>JASPKZ010007782.1:580000-1180000 GCA_030220185.1 Diploptera punctata | reverse complement strand
GACAGTCGTGAAAACAGCTGACAATGACAACAAAGTGTCGCCGATACTGCAGTGCTGTGTTTAAAAAAACATAGATGTATGAGGTAAGAAAAAATCACGATTCATTTAATTATTATTGTTTAACATATTTAGCAAAAAATCAGGCTAATTATTATCAACATTTATAATATAAAAATAGAATACCTGACATCTGTCTTCCTCAACTTTGGATGTGGGGGGCCTACATCCAAAGTTGAGGAAGACTGTGATATCAGGTATTCTATTTTTATATTTTAAATATTACATAGTAACCTCAAGGGTATTTCGTCATGATTTTTAAAAGTATTATCAACATTACACGAATAAACTTATATTTTTTTCTTCTGAGAAAACTTTAAATCTACAATAGAAATTCTGACTTTTCAATATATTTACTCCATGGAATTTGGAAAGGAAGTGGGTTAAACCTCATCACGGAGTACTAGACTTTCACCTCTAGCTTATACAACCATGTGGAAAATGAAATGGATTCTTTGTGGTTCTGTGTAAATAGGTATACTTTCACCTCTAGCTTAGGAAGGTAATGTATTCATTATGGTTTAGATTCCACATATACTCAATATCCTGGCTCCTTTAATGACATTTCAACAGTGTGGTATTTCTCTTTTACAGGACTGGTTAGTGACGACTTCCACAATTTATATATTTTCTATATACCTCATACATTTTATTTGAAAATTTTATTGAACCTTCATATGTAACTTTATCTTTAAGAAAACCATTTTAGACTGTAACATAATAATTTTTTTAAAAAGGTGTTTAAAGTATTAAAGATATTTCCTCTTAATAAAAGTTTTATAACTTTTAAGAAAAGTTATTTAATTGGGACAAATGAAGGAAATCAAAACAATATTTTATAAATGCTACTATATGCCCATAGTTATATATGGCATTGATAACCAACCATGGCAAAATGAGACATTTCAAAAAAGGAAATAAAACCAGAAATAAAGTTATTATGGATTCAATAAAAGCACTAAAATTTACAAAAATGATATTAAAACGATTTGACACTGAGAAGGAATGGGAGAACTGAGAAAACTACAAAAATCTATGAAAATGAATGTGAAAAGCAAAGTAAAATTTGAGAAGACCACATGAAAATCAAACTAGAAAAGCAGGGTTATAATTGGGAAAGATTTTTAAAAGGTAGAACTTTAATCTAAGATGAATCCCAAATAAGAAACATCTAGACATAATGTATTAATATTTTAAGCTTTCTTTTTAAATTTTTAGTTTATTTTCACATCTTAAAGAAAATATATTTAATTAATCAATATTTTATTGTTATTCATAGTTATTATTATTTTTATTATTTACTGTTGTTTTAAGTTTAATGAACTTTTCATTGAAATATTATCTAAAATTGGTATTATAATTGCCATGTTTGCATACATGTTTTTCCTGGTTGTATGGAAGAGCTCATATAGCTTCAATTCCAAAGGTTAAATAAATAAATATGAAGTCATTAATAGTGAGTGGAGAACATATTCTTATCGACTCACCTCATATAATTTCAAATTTCTTTGATACCGATGGTTTCAGACAATATCATGTCCCTCTTCAGTCATGGCTTCCACTGATGAAATTCTGTGATTGTTGATTTCTCTAATGACATCACCTCTTGTGCTGCCATCTTTCGTTGGGATTATAAACTTTGTAATTAAAATTTTATTCACCGGAATATCAAAATTCATTCAGAAGAATAAATATTGATCTATGAATTTTGATATTCCGGTGAATAAAAATGTAATTACAAAGTTTATAATCCCAACGAAAAATGGCAGCACAAGAGGTGATATCAGAGAAATCAACAATCACAGAATTTCATCAGTGGAAGCCATGACTGAAGAGGGACATGATATTGTCTGAAACCGTCGGTATCAAAGAAATTTGAAATTATATGAGGTGAGTCGATAAAAATATGTTCTCCACTCACTATTAATGATATAACCTCATAATGTTTACTTCCCAATATTAATTTAAATATAAATATGAAGTCAATTTATTTGTATGATTTCATTTGCTGTATCCATATTTAAAAACCAAACCAATAACATGCAAGAATGAAGCAATGTAAGAGTTTTTACCTTAGATTCTGGTATCCACAATAAAGAAGCTTTATTTTCCCACTGCAAGCACACCGTCTCCCAATATAATCTACAAGTAGATAGATTCCGCCTACCTTTACCTTCCAGAAGTGTGTATGTGAGGTTGCAAAGGCTCAGCATAGCAACGATTTCAATGTAATTTGGTTCCATTTAGTCTCTTTTCTTAAAACACTGAGAACATGTCTTTTGCAAAATTTTCAAGATTCAATTCACCTCATGATATTATCCAAATACGTCAAAATGAAAATAAACACATATACCATAAGACCAAAAATAATTTATGGTGTGAGATCTGGGAAACAAAATAATATATTATAAAAAAACTAATGATCTTTGAAAGAAGATTTTTTTATTATTTAACAGGTTTAAAATGTATACATCTTCCTGTGCCCAATATTAAGTTTTGATTTTCTTCCTCCAGTCATCTCTATCCTTCCAGTCACCATTCTGCAGTCCCCTGTCCTAAGTTAAAATAGGAAAGAAATTTTCCAATGGATTCCATGTAACTAAAGGTTTAAAACAAGGATATTTATCCCCTCCATTTGTTTTAAATGTGTGTTCACAAGCCTTAAAAATGTGGAAAAAGAAATTATGTAATATGGGGAATAATTATATTTGAGTTGTGTTTTTTGACTCGCCTCATATTTCTTGATTTTTATGCAGATCGGTTTCGTCACTAACTGTGCGACATTTTCAATGCTTCATATTTAAAAACTAAACCATTTAACTTAAATGGTTTAACTTACAAAATTGCATCATGGCGCAACCAACAGGCCTAGAAGGTCATTTGCTTACCAGCTAATTGCTGGGGTCGCATCCAAATATATTAATGGACTATCATCCAGTCAGTATAGGAGTGACATATATTCAACATGTCAGCTTCACCAGTTGTTAAGCTTGTTTTTTCAACCTGGAGCTGCTACTTATTATAGCTACCCAAATTCCTCATGATCCTTGGATGGGCACAGTCCTGTATTGACTGAAATTCCATGGAAAAATGTACTGCCCTATGGGGACTTAAAGCAGAATAAGTCTCTTAAATGGCTCATCTATGGCACACGATGATAAAAAACTATTCTTAAAAATTTGGATATACGAAATGAACATAAAAAAATTATATGTACTAGAATTGTTAATAAAAAATTGAACTTGTGATAATGCATTACTATAATTGGAAACCAAAGAGTTGGACGTCCTAATATTAGATGGCTGGACAGTGTTGAACAGGACCTGGGAACACTGGATGTACGAGGATGGAGAGGGAAGGCGGAGAAGAGGGACGAATGGAGGCGCATTGTAGGGGCGGTCAAGGCCTGCAACGGGCTGTAGAACCAACAATGATGATAATGCATCAATCAATCCCCTATATCTCCTTATGAGGAGCATAGGTTATCCATAATCCATTGGACTATTTCATGCCAACTTCTTTACTTCATTCTATGTATTCCCTTCTTTAGCAATTTCTTGAATAACTGTTCTCTTCCGTGTGTTATTTGGTCTTCCTCTATTACTCTGAAAATTCCAATCCAAAGCCATTTTTTTCCAATATTTTATCTTCTTTTCTTATCGTGTACTATCTATTTCCTCTTTTGTTTTTATTTCTATTCTAATTTCTTTTTGAATGGTTGTTTTCCGATATGCATTAAATTAATCAGATTTTACATATAACCTCATATTTTGTACCTTTCTCCAGGAATAGTTTCATGGAAATTCTTCCATATTTTCAACTGGCAACTGACTCTAAATTTCCTTGAAACCAGTCCTGGAAAAGATACAAAATATGAGGTGAGATGTAAAATCTCATTCATTTAATGATAGTTAGATAAAACCTCTTGCTAAAAATATTAATTAATGCATGACATGTTCAAATGTTTTAAGAAAAAAGAGCAATTCATCCCACGACCCAACAAACAATATAACCTCATTAGCTGTGAACAGATTTCACATAAAATGCAAATTTATTATCATTTTAAACCTCTCTAAAACAAAAGTTATACAAAAAAATTATACATCACTACTACCATTTCGTGGTTTTAGCTCTCGCTAGAAAAGCAGAAAGAAAAGTTTTTCCATTAAATGAACAAACACATTTCAGCCAGGTTAGACTGTTAGTTCAACATAGCAACTATTTTCATCATTTTTACAGCCCACAATTAAAAAGAAACAATGAATTCCTACAAACAGCTACCTTCTAGCGAAAGCCAAAAAAAAAAAAAAGAAAAAGAAAAAACATTAAAGTCCTTGGTAAATATAATAATAGATAAAATGCACTACAGAAAAAATACACAACTACAAATGCATGTGATCAAAAAATAAAAAATCTTTTAAACCTGAATTAGGGTGACCAGATTTTGAATATTAGAAAGCGAAACAGACCAGATTCATGGAAAAACTTTGGTGTAATGTACAGATCTACACAAGTAATTTCTGTTATTGTAAGTCAGTTTTTAAATTGGTGTTAATAATATTAATTTTTTTCATTTTAAAAATTTATGAATACATATATCTTTATTTTACTAATAGATACAGTCTGTAGCTGTTATAAGGGACCAAAAAGTCTCAATTTTAGAAATTGCAACAATTCCAAAATACCTAAAAGATTAAATTTGCTTGAGAGTTAAGTTATTTCAAAGAAGTAAAATAATGGGCTTAGAAATGCTAAGTTCATTAAACATTAAAACATTATTGTTAAAAAAATTATAATTAATTGTATTACTATATTCAACTTTTCTCTAAACAAATATCAGAAACTGCCATGGAAGAGAAGTTAACAATGATTGAACTGTAATCATATTCACAATGAATAAAAAGGTCTCAGTTACTTCTGATAATTGCATCTTTGTTATTTATACCAAATTTTAGCCAGTTAATCAGTTATGTACTTTTTTATTAAAAATTTATATCTATTTTTTTAACTTTTACAGGAATTAATCACTATGAGGTTTAATTTATGGTAAAATTAAATGTTTCTTACCTCTCCTCATATAAATCTTCTAAGTAGATCACAATTTCGAGAACATAACGGTTTCATCTTCAGTAATTTTTTGGCGACTGATGTTATGTCGATCGGAAGAAACTCTTCTTCTTCCTTCTGTCGGTGGACCGATGAACCTCTGGATCAGGTCAAAATTTGCAGGAATTTCGAAGTTCATAAGTTTTTGAAATTCCTGCAAATTTTGACCTGATCCAGAGGTTCATCGGTCCACCAACAGAGGGAAGAAGAAGAGTTTCTTCTGATCGACATAACATCAGCCGCCAAAAAAGTACTGAAGATGAGACCGTTATGGTCTCGAAATCGTGATCTACTTAGAAGATTTATACGAGGAGAGGTACGAAACATTTAATTTTACCATTTATATCTGAACTTACTTTAATAATAGCATCAGTATCATCAAATTTAATTATTTCGATTGAAAAATGTAAATGACTTTGAATGAAGAATTTTAGAAAAATTATTTTTCTTCCTATATTAAATTTCTCATAAAGTTTAACAATATGGTATATTGATTCTTAAAATCAACTTCCGGGCTGGATGGCCAAGGTCCAGTGTTGATCAGACTCGATGTTTCATCTACTGATGTGGTAGACATCCTCAAGAGACTGTGGTTGCCTTCTCATGGGCACTGAGTTTAGAAGCACACAGAGATCAAGAACAGTCTCCGGTGGATTCTACTGCAGCAGTTGACAAAATGTCGAGTCTTATCAACACTGGACCATAGCCATTCAGCCTGGAATACAATTTTAAGAATCAAGACATTGATTGTGAAAACCTACAAAGTTAACATAGTATAAAACATTTAATAGTAATTATGTCTGCTAATTTTTCTCCTATTTTGCATATTCATATGTTTTCCTTGAGGGAATGAGAAATACTTATACAAAATGTAAATCTGAACAAACTAAAAAGAAAATATATTAAAAAATACTTTCTGGTCACCCAACCTTATATACAACTTTTAAAGAGGAAAAAAAAACAAAACAAAAGTATGAAATTTTGACAAAAGAAAATTAAAATAGTATCTTCAAAAAGCAATACAAAAATATTATATAGGTAATATATGTTATGAAATCTTAACAAATTGAACAAAAAATTGTCTTATCATTAATTCCCACTTATGAATTTGTTCTTAACATTATAATATAGTGGGTAAACCATTCCCTTTTAATGAAGCAATTCTGAGTAAAACATTTCGTGCGTGTCCCAGAATACCCAACAACAGACAGTAACAGGAAAAAAAATCACAAGATTTGGAAAAATAGTGCAAATGTACCCTTTTAGCTCTAGCAATACTAGTTCTGCAATAAGACACATTGCTATAATCTTTTAATTATTTCAAAATAATTACTGTATGTAGATGTAGTGAAAAATATGAACAAAATTTCTATTAAAATCTCCACACATTTATGTAATAATAATAATAATAATAATAATAATAATAATTATATCAACATGTAAATGCATGTTTTTTGAGTTATGAAGCTTGCAAATATGATTGATTGATTGCTTCCAAATGTCAAATCAGTCTTGTTATACGGAAGCTTTAAAATATATTTTCTGCGTTCAGAAGTCTTACTATTTTATCTAACAATGCTCATTAGTATAGGAATTAAAATCTGAGCATGAAAGGGCCATAAAATTTGTTCCAAGGTGTTCCTTAGTGTTCTTTAACGTGCCATAAATTGCTTAACTTCTCTATCAAAATAATCCTTCTTAGGATTTCAATTCCTTAAAAATCCATCAGCACTGAGACAGGATTTGAACTCATAAATCTCAAAAAAAGAGGTTAACTTAGTAACCACTAGTTCACCAAGAACTAACAAATAGGCCCATAAAACCTATTTTTGAAAGAGAATTTCTTATAGGCTCCAATATTAATTTAATTCAGAAGAAGTTGATAGCAAGAGAAGCATATGCTCAAGGCATAATTTAATGTTCTATACAATAAGAAAATGCTGATAAAACAATCTCGGCTACTATTAGGGAAATTATGCTCTATGTCACATGATAAACTATGGTTGTGGTACCAATTTCTTTTTTCTTGTATTGCAACATCAACGGCAGGTTTCATTTCTATGTCCTACATTGGGAGGTTAAATTAGGATTTGGGCAGATTGGCTATATTTAAATTATGTTATAAAATTTATCTTTTTAAGTTTTATAGATTTGTCATTCTTCTTTAGATAGTTAAGATAAACATTATGCCAACAAACAGCATTCCCATGGAATTAAAGACAGTGTTACCAAGTGAGGCAATAAGATTGGAAATTCTGTTTTTTCTATAATTTACAGCTACTTTGCAGGATCCATATTGTTTATATCACAATTTTTAGGTTATTTTTATGTTAATTCAAATTAGTTTTTCTCAATTTTTTGTAAGTTTTTTTATCAATATATATATATACACACTTTTTTAATTATCATAGTCCGTCATTTCCCTAACAATCCCCATTTTTTTTAAATAAATGAATTTAAAGTAACATAACTTTTTAATGAGGTGGAAGAATTACATTTAACTATTATCTGAAGGAGGTGAACTATACAGGGAAATGATTGAAACACGTTAGTTCAAAATAGGGATTTATGAAGAGCTTAAGTTCGCGCAACCATAAACCTCCATGTTCAATAGTGCCAATGACTTATAATTCCTTAATTAAAAATTAGAATAATCTCATTGAATATTTGAGCAAATGAAGGATGAAACAATCTAACAAATCAAATTATTTGACAAATCTTTCTTGCAAATAGCCCTAATATTTAATAGTGTTAATTACAAGTTCCAAAGGCCTGAAATTTCAAAAAATAGTAATAAGAGTAAATTCAAATTCCAAAATGCAATGTTAATAATTGTCTGAATTTTAGTCGGATAAAAATTGTTTGAAAATTATGGCAATTGTGTCAAAGTTATCCAAACCTTGTGAAATATCATTCCAATCCAAATACTCCATTCTAGAGTCCCAAGAAAATTATAAATCCCTGCTCCTGACAAATGAAGATATTACACAGCACACACGCACACACATACAGAGTCTAAAATTTTCACCCAGCACCAATCAAAAAGCCTGTTCTATGGGTATTCTTTTTTATAAACTACAATTTCAAAATAAATGTAAACATGGGACAGGTTATTCAAATTGTTAACAGTTTTAAAAATAGCAACCCTTAGAAAAGGCTTCCTAGTTGCAAACTCTCCAAAAAAATTACATAAATTATATCTTGTAACAAGATACGTTTACAATGGCTGATATATGAACTTGGAATATAAGAAAATAATATGATCAAGTAGGATGAGATCATAAATAATATAAAAAATGTAAACTTCTAAATGAATGAAATTAAAAGAAGATGATGTCAGAATCATACTTTTAATATGGTCTTAACATATAATGGAGATCAGTGAAGAATGGCATATGAACGGATTCCAGAAAGGAGGAAAAAAAGAGGAAAACCTATAGATAAAGGATATTAAGGAAGTTATGGAAAGCAGGCAGTTAAGACGACAATAGTTGCACAAAGCAGAATGGTTTTTAACAGTTTGAAAAATTTGTTACTGAATGCATTAAGTACTTGGCTATCATTGTAAACTCATTAACAATTATCATAAAGATAAATGCAAGATAGAAATATCAGTCATATAAAATAATGGCTGTTCCTGTTCTTTTATATGGATCTGATTCTTGAGTACTTACAAATAAAGGTATCTCACACATTCAAGCCACTGAAATGAAATTTTTAAGATCCGTAAAAGCATGTACACGCATGGATAGATTACACAATGAATCAATAAGAAATGAACTGGAGATATTTTCAATAGTCGATAAACTAGAAGAGCACAAATACCAATGGAAAGAACATTTAAACAGAATGGACAATACAAGATTACCCAAAATGATCAACACCTACAAACCACATGGAAAAAGATCTTTGGGACGGCCAAGGAAATGATGGACTTGAGACCAGAACAGGTCGCATTGACCTAATCCTGGAAAGGAAGAAGAAGAAAAGGAAAAATGAAGCCATTGTTAATTTTATTATAGCTTAGAGACTAGCATGGCTTGAACATGTTAATAAAATTCCAACTGAAAGATCTGTCAAAAGAATATTAAAAATGACAACCAATTTCTACAAAGTACATGGAAGACCTAAAAATCGATGGGAAGATGATGTCTATTTGTTTGATATTCTTTATGACATCAAGAATTGACCAATCTACATCCGATATCATGCATGCTGGAGACATCTTGTTGGAGAACGCCAAAACCTTCAAGTAGAGGTTTGTTTGAAGAAGATTAATTTTAAACTTAATATTTAAATTGTTGTGAACGTGACACAGCATTGAGAATGTCACAAATGATGTGATGAAACCCTGGGTATGCTAGGAGTTATGAAGTATGAGGTGAGTGAAATAAAAAAAAATAAAATAAACAATATTAATATTTAAATGTTTGTATTATGTAGCTGCGATCAATTATCATCATCATCATCTCCTCTCAGGGCATCCACAAAGTGTCACCAATGGATCCTATTCTGAGCTTTGGATCCATCTGGTTCTTTACTTTTTTAAGGCATGCTTGATATTAGTTGTACAGTGCCAGTGTAATCAATTATAACTGTTATAAATTTTCCACACATAATTTCTTCATAATTACCAATTTTATGTATTTATTTAATATATTTTAATTATGAATTATATTTTATTACAGTATTTTTAATATCTTTTGATTTTTTAAATATTTATTTTAACAAACTTAGCTAAAGATGGTATGCCAAAAGTGACAAAGTATGCTTGACAATAGAAAAGGAAAATAATAAAAACCTTAGATAATATAGAAACAAAAAATCAAATTTTTTAATTTCCAAAATGGACATAGAACAACATAGAATTAGAGAGTAGGGAAAGATAATTCCGAATGAAGGAGAAAATCAAGAATCAGATAATTTCTTAAGATTGATATATAGTCCTTTAACATGGTTGTTACAATTTGTGCTATGCGATTTTTGCCAGTTCCTACTTCCTTCAGGAATGACTCTGTTGAGCTCAGATCTTAAGGTAATAGTGATTAAAAATAAATTTTTAGGAAAAATATTCAGTTGATTTATAGAAGAATTACAATATTTTTGGATAATCCATGATCCTATTGTGTATAAAGGTATACTTTAATTTTTACTGTTTTATGCAATTTCTTTTTTTAAAATTATTATGTCTATAATTTGAAAATGATGAAAAACTACTATAAAATAGAAATAATTTAAGTATACAACACATGTACTGTGTAACCAGATAATTATATTTAACTAATATGAAGTTATTCAATTGTTTTGAGTATAATTGCTCAAAAATGTTCATATATCAGTCAATTGCCTCGCATCATTATTCCAAAAAATAACAAACAATAGCAAGCCCAATGCCATCTAGCACTTTTACACTTTTTTCAAAATAGTCACAGTTAAGTGTGAAAAAACAGAAAACCTACATCACAAGACAACACATTGCAATTAGTCCAACTTTTCTCTTCAAAGTTCCAGTGTTGTCAGATGTATTATTCCACGCTAAATCAAAAAACCAATCTTGTTCACACTACGAAATTATACAGTAAACCAGGTACTTCGTATGTGGATAAAAAATCTAGCCACAATACACCCAAACCCAAGTACGAATGTAGGGAATTTATCCTAAACTTAATCTCAAAATAAAAAAATTAATTAAATGAAGCATGCTTTTTTAAATCTAATTAGAAGATTTCTACTTTTGAAAGAAAGCAAATTCTACCCTGTAAATCCAACAGTTACCAAATGTATTAGTACGTACTATAAAATGTAAAATTACAGCACTTATTATTTAAAAAAAATAATTGCCTATTTATATTTTGTTGTTAAAAATCTGCAATTAAGAAGTTCATTCTGCCACAAAATACAATATGCTATCTTTATAAAATATGTAACCGTAAACTCTATGATTTAGAATATAGTGCATAAAAAAAATAATTTGCTTTCTTTCTTTGATTAGCTACCTTTTACAGTATGTTTATATAGTAGAATCAAAGAGGCACTGAAAAACATAATAATGATATTTATATTTGAAGAGAAAAATTTTCGCCCAGACCGGGACTCGAACCCGGGAACTTGGCTTTCCGGGCCAAGTGCTCTACCAACTGAGCTACCGAGGCGAGTCACGATCTAGACGTATTTATTCCTCTAAAAAAATATTGTTATATGAATAATCAACATTGTTCAAAGTATCCAGTAACTTGAATTTTTTTATTTGGATTTTTTTGTCTAAACATCATCACGGCCTTTTTGATTATACTACATGTACAATAACATAAAATGGAAGAATAACCTAATATCATTTCCCAATTATAAACAAACATTATTATTCCATTATAATATATATAAATATATATTATATGATCTGATTTCTTGTCTCTAATAAGTCCACAACCTTAAAAATAAAAGGATATATATAGGAGAAATTACAATTTTAATTAGAAAAAAAGAGTTGCCATACTAGCACAACCAATATGAGATGAAAACTATACCGGCTCCAAATCTATTGAAAAATTCATGTTAGTTGTCAAGCAAGGCACTTGGTTAAATTTTCAATTAAGGCAATGAGAGTCCAACATTTTAAAGATAATAAATTTGTAATATTGAAACTATATTATCCCTCAATTATTGCATTTCAAAAGAGCAATAATTAACAAAATTATACTTTGATATATTTGGTCATTTGTAAGTACTCAGGACTGTAGATACACTACCTTTGCTCTAATAAAAAAAACTAACATATGAACTATCTGAAAGCAAATGAAAAAGGACCCTTATCATTAACTTAATCTATTTTAGAGTTTTTAAAGGACTTTGCTTCTCTTAGAATTGCAGCCATTTCCTTTTTTCTTTCAATGCCTTCACTTCTAGTATTCTTAAATAGTTTTTAATATTTTTTGACCATAAGTAATCCTATGCCAAAGCGTATTTTTCTAATTTCTTTATTTCTAATCATGTCTATTCATATTTTTAACAGAGGGCAGTTGTTAGCCCAGAAAAAGCTTAATTTATGATATTTAAGAAATCTATATGTACGAGAGAAGATATTTGAGTATATAGTTTTGATTCTATTTATTTTCAATGAAAATCCACTGAATTCAAGTAAAAAAAAGGTTATTACTAGAACATTACTAGTTCTTCATTTCATCTTTAAACTTATTAAGTACATGCAGGCCTATCTTTCAGCAGAAAAATAAAATACATGTTGCCCAATATTTACATCAGAGCAAGATTTGGTATATATTCAGTCCTGGGCACATTTAACCTACCTAAGCTAAATTCTTCATTAGGCAACTTTATACACATTGAGCACAAAAGAGATGACCACTTTCAACAAACATTTATGGAGTTTTGTCAATAAAAGATTCAAGAAATATCAAACTATGAGCGTGAATTAATACAAATATAAAAATGTAATAAATGGTATTATAAGGCACTCAATAGCTATAATCATAGCATTAGGAATCTATTATGGAATGTAAGTACTGTACTAACAAACTAACAAGAAATTCTATCACTAACCTGCTTTTAAATATATACAAAAGATCAGAACTAAAGACTATGGAAAACTTTGAAGACACTAACATCATATGAGAAAACAGATAAAAATACACAACCAAAGAAATTTGATCTTTTAAGAAGACTTTTTCAACCACTGCTGCCAGTATGACATAAACAGTACAAAGTACAAGTCAATAAAAGCACCTAATCAAATTATGTGCCCTTTTATGTGTGGTTATTCTATCACATTTCTTTTGGAATTAATAGAGAAATAAAACACTACAAATAAAATAACAAAATGGGTATATTCTTATACAAACAAAAACAGAAGTAATATTTACAAATAATAAAATGTCCAGTTTAATGATACCACTTTTTTTTAGTGAGCTATAAACAATGCAGATTTAAAAAAAATAGTTTCATGAATATAATCAGTTCACTTAAATAAGATGATGAACAGATGAACTGATATAGGACATAGTTCAGTCTCATGAATATTAAAATGAGGGAGAATTTACTAACATAGTTAATCAAAATAACTTAAGATGGTATAGTTCAGATACATAAGATATTTTTATGGATATAAGAGACAAATGTTAGATTTAAACTTAACTCTATGCCTTTACAGACATAGAAGGCTTCCATAATGGCTGCCTTTATCCTCAGAATACACATCTGCTATTTATTTGTATTAGAGGCTGAGTTGACTCAGGACCATAGAGCTGCCAGAAGGTTTAGGCCAGTTTAAAATTCAGACCCCTTAGGAAATGAACCTGTGACCTTCTAGCTCGTAGCATATTGCCTCAACCAAGTACACTATATCATCCAAAATACAGATGGAAGGACAATGTGCAAACAGGTTTAATATCTATGAACATTAAAAATTGCAGGACCTCTACTCAGCATAAGATAAAATGGAAAGTGATAGTTCAGGAGGCCAAAATATTCACAAAATAATGTTGGTGTGCCTGAATAATATGATTGTATCATCCATCTATTATATTTTAATAAAATCAAAATTCAGAAAATGAAAGTGTAGCATATACCTGTCACAGTACAAAAAGTATTTTTCAAATAGGCCTATATGTGTGTTTTCCAATGCCACCTGCAGCACTTCTTGTGCTTTGAGTTCAGCCTAATAGCATTAATGTGGTCTACTTTCAGACCACTAGTGTACAGAGAGGAGTGTTAAGAATGAGTGTGTGTAAGTGTCTTCATGAGGGATAAGATAAAGAGAAGATGAAACCTGGTGTGGCATATAGCTTATGTCTATCAAAGAGCACTAGGGAAGCACCAGGCTTAATGTTCCTTTCTAACAGAGTAATCGCTGTCAACAATACACAAGCCTTCTCAACACAAATACTTTAGAGGAGTTTAGAATTTAATCCAGGCATCTGGTGCACAATGTAGTGAATGTACCATCTAGCCCTGAGATGAAAATTTTACAATTAAAATTTCCAAACCTGTCAAGTATTGACTGTGGACTCAATAGGCAAGAAGTATACATGCTACAATCTGAGCTAGCACCAATATTTTTTTAATTTTATATTCAATACTGACAAACTTCCTCCTTTATGAGATCGTAAGCTGGCCATTAGGACTAACACTTGTATGGATGATGAAGACATGCATAGTATCTAAATCCATACATTGAAAATGATATAGTTCACTAAACAACTGGTAGTAAACTGGACAATAACCTAATAATAATATTATTATTATAACTATAGGAATGTCTGATATGGAATGTGAAATGCTAGAGTTTACATTGCCGGATAAAACTGTGCTTGATAAGCCATAGCTGGCAACCCTGTCTGAGGATGGAACGTTGTGGTAGCAGCAGAAGTCGGAGGTGCTTGCCACTGCCTTTTAACAGTTCCTGTAGATGATATATCAGTTGGAAATGCCTGTTCCCAAGATCTCTTTAACCCCATTAAAGCTGCAGCTGAAACAGGGGATTGCATCAAATGAGGCAACATTGCAGGGGGAGGGGGATGGGCCGTGGCAGGTGGAAAAGTCCCTCCAGCTGGTAATTGTGGTGGAGGCCCTTTTGGATGGAAATTCGCTGCAGTAGGAGCTTGAGCGGGTATAAGAGATGCACCACCTAGAGGAAGTCTCGGTGGGACATTTAAAAAAACCAGTCCTGAATGTGTACCATGTACTGGAGGAGGTGGTGCTGCACCTGGAAATGGTGCTGCATGTGGAATGATTGGGGCATATGCCTGTGTTGGAGCTGGAGTTGCAGCAGCAACTATTTGTTTATTACTAGCTGGAGCGGATGTAGAGTTAGCTAAAGAAACTGATACAGTAGGATTTGTGGGAGGACAAGAAGATACAATAGTTGTTGTATTGCCATTAAGTTCATTCCAGTTTTGTTTTGGAGGGTTAGCAAGTGCAAGTGCCATGGCTGCTTGATGTTGTTGCGCTGCGGCTAAATTCATAAGCCAAAGGCCATCTTGTTGGGATTGTCGAATAGCAAGATTTTGTTGTGCCTGAGCTAAGGCATGTGCCTGAACTTGTTGAGCTACTGCAACCTGTGCCTGAACTAAAGCGTGGGAAGGTTCCCATGGTAAAGCCCCTGGTGGAGGAGCTACCGCACTACCTAACGGAGGAGGTGGATGGGGTGGTAACATACCGGGAGATAATAATGCCGCTGCTTTGGCTGGAGATACTGCACCAGTAGGTATACCGCCAGTAAGTACCAGGTTCATGTCTTCACCCGAGCATTGAAATACTTCTATGTAACGTTGTTTCTTGCCATAGATCATGTAGCGATGATGTTTTTGTTGGGCTGAGAGGAAGGCACTTTGTTCTGAATCCATCTGGATGAAGGCTTCCCCTGATGGTTGACCCTGTGGAGAGAAATGTTCAATGTTGGCACCTTTAACCCCTACTACAACATACTCTTGATTATTTAGTTATATATTTTTTTTCATATATTGCTTATGTAAGTATGCCCTATATTCAAAATGTCAAATAAACTTATTTTCTTATAGACAACAAAGTCAAATTTATTCTGACTATATTCATGCTTATTAAAATGCAACTTATTAAAATTATTATCCAATAAATGTTTATCCATTAACTTATTTTGAAGGAATCTCTATAAAAAATTATTTCTAAATCTCTCTTAAAATATCTAAAGCTATACTAATTTTCCAAGAAAGATATAACATTTTCATAGATGTTAAGTACAGATTAATTTTGAATAGTGTGTTACACTATTCTAAAAAATTGCATTTTTATTTTTAAAAAATGTGATTAACTAGAAAGTAATAACTATAGTAGTATTATTTCCGTAACTTCATGGCACGACAGGCCTAGAAGGTCCTTGATCTATCAGCTGGCTACTGGTCTTACATCTACATGTATTAATCACAGAGTAATATGAAGTATCATCATCATAAGTTATACCAATTTTCAAGAGGGGTGTAAGAGATTTCATTTGTATTTAAAGATAAATTTTCAATACTGTATTTCACTATTAAAAAATAATTAATTTTATGTATTTTTTTAATGTAGTAAAAATTATTAGAGTACAGTTGTTGTTGCTAGTGGCTTCCGGGATTATTGACCCAAGTCATTTTTTTCTAGCTTCTCAATACAGAGCTTCCAAGTTTCCATATATCTTAAGTTATGTAGGTAGGAAATAACACTATGAGGTTTATTTTAATTAATTCAGAATTAATATTTAATTTTAGGAAGTTACATTTTGAGGTTATTTTAATTATATTATTTTTGGTCTGGACATCTTACCTCAATATTAATGTTGAGGTAAGATGTCCAGACCAAAAATAATATAATTAATTCAGAGTTGTTTTTTGACTCACCTCATATTTCTTGACTTCCATGCAGACCAGGGTTTTATCACTGCTTTTGTGACATTCTCGATGCAAAACCAAGTACACAACTCAGTTGTCAATGTCACAAAAGCAGTGACGAAACCCTGGGTCTGCATGGAAATCAAGAAATATGAGGCGAGTCAAAAAAACTGTAATCTTCATTGTTTTCCCGGTGCACCAATGGGAGGGTAGGATTACTGTGCACCCTTAGTGTGAGAAATTTTGATCAATTGAAAATTGAAAAATTGTAATTTTTTTTCCCCCCTGAAGAGAAGTTATATTAAACACAGATTTCACAGTTACTAAGACAGTGTTAAACAAAATGGTATTAAGAATATAAAAAAATATATAAAATTGTGCCTTTCATCAAAATTGGTGCACAAAATGTTCACTAATACTTCTACTAACAAGAAACAGGCAACAAAACATTCTGATGTTTTTATTATAAATTTAACATTTCTCACTGAAGGATACATTTTATTTGAAGAGAAAAATATATGCCTAAACTGTGGTTTGAACCCATGTTAATATTCTGCCACTGTGCTATCCAAGGCCTTCAATCTAAACGTAAATTTTTCTTTTATACATTTTTTAATTCCCGAGAGTACCAAAGGCTTGTGAAACGTTATGAAATTATGAGTACATATTATCAATGCTTGTTGTGCATGGTCACCTTACTTGCTAGATTTATTTTTTAATATCTTATAAATTTATTTAAATTCTTACTGTTGTTCTTGGTATATTTTCCTAAAAGATTTATAAAGGTTATTCTATGCCACCATGTCACCTGTGAATATTCAATTGGAGAACAAGTGACTGCTAGCATCACATTGGCCAATGTGATGACACACGTTCCTGCTAGGCCAATTGCCAACATATTTATTCACTTATAAGGGGATTCTATCCCAGGAGTCCACCTACGTTAATGGTCAAGTTAAGGTGAAAAAATGGGAAAGTTAGTGTTAGATGGGCAAGTTAGTGTTAGTTTGGACAAGTTAGGATAAGAAAATAGGTGAGTTGATACACCATATTAATTTAACGTTCATTTGTTTGTTAGCAGGTTTTTTTGTGATAAGTTAGCTACACTGTCTGAGCAATGGCTAATATTTTACATTGCAAATATAGTGATTTTTAGGTTACTTAAGCTCAACTTCTTGCTTAATTTTAAGGTATTTCTTACATTCTAATGATGTTTTATAATTTATTTCTTACATTATTTGGAAAAAGAAAAATCAACACATATATTTTTCTCAGTTAATTATTCACATAATTGTGTAAGAAGCAGTTTTCCTGAATGACATACCACTGATTGAGATATTACTGAAGAAACCACCTAGGTTTTGAAACTGGTTTAATTATAAGACTGGATATCAGGTGAAGTATAAAGAATTTTAATTTAAATCTTACCAATAAAGTGTGTTTTTCTGTTTTTGATTTGAATTTATGATGGCATATAATCACCTTTATAAAACTATGAATAGTCTATATTTTATTAAGCATTTGTTGTCCATAATCAGTTTATTTGACAGATTTATTTTCTTAATATCTTATAAATTTATTAAATCTTTTTATTACATCTATAAATAAAATATTATTGAATAAAATATTTTATAATATCAACTACAATAACTTTTTTAATTGTCATAGTAAAATAATCTAAATTTAATAAACTACTGTATTTATGTATTGTGCCAATTAGAGTGACATCATAAGCTACACTGTTGATATTGAATGGATTTCTGATTTACCTGAATATTTACTCACTTAAACTGATTATTCTCTAAATAATCAAGAGTTGCTGTAAACAAAACCATTTATATTTACCAATTATATAATTCCTTTACTGTACCTTAGAGCACTTATCACCATATTTTGTGTAAATAGCAAATATTGGAGCTACTAAATCATTGGTAGTGACGTACTTATTTCTTGAAACTTTTCTATTAATCCATTTTACTTCAAATTTACAAATACCAGCTTAAAGAGCTAACAAAAAGAAAAAAAATTATCCTAGCTCTTTTACATTTTTTTTTGTAATATAGATATAGTTACATTATATTCCAGTTATGATAATAAACATCTTAAGAAGAATTAGGGTCTTTAAAAAAATTAAACACATTGGAAGAACTGAACTAAACTTTTTGATAATAACCGAGGTTAGACATCGACATTAAAAAAAAAACTTTAAAATGAAATATGTTTCTTCTTCATTTACAAAGGATATAGATTTGTAATTTGATTTTCATATATCATGCTACATGAATATAAGGGCGAGTTACTTTTGGTTAGCTTATTTAAGTTTACGGTTTTAAAACTTCAATGTTAATAAACTACCACAAATAGATGCAAAAACACCATAAGAGCCATTGCAATAACAGGACTGTATTCTCAGTCCAACCAAAAAGGTTTCTTTAAAATCTAAAACTTTTGACAATTTTTAGTCACAAAAACTTATGGGACCCTGATCAAAGAATCCCTCTTTTAGCCATTGATAATTCTTACTTAACTAAACATGCAATAAAATAGGTTATATTCTTACCTGTGCATTGTATACCATATGGACACCTTGGAAAATTATATTTTTAGCAAGGTCTCCAAGAAAATCCAATATATGTTCCACCTGTGCCTCGTAAGGCAGTCCTCTCAACCTTATGCAGTCTTTTCTGGTCCCTGAGGTGATTATGTGTTGGGGCAACAATGGCACCTGAGGAACTTGTGCTATTAATGGTATTTGTTGTTCATATGTTTTAGGATCCATTGAGCGGTTTAAAACCTGCAGCATACACAAATAATTATCAGAATATAAGTTAGATCTTCCATCTTCAATGTATTGCTACCATGACACTTAACAGCTGATTCAAATAACATAACCTAACTTTTTTAATAGCTTTCCTGATCTACAGGTGGCAGCTTATTCAGCATGATGTAGAGATGGGAAATCTGATTCATTTTAATAATTCAACTAAATGATTCACTGATATGAATCATGCATTTTATTGACAAGTTTTACATTAGCATGAATTAAGTTACCATAATTTGAACAATAAAAAATAAAATAAATTTACCCATCTATATTATATTTAATCTTTGCTGTAATGGTTGTATATTAAATAAAGCTATTATATCTATGCTACAGAAATTACATTTGTGGTATAATTATGACAATGAAGGAAATTTGGTAGAAATCACGTCAAAACAAATTATTAAATTCTAATGTTAACCTTTATGGGTAGATTTTAAGATTTACTTTAAAATAGTGTGACCGGAGTCATTTTTTTAACATGATTGCTCTGATCCCACTGTCTGACAAAACTTTAACATATTGCTTATTGTCCCTTTTTATACACTTTGGTCCTGTTTTTGTCTTTTTTTTTAATTCATAGCATAAATTCATTATTGTATATTCAGACTTGTTAATTAGTTGTTAAATTTGTTATGAAAAAACACATCAAATAGGTAACAATAATTAGCCTCATAGGAATTCTGACTAGCAGGATGCCAGTGCTATCATTCTGCCAGTAAGGGTGTGATACATCAAGTCAGCATGTTGGATTCCACAGCCATTTTTACCGATTTCCTCAATCTGAAGTTTATTGCTGGGTGGGTGCAAACCCCATAAAAAGATCAATAATTTCTCCCCCATAGTGACTCAAACCAACTTGTGTTTCTTAATAATAATGTCTCTAAAAAAGTGACACTTTGATAAATTTATAATTCAAACACTATCATACTTAAGCTGATGTTTAATGTGTCATTGATGCACTGGACATGGAGGTTTTTTTTTTACATTGAAGTTTCCTCTGTTGACCGTATTGTGATGCATAATATAGTGGCATTTTGAATTTTGTGGGTGAGGGTGACAATAGTGGTCTCGCATTGGTAGAAATAGATTTGTCAGTCACGAGTCAAAAGATCCATGCAGATCATTCATGTGTCTAGACTCCCATTCCAGAGATTTCTCTAATCCTCTACTTCCCTTGTTGGGAAAGATCGATGTCAGAAACTTCCATATTGGAAAGGTCTCTAACAGAAACCACAAAATTTCCATCCCCAGCCTACATAAACTACTGTTAGGCTCGGGGGCAAGTAAGTTGTAAATTGTCAGTGATACAGTGAGCCATAAAAAAGGAGAAATTGTGGCAAGTAGATTAGTTAGAGACTGACAATAATTATGAAAAATAAACTTTAAAACAAGATTAATAATTACAACAATTTTTTAGTGAAATGTCAGGAGAGTTTATAGAATTAAATAAAGTTATTATGGAGTATTACATGATCATCTGTGTTGTTTTATTACCAGAAAAGATGTGAAAACTGATCCCTGGTAGCATGCGACAATATGTTGTGCTGTACACAATAATGCAACAATGACTTTTCTGGTTATTCACATAAATGCCAAATTTGGAGGACTTAGAATCCATGCAGAATCATTGAATATGAACAAAATTCACCCAAGCCAAATATTTTCTGTGCCATGTCACATCGCAAGCTGTTTGGTATATTTCTCTTTTCGACCGAGACTATTACTGGCATATCTTACCTTGACATGCTTGAACTTTGGTTAATACCACAACTGAATGAAGATTCAGTAGATTATCTATTGCATCAAGATGGAGCACTGCCTCACCATTATATCAGGTTTGCAACTATCTTAATCGGGTGCTTCCAGAACATTGGGTAGGCAAACAGGACCTTTTGACAATGCTCTTATGAAATGGCCTCTACCATCCCCAATTTTTTTTTTTTTTCAGTGGGTTCCAATGTTTATATCCTTCTTGAACTTTAAATGAGGATTGATGAAGCCACAGCTGCAGTCATACCCGAGATGTTGTTCAGAGGTTGACAAGAGTTGGACTAACACATCAATTTTAGTCGCATTACACATGATACCCACATCAAAACACTATAATGAAATGTCTCACAAAGAAAACCTTAATGCCCTGTGCATCACATGATGCCATTAATTGTCAGCTTAAATATAATATTTTTTTAATTGTGGTTGGTATCTAATGTCGAGCACTTGATAATGAAATCATTCGCTGTCTTGCACTCCAATATTTAGCAGAAAGGCTGGTCTCTTCTACAAAAGCAGGACAACGGAGGAGATGGTTTCTTTCCATATCTTCATTTAAATTGCAAAAAGGGCACTTAGGTGAATCTGTTATCAAAAGGCGACTTCCTTTAGAGACACGGTGTACATTAAAGTAGGATCCCTTATAAAGGGATCTTTCATATATCAAGCAATAAAAAAAATATATATAAATGCACTTATTAAGTCAAAAATGCATCAAAATATATTTTTTTTTTATCTACATACACTCCCATTTAAGTGTGGAAAATTATATCACACATATGTCCACCTCCATTGTCTCAGCAGCAGTTACTCGGTCTATGAAGTTTGTGATTACCCTTTGACAGATGTGTTATGTCACATTAAACTTCTTCCTTAAGTTGGAGAACTGTTCGCAGTTTGTTCACCTAGACTTTGGACTTCACATAACCGCATAAAAATGAGTCACATGGAGTAAGGTCACAAGATCTAGGAGACCATTCCAAGTCGCCATGAACTGAGACTCACAGACTGAGAGAATTTCTCATGGAGTAGGGTTATTGTCTCATGGGTGTGTGATAGGTCTGACATGTCCAAACTCTACGTGAACAAACCACAAACAGCTTTCCAACTTAAGGAAGAAATTCAAAGTGTCATCAATAACATCAACATAGAAAATTTTTCTCTTCAAATATAATTTATCCTTCTATGAGAAGTGTTAAATTAATAATAAAAATCGTCAATAGAAGCCCTACTGGCTATAAAGTAGTGTTAAATTCCCAAAAAATGTCTTCTTAACTAAGAAGCCGCCATTTGCAAAGATAGAAGCTATGGTTTCAAGCATTTGGCACGAGGGAATTACAACGTACATAAGAGAAAAATTTGCATCTAGATTGTAACTCGCCTCGGTAGCTCAGTTGGTAGAGCACTTGGCCCGGAAAGCCAAGGGTCCCGGGTTCGAGTCCCGGTCTAGGCAAAAAGTTTTCTCTTCAAATATAATTTATCCTTCTATGAGAAGTGTTAAATTAATAATAAAAATCGTCAATAGAAGCCCTACTGGCTATAAAGTAGTGTTAAATTCCCAATAAATGTCTTCTTAACTAAGAAGCCGCCATTTGCAAAGATAGAAGCTATGGTTTCAAGCATTTGGCGCGAGGGAATTACAACGTACATAAGAGAAAAATTTGCATCTAGATCGTAACTCGCCTCGGTAGCTCAGTTGGTAGAGCACTTGGCCCGGAAAACCAAGGGTCCCGGGTTCGAGTCCCGGTCTAGGCGAAAATTTTTCTCTTCAAATATAATTTATCCTTCTATGAGAAGTGTTAAATTAATAATAAAAATCGTCAATAGAAGCCCTACTGGCTATAAAGTAGTGTTAAATTCCCAATAAATGTCTTCTTAACTAAGAAGCCGCCATTTGCAAAGATAGAAGCTATGGTTTCAAGCATTTGGCACGAGGGAATTACAACGTACATAAGAGAAAAATTTGCGTCTAGATCGTAACTCGCCTCGGTAGCTCAGTTGGTAGAGCACTTGGCCCGGAAAGCCAAAGGTCCCGGGTTCGAGTCCCGGTCTAGGCGAAAATTTTTCTCTTCAAATATAAAAATATTATCAACAGAGATGTCTGTGAAAGGGTCATCACAATCTTCTAAGACTGAGTAACTGCTTGCCGAGACAGGAGGTGGACATATGCCTGATATAATTTTCTGCACTTAAATGGGAATGTATGTTGATGAAAAAAAATATATTATGATGCATTTTTAACTTAATTATTGCATTTTTAAAAATTGCATAATATATGAAAGACCCTATATTACTCAAATATAGTGCAGGACAATTTAATACTTATTACTGTTTCATAAATAAATAAATTTCTCAATAATTTGTTTTATTCATTAATCATCTATTTATTAGAAGTATCCTGAGAATCCATATTGACCAGGAGTCTTTATAGAGTATTAAATTTACCTATTTATTTGGTTACATAAAAATAAATTATTCATTTATTTGTTTTATATATAAGCCAACATACCATATTAAATTTCCATGTTTGTTTGCTGAAAGAAATAAATATGTTAAAACATAATATATATAAAAAAACATTTATAGAATTGATATGCCCAATTCAAAAACAGCCTAAAGCACAATAAAGAACTTCTGAAAAAAAAAGTAACTTATGTATTAAGCTTAACTTTTACACATTCATAAATTACGTAATTTTATCCACATTCAGTGGATTTAAATTACAGAATACCAATTTTTATCAGATACACTCAAGTCTCTTTTTAGAACTGGAATTTACAATTATTCTGGGTTAATAATAATAGGCCTATGAAGTCTGTTATTTCTGATTAAATTTAATTTACAATATTTAATTTAAGGCAATTAATAAAACATGAACTATGCAATATTGTGTAAAATATAATGCATCTTTTACTGTAGCAAAAAAAAATAGTTTTCTAAACAGCTTTCAGCGTATAATTTAAAAAGAAAAATTAATGCCTGAACTGGGATTTGAACCGGAGACCTTTATTTTTATACAAGTGCACTACCTTTGTGTTACCCAGACTTCCAATTCAAACATTAATTTTTTTGTCTCATATACATATCGGCCACGGTGGACTAGTGGTTATGCTCCTTGCCTCTGGTTCCAATGGTCGCGGGTTCAAACCCGGCCGGGGTCGATGGATTTTTTTAGGATGGAAAAATCCAAGGAGCAAGTCCTCTGGGAGGGACTTTAAGCCGTGGATCCCAAACTGAAGATTTTCAGGCTCGTAAAAAATCCGTAAGCCTGAATGAAAAGACCTCTAAGCAAAATTTACCGAATTATCCTGTCCTAGTACTACCTTGATTTCCTAGATGTCAGTATGAGGCAGAACGCTGACCATGGACCACTCAAAAAATGACATCTATACGAAAACAAGTGTAACTAAATTAGTATGGTTCAATTCTTCCCTGTAGGGGGAGAGCGCCAAAATCCCTGTTAAGGGAAACATGGGCTTACAAGAAGAATATATGATTATCTATCATCCAAGACAGAGAACCATCATTCACAAACTTCTTATTGAAGAAGGCATTTTATGAGAATTTTAAGTAACTATCATAGCAGTAAAGATTATAATTGGGATGTTATAATTTTCATTTTAACATATGCAAGGAAGGACATATTATAATTTGAAAACAAAAATTAACGTCTGAACTGGGATTTCAGTGTGCTTCTTTAGAACAAGTGTAATAAAACAGTTCTCTAAGTATTGAACAATACTTTGAAAATTCAACTTTTATAGGTAGTCATGGGAATCAAACATATTGCAAATTTAGGCCAAAAAACTTATAACAGTATTATTATACATAAACAATGTCCTTGGTTGTAATGCTAATTTAATTATTATATTAAACATATTTGTAGACCAACATTATAATTTTCATTTTTCCAACCATCTTTCTCTATCTCACTTTCTAACTATCTCCAAACATGATTTTCATTTACTACTAGAAAGTAAATGATTGTATAATTTAGCTAGGATTAGTGACAGAACCCCATCTCGATAGCCACAAAGGTATTGGCTGCCAACTGGTTCCAGTTTGCAGCATCCTGGACAATATGAGAGATTGTTCACCTACTAGTACTAGTAAGTTCCAAAGCCAACCCATACTGTAATTAATTTATTTTTAATGCTGGATCAAGAGTATTAACTTTAACAACTAGATCCTGAGTTTCATACTTCAAATTATTTGTCTGCAAATGTTCTATTTCCAGGCTAATTTCTTTGGTTTATTTTCATTTACAACTTGTAAATTATCCTATATTAACACAAATATGTAATTTTTTTTTTCAAATGCTCCAGGTTTGTCTTTCGATATTCCTGGTTTCTCTCCTGGCATGGCGTACTTGTAACCCACTTCTGGGGTTGGGGCGCCTGGAAGGTGGGGTTACATTGCCCCGATGATACGATGGGTGATGATGATGATAGTGATGTGCCAGGAGAGTCCCTAATCCTAAGCTTAACCTAAGATGAATATGAATGATGATGATTGCAATGGCCATATGATTTCGGGGAGCGTTGGGGCCTTAAAGTTATCCTGACATTTGTCTTACAGGTGAGGAAAAACCCCGATAAAAACCTCACCCAGAAAAACTGTCCCGACCGGGGATCGAACCAGGGCCCGCTGTGTGACAAGGCAGCACGCTTCCCTGAGACCACAGCGGTGGACCCAAATATGTAATATTTGAGTTTGTATTCTTTAACATTCTTACCTCATATGTTTATTCTGTCGGACGATTGTTTCAAAGCTATTGCTCCATCTTCAGTTTGTTCACAAACAAGCTGAAGATGAAGCAATAGCTTTGAAATGATCGACCAACAGAATAAACATATGAGGTAAGAATGTTAAAGAATACAAACTCAAATATTAAATTAAACCTCATAACGTAACTTCCTAATGATTTTAAAACAACTATGTAAGTTAATCATTAATATTAAATAAAAAATTGAACTTAGAAATACATTTAATATTTTTGAATCTTTGCTGAATACATGTGAAAATATGAAAAGAATGCAAATATGAATGAGAAATTTCTCACCTCATAGAATATACTTCTTCACCAGGACATATTTTTAAAGACCATTATGTTAATTCTCAACTAAATTCCAGCTTAGTTTAACTGAGGATGAAGATAATGATCTTCGGAACATGTCCAAGTTAGAAAAGTAAATTCTATGAGGTGAGTTGTGAATTTTGCATTCTGTACATGTTTACCTCACATATTTAATAGATAAAAATATGTTTCCATACTTTAACATAATAGGATAGAATTAGAAAGTTCAGTTAGAATCTTTATTTTCTGAGTATGTATTTCAATAGGTTGGTTGGTTGGTTGGTTAGAGTATAAGTTGAATATAGTGATGCAAACAATTTAAATCTGACAAGGGAACTGTCAAAACTTATCTTGAAATTTCTCCCAGAGAAGCATTGTGATGTACCAAGGACATGTTCAAAAAAAAATTATCTGCCATTTTTAACTGCAAGGAACATCAATCAAAGCCAGAATCTAGCAATTTCAACCCACTGTACAGATCAGATGGACACCCTGCATGAGTAAGGGTGGTGATTTATTTTGGTAAAAATTAATTTAGTTAGAAGTCTAGAAATTTAAAAAATTGAAGTGATGTTGAATGCAGTGCAGATGGCAGGTAGTGAGGGTTATCCAATCTACCAATTTAGGTGTTGTATTACTTCCCTATAGTTTAAATGAGATATTTGGTGCTGGATTTTAGTGCCTTGCAGTTATAAACCACAGATAATTTTTTGGACTTGGCCTTCGTACATCACAACACTTCTCTGGAAGAAATTTCAAGGTAGGTTTTGGCATGCAATGATTGATAGTTCTGAGTTAGGGATAGGATAGGAAAAATTTACAGTATTTTAATTAAAAACAAAATCGGCATTTTTTATTTAAATTAGATTTTTTCTTACGAAAAAGAGTTTTGGATTGGACTCCAGCAGGAAGAAGAGATAGAGGTAGATCAAGAACACTTGGCTTCAGGACACAAAGAAAGCAATGAATGAAAAAGGATTACAAGACCAAGTCTGCGAAGATAGAAACATTTGGGGGAAAAGGATAAGAGCACCGGTATAGAACATTGGTCACAGAAAGATGTGATGATAATACACTATAAACCTGTTTGAGAATGAATGAGGATTTTTTTCAATAAGTTTTCAACTTATATTCTTTTAATTACTTGAACAAGTTTATGGTTAATATAACTTTTTTACCAAAACCAAACAAACAGAGGTAATACATGTTAGAAATGATTGGAGAAAATACTTGTTAGATCGCAATCTTCACCACATTCGAGTTTCCGTGTTTTCACAATACTGATTTCAAAGTCATTTTACCTTGCATCTTCAGTCAAACTCCAACATTTTTTAATTTTCATCCCATAAAGTTCAGTGTTGTTCACTATACCGATGTCAACGCTCATTTTACACCGTTCATCTTCAGTTACAACTCGCAACTTTGAAACTGATAACATGAAAATACAGAACTTGTGACGAGACGAGACATACAAACTTTTCCTCCAACGCCATTTTATAAACTTAAATATACCTCGTAATGTGACTTCCTATTCTTTGAACAGATTTTGATTAAAAAATTAAATTAGAAAGAAAAACTTATGAATTTTGTAATTTTGAAATTCCTCTTGAAATTCCTGGGAGGATTACATTTAATTTGGAGGTTCATTGATCCACCAACAGAGGGAAGAAGAAGCAGTTCTCCTGAACGACATAACATTGGTCGAAATATTTGAAGATCAAACCATATAGGTTTTAAAACCGGTATAATTAGAAGACTGGATATGAGTGAGGTATAAAGAATTTTAATTTAAATCTTATTTTCGAGCTTTTTTAAATGCACAAGCTTAAATGTAACTGACAAGGTCTTAACACTAGTACCTAATTTATTTAAAAATTTGAAAACTCCAGCGGCATTAACATTGATTAACTGTAAAGAAAGAAAAAATAATTTATTTACCTGTTGGACTTCAGCAGTCGTACTGCGGAACAATTCAATATATCGTGAACCAATTAATTCACGATGTTTACTTAATGCATTATGTGCATCTTCTTCTAGAGCAAAAAGTACAAATGCATCTCCTGTCGCTCTTCCATCAGGCTTTTTAACAAATAAAACACCTTCTTCACCATCCATCACTTTACAAGAATGATTTCCTGCTTCGAAGAAATCCAACTGCAATTACAAAATTCTCATTAAATTTCTTATACAATACTAGCTAATATCTGGCATGCATTGCTACACCTAAATAAATTAAATATTAAAGGTTAATTAAATTGTATGGTATATGCTGAGAAGAACCAAATGTGGCAGCTGCTAGTCAGTTCTTAATTTTGGATTTCAGGTAAACCTCCACTTCTAATTGTTAGATTTCGCTCATTTTTGGATAATATCTATCTCAATTTATTTTAATATGATATACTGAGTTTTGTTGTGAAACATCGAAAATTGTGACTGCTACAGAGATTTTTTTAATTTTCACTTCAGGTGAACTACTCCTACACCGAATGGTTTTATAGGTCCAACTGTGAATCTAAACCATCCAGGGGCCTACTCAAACACACACAAAATTTAATCAAAATTGGTCCAGTTTTTAATTTCAGGTAAACCTCCACTTCTAATTGTCACATTTTGCTCATTTTTGGATAATTCCTACCTAGGTTTATTTTAATAGGATATACTGAGTTTTGTTGTGAAACATCAAAACATGTGACCACTAGAGCAATTTTTAAATTTTCACTTCAGGTGAACTCATATATCTAATGGCTGTAGCTGAGCGGTTTAAGACAAGATGCGTTTGTGCAGAGCTAAGGGACTTGTGCTTGTTCATGTCCCCATGAAAGAAAACATTTTCTCATGGAGTTTCAGTCAGTATGGGGACTGGTGCCCATTCAGGATTATGAGGAATTTGGAAAGCTTTAATAAAAAGTACTCCAGGCTGAGAAAACCAGCTGGAGGATCCTATATTCTGACCACATGTCACCTCAATAATGGCTAGATGATCAACCACCTCTGTAATTATCAGATGTGGATGTACGGCCAGCAGCCAGCTAATAGGCAAAAGGTCTTGTGGACCTGTCATGCCATGATGGAGAACATTAAGAGGTATTTTATAATTTTTTTAAATGAATGGTCCCATGCCTTAGCCGAATGGTTATGGTAAAAAGCCATTGTGTAGAGCTATGGGACTTGCACTGGTTCGAGTCCCGTGGGGAAAGAAATTTTCTCATGGAATTTCGGCCAGTATGGTATCGGGCCCATGAGGTATTGGGTAGTTACAATAAGTAGCAGCTCCAGGTTGAGAAAACAAGCTATAATGGCTGGGGGACCCAACATGCTGACCACATGTCATCCCTATACTGGCTGGATGAATGTCTACATCTGTGATTAATACACATGAATGTGAGGCCATCAGCTGCTTGGTAGCCAAGGGCCTTCTAGAACTGTCATGCCATGAAGTTTAAATGAATGAGAATTATTTTGATTATATGGTGGCATTGGCAGCATAACCATACCATGAAGTGCAGAGGAAATGCTGCACAGATGGGAGAAACTGACTGGAGATACAAATTTACATTGCTTTCAAGTCTTAAAGTGGCCTCAAAAATAGACCAGTGAGATGAAGTTTATGAGATCAACAGCAGGTTATTCTCAATAGGATCGCAAAATAAAATCCTGCAAAACATGCTACAATGTCATAATATTGAAGAGAAGCTAAAGTTTTGAAACATTTGGAAAAACCTTGGATTTGACAGTTTGGGAAAAGATATACATTCAGAAGAACAATTTTAGAACCATGTATTTTGAAGTTCCTGGCAAACAAGATTTGATCTCAAAGTTGATCAAATCAACACCAGATGGCAACTTTGAAGAAGAAGGTGTAGATTAAAATTCAACAGTCATAAAGATGGCTGAATATAGGAGGGATGCACCAGAAACTGCAGTCCCGTGCTTGAAGATCATAGAGTATGAGGTGAGATTTCACAGTTAACTATTTTTTAGTTACTATTGACTTTATACTTTTTATGAAAGATGACTATGGTCTGTAATTTTTTTGTGTTTAAAAAAATGGTTCAACTTCAAATTCTGATAATATTTCTCTGTTCGTTTTGTGTATTTTGCTGTTCTCTTCAAGAATTTCATCTCTGCTGCCATTTTTATTGTAAGATAGTTATATTTTTAATGTTGCTATGGTTCTGTACTTAGGACAATTCTAATGTTCTATTTTTCTTCTTCTTCTTCTACTACAAGGTTTAGGCTATGCAGCCTGTTCCGGCGAAGTTAAAAGTGGAGTCCATCTTCTACGTGGTCGGCCAACATCTCTTGTTCCTCTGGGATTATACAGGAAGGTTCTTTTTGGTATTCTTTCGTTGTTCATTCTCATTAAATGTTCTGTCCATTTCTTATTATTTTCGCTGATTTTATCTTCAATTTTATATATATTTAATTCTTCTCATATAGTTTCATTCCTTATTCTATCCGCTCTTGTGCATCCTTTCACATTACATAAAAATAGCATTTCCGCAGTCTGTATCCTGCTTTTATCCCTTGATTTCATTATCCAATTTTCACTTCCATACAACAACAAAGGAACAGCCATTGTTTTATATAATTTAAGCTTCGTATCTTTCCTTGTTTTCCGACCTAAGGTTCTTTTTATGGTTCCACAAATAGCCTGAAAGTTATTTACTATATCTTTATTTTCTCTGTAAGTTATATCACATCCTAAATATTGGAAATGTGATATTTGTTCTATTATTTTGTTATCCAGTACAATTTTTGATCTAATTCCATATTTACCAATAAATGCCATTACTTTTGACTTATTTATTGATATTTCACAATTATATCTATTGGCTATTAATTTAAATGTTCTATTTTTAATTCTTATTATTTATTTAGGACCCTCTACAATGCTGTAGTTTTGTCCAACCAAAAAAAATAATAAAATATATATAAAATGTTCACTATTAAATCTTCTTTCTCCCTTGTCCCCTATCCAATGCATCTATATATTTGAAATATTTCAGTTCCATAGATCTTCTTGCTCTATCCATCCAGATTCTATTTGGTCTTCCTTTTCTGTTTCTTCCAACTGACGTCCATTGCATCACTTCCTTAGGTAGTCTTCCATCTTCCATTCTAATTACATGCAACCTTTTCTCATACATCACTTCTATTGCATCTCTTTCTATATTCATTAATTCCCTTATTTCTATGGTCTTTATTCTGTCTTTCCTTGACTTCCTAATGAACACACTGCAATTTTTGTTTTATCAGTACCAAACTTGGTATACAGCAATCAGTTTAAAAAAGTAAAGTCTAGTTTGTTAGCCAGCAAAATTGGACCAATAGGTATAGGAGTTTACCTGAAATTAAAACTTAAAAATTGCTTTAACAGTTCCAATTTTAGATATTTGCAATGAATCTCAGCATGTGATATTGAAATAAAACGAGGAAGGTATTCTCCAGAAATCAGTGACATCTGACAATTAGAAGTGTGAGTTTACCTGAAACCTAAAATGAAAAAAATCAGTCTAACAGCTGCCATTTTTGCTTTATCCCAGTGTATCAGTATACAATACAATTTAATTAAGTTTTAATTGGCAATGTATCCTATAAGATACATTAGTTTAAAATATTTAATAGTTTTAATAAAATAATAGAAAAGTTAATCAGTAAAAATTATTTAAATTTGTGTCAAATTATACAAAATATTCAAAAGGTAATAATTTATGGTTATGATATGTTTTCTTTCCATTCCAACATTGTTTAAATAATGTTGGCATAAAACATAAGAAACACCATAGATTTCAAAACATTTTCAAAAAGTTTAATATAAGATTAGCACCGAAGAACGAATACAGCCTTAATAGGATAATTAAAACCAATAAAAATGAAAGAATTGAAGATGAAAACAAATCAGGAATTTATCAGATCAAATGCAGGGAATGTGACAAAATTTATATTGGAAAAACGAAAGGAAATTTGAAAACAAGGGCGAAAGAACATCTTAGAAATGTCAAAAATGGAGAAGTGGAAAAGTCAGCAGTAGCTGCTCATGGCTTGGTCCAAAAAACATTTAATTGAATCAAAAGCCAGTTTAATTAAACAAATAGACAAACAAAAGGAACTCATGGTTTGTGAAAAGATCCACATTCAGAAAAACAAAGGAAAACTTATGAACTTCGAAATTTCTGCAAATTTTAACCTGATCCAGAGGTTCATCAGTCCACCAACAGAGGGAAAAAGAAGTTTCTTCCGATCGACATAACATCAGTCGCCAAAAAAGTTCTGAAGATGAGATCGTTATGGTCTCGAAATCGCGATCTACTTAGAAGATTTATATGAGGAGAGGTAAGAAACATTTAATTTTATCATAAGAAATTAAGTTTCTCAAATTTAACAGAAGAAAGAAATATTCCATAAACTAGCAAAATTAGATCATAACTTTGACTTGCTATGGAATTTGCTTACTTTACATAGTTCTTGCACGATGGACTTTTTTAGTTAGAGCATCTTGAACACACACAATAAATTGAATATAAATTAACTGGAAGATAGAAAATTGCAGATTTAAATATATTGTTACGTGTCACGCATAGCGACGTTTGAATTGCACAGGTGAGTCGCCCCTGGTGAGTTAGATCACCTGCAAGCCGGCAGAATTGTCTGGAGTGTGTTGCCAGACGGTTCCACCAGTGTCTCTCTCTCCCCCCTTTGTCTAGAGGATTCTGGGCGCCGAAACTGTGCAAAGCCATTTTGAGAGTTTTCCTCTCACTTATATAAAAGAGCGGAGGAGAAGGCCAGTCAGTCAGTTTTGCGATACTCAGTCTGCGATAATGAGTCTCACATTGGACGGCAAGAGGTTAAGTGTGAGAGAAATTGTGACTAAAGACTGTGTCTGCAACTGTGTTAAAAGTGATTATCTGATAATCTTTCAAAGAAGAATAGTTGTGAGATAAAATTGTGAGAAGAAAAATTTTACATAACATCAGTGTATTTAATAAATTAATGAGTCATTTTAACATCTTACCTCATATTTCATGTTTGAAAATGAATGACAAGATCATTTGAAAACTATAGTTACCGTGTTTGATAAAACATGAAATATGAGGTAAGATGTTAAAATGACTCATTAATTTATTAATTAAGAACCTCATAATGTGTTTCCCAATTTTAACTTTGAATCAGTCTATTTATTTACATCAAAATAAGTAAAAGGAAAACCCTGTGCCATCTAGTGACAATATAAATCAACAAGTTGATAACATGATAACATACCACTTGTTTTGCCGTGCAGTCATACGGTAAGCCTCTCATCCTAACAATCACTTGACCTCCCCTGGACAGGAAAGCCTGTGCTTCATTGTTATTACCTGGAAAAAAAAAAAAAAAGTTATTTAAAATATTTTGCACACTTTAATACATATAAAACTGATGACTTTTATTTCATCTCATTTATACAGGTTTTAATGTACACCATTATGGTCTTGAGGTAGCATGCTGCTTTGTCACACAGTGGGCCCAAGTTCAATCTCTGGTCGGGACAAGTTTCCAGGTGAGGTTTTTTGGAGTTTTTCCTCGCCTGTTTCCTGTCAGCAAACTTTAAAGCCCAAACAGCCCCTGAACATTATCTGGTCATCATTATCTTCATTATCATATTCACCTTATTAGATTAAGATTCTGGCACATCATTACCATCATCATCACCCATCATATCATTGGCGAAGTGTAACCCTGCCTTCCAGGTGCCTCATATCATTGGGAAACCATAACCCCACCTTCAAGACACCCCCAACCTCAGAAGTGGGTTACAATATGTCAATGCCAGGAGAGAATACCACAAATGTCAAAATAACAAACTGGTGGCATTAAATAAAAAAATATATATTTAATTAATTTGGAGTTATGGCTGACGATGAACATGACTATGTTTGAAATCGCGATATCATGGAAGCATGAATCCTATGAGGTGAGTTGTTTAAACAATATGTTCTCCGATGAATTTTAATAATAAAAAAAAATATATGTTTTAATATAGTGGTATGCATTCAGGTGAAGAAACTAAAGCACTCCTTCTGTAATAATATCAATTACATGATTTAACAATAGTATCTTCATAAAATGATCACATTTTTTAAACATATAGATCTCTCTTTTAATACATTATATTATTCATATTAGCATTGGTGACCGAGCCAAAGCAAATTTACTCTTATATATGTTGAGTACTGACAGACATTTGGGCATGATCCCCGTTTGTCATGTGCTGTGTTTCTTTCAGCTACAATCGAAGTGAACTTCAGACCAGTTTCACCGCGCAACTTGGTTTATCTGCTATACAGGAACTTGCAAACTATTGAGCACTAATTCAATACTAAATAAAAGTTTCCAGCAGTTTAATATGTGCTGCGTTTGAATCCGAAAGACATGAATTTATTACGAAATTAGATTATTGCCAAAATATATTTCAACCGCCTTTGACAAATGTTTTATATAAAAAATGCTGCTATAAGTAGCTGTGCTTCCTTGTTCAGTTTGGTGCATGCATACAGATGTTCTTTTTCCATAGACGAACCTGTTAAGTTCCATAAGCGGCACTCTTCAGTGCTGTAGATTCCAATCTGCAATGCAGTCATGACCAGTGTTCAATCTGAAGGCAACAACAGCTTCTTTTCTTGGTTTTGAATTATATTTTTTCCAAAGTATATAAATATTTAAGAACCTCAATGTTATTTGCCATATTTAACTATGAATATATTAATTATTGCCCATTTTTTCCTTGTGATTGTTAACTTATTTTATGGAGTGTTTCTGCTGCTTCTGATATCTAATGTGTACTCATAGATTTATTTGCTAATTCATTAGCAATATAATTTTCATTTATGCTGACATGTGATGGTATCCATTCTGTAAATTTTCTAATATTTTATTATTTTTGTGGTTTCATTAATTTTGTTCGTAATAGGTATTTTATTTAATGTTATGGCCTATATAGCAGCAGCTTTGGAGTCAACTAGTAAGACAACTTTTAAAACTATAGGCTAGTGAAAATGTAATAAATAAAACTAACACAGTACTTATTTTATTTAACATTCGTTTATGAAAAATCATATAAAACTATGACAGTTTTATTTATTAAATGCATCATAGATTTCATCAAGTGAATACCAAATCAATTGATGGCTAGTAATTATAATTAATTAGCTTTCAAGAATTTGAATTAAAAATGAATTAATTATCACTAATCATTTACATAAAAATTAATACAGAACACAATCTGTAACTCATCGTTACAATAACTTAACTAATTCACTGACACATATTGAACGAAAAGTAGTTCAAGGTCGGAACTAATCACCCTCCAATATATTTTTTAAACGTGTTTTCTATTCATAAACTTGTTTCTAATAGTTGGAAAGTCCAGAAAACAAATACAACCAATTGCAAATATCTGTAAATTGTTTGTAAATGCTAAAATGTTAAAATCTTGAAGTATGAAATTTTTTATCAAGTGCTTTAGATCACCATTGTCTATCTCTGGTCCCTGCTCGATTATGCTTGATAGTTAGAATATGAAATTTCATATTACTACTCATTCCATATCTCTGGTCCTTGCTTGATTATTCTTCATAGTTAGAATATGAAATTTCATATTACTACCCATTCCAGTAATTACTTTTTTAAATTGTTATGAATTGATTAAATTTGTCTATAATATTTATTTATAGCATGTGTAATATTTGTCCCTGCCCTATAGACATCCACTTGATATATTGCAACTTAATCTATCTACAATGGTTTAACAGCCCAATATTGGGCCTTAGCCTCTCCTTTCATCATCATCCTCTTATTGTGTCTTTTCGATTCCAAATACGCCTCCAACCATCTCTATCTTCCCATGCGTTGCTTCTTTCTAGTTCTTCCCCTTCACTTGATTAATCCATCTTTCTCGTGGTCATTTTCCTTGTATCTTGAGATTTAACCTTTTGAACGCCATGCCCGGCATGCGCTGGTGAAAGTGTGTGTACAGCGGTATGCCACGCCCGGCAGGCTCCAGTTTTCAATCTTATTACTTTAAATATTTTTTTCCCGAAATTTTTACTTCAATAAACTAAAATTATTGTTCGTTCTGTGTTTGTACATCCTTTCTTAGCAATATTTTGCACATCCCTTACAGAATAACGGTACAGACTGGTTGTAAATCGGTTTTCTAAAGGAGGGTGTACATTCATGTTTCAAGGCCTTTTTTTTTTGCTATGGAATATTGCAATTTCAGGATTTTCTCTTTATTTATTTTATTTTTAGTTGAAAAGATACCTGACCAAGGGGTAGGTCCTGCTGTGGAATACAGTGATTCATGTCTCGAAGTTGACGAAAATACAATACCCGAGTTTATTGTGACAGTTTTATCAGATGATGAGAGTGACAGTAACAGTTCATTAAATGGTTATTCGTTTGACGAATGTGATAGTAATTCTGTTTCTAAGAGAATATTATTACAATCTAAGCCTGTAAATAGTAAAGTAAGTGATGTAGACCTAAAGGAACAGTGTGACTGACAGTGGTGGGTGTGTCGCGACAGATGAAACACGTGACATAGAACAGCTGTTTGACTGGAATTGATTCGAACCCAGGACCATAAAAAATGTTCAACAATATTTAATATTATAAGTGTTTAGTGATAATACCATCAAAATTATTCAGTAGAATAAATGTTTTAGTGATAGTGATAACAAATTTCAATAAAGACACCGTGCTGAATTCGAACCTGGGATCTTTACAAGTGGAAGCAACACCGCCTAACCTTCAAATAAATGTATAATAGTGAGTTTAAATTAAATTTACCATGACATGTAGATAGTTAAATATACTTTATATAGGTTTATATTATATAGTATGGCGTAGTACTTTAAATTTAAAAAACCTGGCACCCACAGCCCAGCTGGCAAAAGGAAAACTCGGCAGTCAAAAGGTTAACAGTCTTTGTGATAGTCTTTCCTTTTCCATTCTTATTAAATGTCCAAACTATTTTAGTTTACTTTTTTCTATGTCTGTTGTTAATTTTTCTACACTTAATGTCTCCCTGATTTTGTCATTCCTTATTCTATCTCTTCTTGTTTTATATACCAATCTACGTAAGAATTTCATTTCTGTAGCTTGGATTCTGCCCAAGTCCTTCTTTGTATATGTCCAAGTCTCAGCTGCATATGTCCTTTGTTAGGAGTTAATAGACCAAGTTAATTTAGCTAAGCTTATTTTCCTAGAGATGTCATGAATGGTATGCAGTCAACATACCGACCCAATGAGACATCTAGTAGGCAACTAAGGTATTACTAGGATGAACAAGGTTGGTAAAATTTGCACAGAGGCCTTTTATTCAGGCTTGCGGTTCTTTTACAAGCCTGAATATCTTCAGACTCAGAACCCAATGCTCAAAGTCCCTCCTGAAGGACTTACTCCTTGGATTTTTCATCCTAAAAAAACAAACAATCCTGGCCAGGTTTGAACCTGTGACCCTTGGGACCAGAGGCAAGGAACATAACCACTAGTCCATCGTGGCCAACATTTGCCAATTAATAGTGCTAGGATTAAGCATTTGATATAAATAGTTTAAATAGTTAAATTAAAAATTGTACTTATAGTAGAATTTACCTCCAGCTACATTGATGAAGTCTTCACCAGAAGCCTTGTAAACTTCTATGTATCTGTTACCAATGTGGTGCTTATGCCTCTTGAGAGCCATGTCACGGTGTTCCTGGTTAACAAATCTGACAAGAGCTTCACCGTTACGTCGACCCTGAGGACTTAGACACAGTGCAACACCACCCCTGCAAAATAAATCAATTTACCTTTAATATAGTCAAGATAGTAGATCTATCAAAATAAATTTTTGTCTATTGTAGCACATATGACCTGATAAGCATGTTACTACAGGTCAAAGGTTCCAAGATATTTCCACTTTTATCAATTATCTTTGATTACATCTCATTTTACCAACTTTTTTTTTTTACTTCTATTGCACTCTGGACATATTTAGGTACTATAGCATTAAGTTACATGAACTTTAGAACTTATTACTTCATTGATTAAATATTGAAACTACTAAAAATAAATAATAATAATAATAATAATAATAATAATAATAATAATAATAATAAATCTGTCCAGGACAGGAATATGTTTAACTAAATATAACATCAAATATTAAGCTTTACCACTTAAAAGTAATGTAAAATTCTTGTTAACATATTTTGAATAGAAGTTGTCTGATGGTGTTGCCAATAGCGAGATCTATCTGCCTTCGGACATAAGAGAATTATATAATTGAAAAGAAAATCTAGTGGTTGTATCGGATCTCGAACGGTGTAATGGATTGCAATGTTGACATACAGTCAGAGGTCCAGGGTTCAATTCCAGGTTCAAGGGTTAATTTTTCTTTTCAAAAAATAAATCTGTACAGGATTGGAATATGTTAAACTAAATATAACATCAAAAAATTCAGTTGGTAGAGCACTTGGCCCGGAAAGCCAAGGGTCCCGGGTTCGAGTCTCGGTCTAGGCAAAAATTTTTCTCTTCAAGTATAATTTATCTTTCAGTGAAAAATGTTAAATCAATAATAAAAACATCATTAGAAGCCTTACTAGCTTTATAAAGTAATGTTAAATTCCCAATAAATGTCTTCTTAACTAAGAAGCCACCATTTGCAAAGATAGAAGCAATGGTTTCAAAAGCATTTGGCGTATATAAGAGAAAAATTTGCGTCTAGATCATAACTCACCTCGATAGCTCAGTTGGTAGAGCACTTGGCCCGGAAAGCCAAAGGTCCCGGGTTCGAGTCTCGGTCTAGGCGAAAATTTTTCTCTTCAAATAAAATTTAAATATACTATATTTTTAACAATGCTCTTTATCTTAAATTAAGTTTCATTACAATAGTTATCTTAAGTTTTGGATCCTCTGTCCTGGTGGAATTCAAGGCAATAGCAACAGAGCCCAGCAGATTTTTTTAAGTTGGCAATTCTGTTCTAATCATAATATATAGTTACCTCTTTATCACCCATAATGTTTATTTTTATCACTTTTTTGGGTTATTTCCAGCTTCACTTCTAATTTTTCAGTGTTTCTCATACTTTATTCTAATCAGAAACCATACTAACTACCTAACTAACTAACTCACTAACACTATCAAACAGAGTTCATGTTCGTAAGGATGTAAGTTCTCCAAACATCCTTATTCTGAACTAATGGTTTCCAATAATTCTCTGTATAATTCACCTCCCTCAAATCATGGTTTGTTATTTATCCACCTCATTCTTGTGGTACCTACGGGGGTATGTTCCCTCTGATTTTCCCAGAAGTAGTTTACATGCCCCTCTTACATTTCCCATTCATCTCATATGTCTCCCCTCTTTCATTTCCCATTCATCTCACATATCCCCTATTAGGTCTTTCCAATGGTTTTCCTACAAGAGCTTGCATGCATGTCTTTCATTCTCCATTTGCGTCATATGTTCTATCCATCACAGTCATTTTCCCAGTTGCATCTCCAATGCAAGTACAAATGAGTGGAATGGGTATCGGTGGGGAGGATTTGTTATGAGCTCTCGGAGCTCGAGCTCCCCATGCTTGCACTAAATTAACAATTACCAATTAACTGAACACTAACTTCTATGATAAAAATGAAAACCAAACACAATGAACATATGGTGAAAATAAATGTTTCTTACCTCTCCTCATATAAATCTTCTAAGTTGATCGCGATTTTGAGACTATAATTGTCTCATCCTCAGAACTTTGTTGGCGACTGGTGTTATGTCGATCGGAAGAAACTCTTCTTCTTCCCTCTGTTGGTGGACCGATGAACCTCTGGATCAGGTCAAAATTTGCAGGAATTTCGAAGTTCATAAGTTTTTCTGATTGTGGATCTTTTCCAAACCGTGAGTTCCTTTTGCTTTTTTTAATTAAACAAATAGACAGAAGAGAACATAAGATTCAAAAAATCCACTTACCATCCTTTAAAATACCACAAGTTCCAGAAAATTTTCAATAAGTTTAACATTCGATTGGCCCCAAAGAATGAATACAGCCTAAACAAGATAGTTAAAACCAACAAAAATGGAAAAATTGGAGAAGAATATAAATCAGGAATATATCAGATCAAATGTCAGGATTGCGACAAATTCTATATGGAAAAAACAAAAAGAAATTTAAAAACCAGATTGAAGGAACACCTTAGAAATGTAAAAAAGGGTGAAGTGAACAAGTCAGCTGTAGCAGCCCATGCTTGGTCTGAAAAATACTTAATTGATACAGAAGCTAGCCTAATCAAACACACAGATAAACTAAAGGAACTCACAGTCTGGGAAAAAATCCACATCCAAAAAAACAAGAAAGATAAACTCATGAATTTTGAAATTCCCGCAAATTTTGACTTGATCCAGAGGTTCATCGGTCCACCGAAAGAAGTAAGAAGAAAACTGCCGAGAAACGACATAACACCGGTCAACCAGAGGCTACTGACGATGGAGATAAGCTCCAAAATTGCAGTATAGAAGAAAAAGGATATGAGGTGAGGTAATAAAAACATTAATTTAATTCTTAAATGAAACCTCATGGGTGTTCTTTCCCTGTGAAAGTTAAATAAATAAAAACCATCATATTTTCAATGCAAAATATGTATTAGTCATTGCCTAGACAATATATCCAACTTATCAGAAAACCCCGCTAACAAGTAAGTGAATGTTAAACTAATTTGGTGTACTAACCCGCCAATTTTCTCATCCTAACTTGCCCAAACTGACACTAACCTGCCAAAACTATCACTAACGTGCCCAAACTAGCATTAACTTGTCTGCCCAAACTAACACTAACTTTTGACTCTATTAACTCTAAGTAGAGCTTCCGACCAGGAAACACGCCTAGAAGCACTCGCCACTGAAGATGCCCTCCGCAGTTGAGGGCGAAACGTCTGGTATCAACACCAACTATGGACCACGGCCACAGAACCCGGAATCACTCAACATCACTAACTTTTGATGTTTCATTATTAATTAAAACAATTCTCACTGAAGGACAAAGTATATTTGAAGAACAAAAATTATATGCTCAGACTGGGGTTTGAACCCAGGACCTTTGGCTTTCTGGGTTCAAACCCCAGTCTGAGTGTATAATTTTTCTCATCAAATATAATTTATCCTTCAGTGAGAAGTATTAAATTAATAATAAAAACATCAAAAGAAATCATATTGGCTTTATAAAGTAATGTTTAAATTCCCAATAAATGTCTTCTTAAACAAAAAGCCACCATTTGCATGATCGAGCAAATGCTCGTAGCAATCGGCAATCGGGAATTAAAAGTGTAAAAGAGAAAAATTTTTGCTTAGATTGGAGTTTCTCAGGTAGCTCAGTAGTAGAGCATTGGCCTAGAAAGCTAAAGGTCCTGGGTTCAAAACCCCAGTCCGACCATATAATTTTTCTCTTCAAATATAACACTAACCTGCCCAAACTAACACTAATGGGAACTTTATGGAGGAGGTTTTATTTTCAAGATGACTCACAAATATCATAAGTGCACATATCTAAAGGAGTTTTTTTTTAATTTACGATAAGGGGTCAATCTTATGGTCTTGTGGTCATATCTACTGTCAACCAATCATGAGATGTTGGGTTTCATTACCGGTCAAACAACAGGAAATTATTCTTATGGTTCCCATGGTCTAGATTAAGTATAGGTTTAAGGACTCTCCTGGTGCTTTGCTATCTTTTATCACCCACCATATTATCAGAGTTGTAACTCTCCCTTCCAGGTGCCCCAACCTTAAAAGTTGGTTACAATTCTCTCAATGCCAGGAGAACAGGGAAAAAAGCCAGAAATGCCATAAAGACAAATTGGTGACAATGGACAAAAAAAACTGCACAATAAGGAGATTCTATTGTACATGACAGTGTACTGCAATTCAACTAAAAAAAAATATATAAAAATTCGACAAATCATTGCAGTAGTATGTGAATTATGATTTGAGGATTGTATGTATATATATATATATATATATATATATATATATACTAGAAGTCCCAGCCACGCGTTGCTGTGGCTAAGGTATACGTTAAAAATTTAAATTAAGTTGCTGTCTTTCAGCCAGATTACTTAAAACTAATACTTACACACGAAATTAATAATATTGAAAATAAAATAAACACTGAACACACTTAAATTATGAAATAATCAATATTTGTAATTCAATTGAAATTTGCAGTTGCAACAAAAAGCACAGCCATCTGGATTTCTCTTTGTTAAATAATAAACCAAATACCTTACCAAATTACCTTACACTGACATCTGTTAGAATCATATGGAACTCACAGATAATTACACCGCCATCTCTTAGAATCATATGGAACTCACAGATAATTATAACTCATTGTTAAATAATAAACAAATAATTTGCAATAAAAAAATAATGCGACTATAAATTTAGTTATAAACTACCCTAAGTCTCAAGTTGGATCAAACTGCACACAGTGTGCAAAATTTTATTAAAATCGGTTTAGTAGTTTAGGATTCCATCGCGTGACACAAAATTTTTATATATTAAGATATGTGTGTGTGCAAGTTTGTATGTATGTGTGTGTGTGTGTGTGTGTGTGTGCATGTTCGACTGAAGAAAGTGTAAAAAATACCTGAAAACTGAATGAGAACTTGAGATAGACATAACCTAAAAATTGCCCTATTAACTATTTATGTAATATTGGTAGATAGTTATGAATTATAGGTACAACTACTTACATGAATATGCTAGAAACTAAAAGAATGACTCAGAAAAGTCAAACTCAAAAAGCAAACCAAAGAAACTTACCTTAACCATACATTTGTCCCTTTTGTGTAGCATGTGTTATTGTTAAGTACTAATCCAAGATTCATAGACTATTATCCAAATTTTATTTTTTTACAAAGTTGTTACTAAGAATGATTACTTACTTTGCAACATTCAGTCCACGGAAGAATTTGGCAATATCTTGGTCAGAAGACTGCCAAGGTAGACCTCTAGCACGAACCACACAACTATTGTCTACTTCTTCATTCTTCGAGCTGAAACAAAACATACAGCAGTGTAACAAACTTTATATTTACAAAACACATGAAAATGTTATTAATAACACAGTAATAATTTAGGTCTAAGATTGTAAAACTATCTATACTAGGGTGTCCATTCGTCCTGCTTTCCCATGACAGTCCTGTTTTTTTGGAAAATATCCTGCTGTCCCAAAAGTTTTCTTGGGGATGCTCAAATGTCCCGCTTTTGGGATGACGTTTTCTTTGTCAATGTATTTATGAATAGCGACTTTCGTTTTGCAGTGTTGTTTTATAGGAGGCCTTTCAATAACTTATGTATCATCTTCTGCTTTCATTTTGGCAGAAGATGATACATAAGTTATCGAAAGGCCTCCTATAAAATAACACTGCAAATTATTGAGGATGACTGAGATATCAGATACTGTTTCACAATTATTAAGACTTTCGTTTTGTACTTTACTATGTAATTATAATTATGAACGTTAGAAAGCACCAGTTGTATGACCACGATGCACTGTTTGGTCTATAATCTTTGTTTTTTACTTATATATATTTGTAAGTAGTACATTTTTCAAACTGTCAATCCATGGCCAGTGCAGCCAATGTCGGAGATTTCCTGCTGATTCTGGCACTTTGGCGGTGGAGAAATACAATTTTAACTTGGATGAAAGAGATTTAGTTAGTGGATTTTTATACCCCTTGAAGCGATAAATAAATATTTTTAAACATAATAAACAACAATTGTAGTGGTTTTTGACTTGTGAATGGTTGATTCTTACAAATTTTTATTGGCAACAGTGTCATGGTAAAAGGAAAATAACTTTTTTTTTATTTATTTTGTTAATGTCCAACCTTTTTTTAAAATGTCCCAGGTTTTTCCTTAATTTTTTTGTACATGTCCCCTTTTATATTGAAAGTATTATGGACACCCCTATCTATACCCATACATCTATGTGGAGGCAAGGATCCTCCCTTGAAGGACTTATTTAATCAAGCTAATTTAGTTATTGACGATTTTATTATTGATTTAACACTTCTCACTAAAGGTCCCAGGTTCGAGTCTCGGTCTAGGCGAAAATTTTTCTCTTCAAATATAATTTAGTTATGTTTATTTCTCCACAGATATCAGTGAATTGCAAGCATTTAGCTCACTGTTTCAAAAAGACACCTAATAGGCAACTAAAATATTACTTGGATGGGAAAGATCAATTAAATTTTACTCAGAAGCTTTAATTTAGGCTTGAGATTTTTACAGAAGTTCCTTGTTCATACCTCGGGGGCAACATCAGTTAAAATACAAGGGTGAGTTGAGTTGATTACATGCACGTCAGATTTGGGGAGGCGAACAGATGAGTTACTTTCATAGAGATAATTCATTCAACAGATGCATCGTACAGTTCAACAGCAACACAGACACAAAGTAATTAAGTGAAATATGAATGTTTTATTTTCCATTTCAAACTGTTTTCCTTTTCAAGTTACATTATGCACATAACAAATGAAATGAAAGTTCAATTTCAAGACATTATTTGTAAATAGTTAAATAATATTTCCATTTAATAAGTCACCTCATTATTGTATACATTACTATTATTCACTTGTCTCAGATATGATAAAGGTCTTCTTTTCACAATAAAAACATACCGTATGCTTGTGATCTTATTTAGGCTGTTTAGGTTTTATTTTCATTTTAAAAATATGTTTGTTGTAAGCTACATTACGCACTTAACAAATGAAATGAATATTCAATTTCAAAATGTTGTATGTAAATAATTATATCATATTTTCAAATAATTAGTTTCCTTATTAACGTAAAAAATTCTGTTATTTATTTAACATAAATTTAAAATAGGCATGCAATTCACATTAAAAGCACAGCTTGTGAATGTCAACTTTGTTGTTTTTGATTTTAAGCTTCACCTTGATGGATGGGGTCATTACCCTTCATCTCTGATGAATGTTTGGTGGGGATAAAAGTTTATCATATAATGAGGGTCAAAGTAAAACAAATTATTTGACTTTCAGTGAAAAATGTTCAATTTATGATTAAAAAACATGTGTAAACAAGCCTGACATTCTTCACACTCAGCTCCAAGACTGAAATTCCTTTCCAGAAAACTTGTCCCTTGGATTTCATCATCATCATCATCAGTACATCCACGAATTTAGGACATTTGTTGACCTGTTTCAGCCTCAAGAGAAACACCATCCAGAAGTCTTTTGAGTGGACTTCCTGGTCTTCTTCTTCCTGCAGGTTGATATCTTAACATTTGTTTGCATATCCTGTGATCTTCCATTCGATGAACATGTTGCATTTATCTTGACTTATAATCAGTAATTTTGTTTTCTAAAGGTTCCATGTGTAATCCCTTGGATTTTTTGTATCCTAAAAAATCTATCAACCCCAGCCAGGTTTGAATCTGGGACCAGAGGCAAGGAACTTAACCCCTAGGCCACCAAGGCCAATAAAGATTATTTAACTCCATTGTGAAAACTTAGCCAGAGCTCAGTAATTACCAGGATCTGGATATCAAAGACATCCTGCGCTGTAGCCAAGTGGTTAAGGCAAGAAGCATTGGCACAGAGCTACGGGACTTTCATTGGTCCGGGTCTCCATGGGGGAAGAAATTTTCTCATGGAATTTCGGCCAGTTTGGGACCGGTGCCCACCCAGCATCGTGAGGCATTTGGGTAGCTACAATAAGTAGCAATTCTAGGTTAATAAAACCAGCTATAACGGCTGGGGGATCTGACATGCTGACCACATGTCACCCCTACACTGGCTAGATGATCGTCTACCTCTGTGATTAACACATGTGGACATGAGGCCAGCAGCCGGCTGGTAGGGCAAGGGCCTTCTAGGCATGTCACACTTGGAGTTGGAGGATATCAAAGAATGGCATCTTTTAAATGAGTTTATTTCAAAAGTCTCTTGTCCATCTTGTACCAAAACCAATTTTTTTTGTATTTACATTCTTTTTAGATTAATCTAAATACAAATGTCACCATTTTGATTCAGAAATTCTTTAAATCACTACAAACTTTCATTAAAAATAACTATTGAAATCAAATCAACTCTTCAATATTAAATAAATTAATCAGAAACTTTCACGTCTTACCTCATAAAAATCTGCTTTTCTCAACAGAAAAAGCCATCACTTTCTTCCTTAACTATATGCTGACTGTTTGAATTGAGATATTGACACCAGCATTCCTCTAGCTACCTGATGTGGCCTGAATGAACTTCAAGATTAATTCTTGTTTACTGGGTAGATTCGATTCAAACAGTCTAAGCATAGCTGACGATGGAAGTGAGGCTTTTGAAACATGTCAGGTGAGAAAAGCAGATTTTTATGAGGTAAGGTGTGAAAGTTTTCAATTCATATAGATAATGTTGATATTTGCCTTATAGCATTATTTGCCATTGTACTTTTTTTTAAACTAACTCTTGTTTACAGCAAAATACTGACCTTAGATTATTTCTGCACAAATTTATGTAACTGGACAAGAGATTTTTCAAAATATGCTAATTTGCACATACATTCTGATCTTAACCCTCAGAGTATAGAAATAAAATTTGAAATAATACATGAAAAATATCTTTCTTGCTTCCCAAAGTTGTACTTGGACTATTAAATGATTTTCAAGTGCTACATCCCAAAATATTGTAGAATATGAACAAACTCGTGGGGGCACACCGTAGCGTAGTGGTTAAGGCACTGAGCTACAAGCCGGAGGGTCGAGGGTTCAAGTCCCGTTGGGGTCAGGATTTTTAAACTGACCCAAACCCTCTGGTGGCACTAGGGCCCTGGGGTCGACTCAGCCTCTAACGAAAATGAGTACCAGACGCTTGTTCTGGGGGTAAAGGCGGCCGTCACGCAGGGCTGACAACCCGGCTGACATAAAGTGCCGATTGTCTAGAAAAAGTGGGAGCCTTAACCTCCTACTACCCCAAGGGCCTCCGGGCCTGTTGTGGGATCACTTTCTTTTTATGAACAAACTCGTACATAATGAAGAAATGTTATTTATTTTAATTAAAACTCTTATCCACCACTGTGGTCTAGAGGTAGCATGCTGCCTTGTCACGCAGTGGGCCCGGGCTTGATTCCAGGTCGGGACAGGCTCCTGGATGAGGTTTTTTCGGGTTTTTCCTCACCTGTAAGACAAATGGCAGGAAGCTTAGGGCCCAACGGTCCCCGAATATCATCCGGCCATCATCAAGATCATCCTTCACAGTGTGGAAAGCAACAGGAAGGTACCACACCTATAATTCCCTAGTAAAGCTGCAAAGCATAGCATTAAAATGCTATAATTGCAGTGGAAGGCCTGTCCTCGGGCAGAATTACTATGGATGGATACCATTCGATGGGCAGAACATGTGGCACGAATGGAGAATGAAAAACAGCATGGAAGCTTCTTATATGAAAACCAGAGGGAAAATGCCCAGTTGGTAGACCAAGAATGAGGTGGGAGAATAACATTAACCACGATTTGAGGGAAGTAGATTATTATACAGGGAATGATTGGAAAACATTAGCTCAGGATAGGGATATATGGAGAAATTATGTCCGCGCGGCCATGAACCTACGGATTCGAAAGTACCAATGAATACCAGAGGGTTATAACTTTTTGGACTGTTTGTTGAAATAAAATATTTCCTGTGCAATGAAAGGTGAATTTACTTAAAACCATTAAAAAGAGCCTTCATTTCACTGAGCTTCAAGAAAAGGTCACCCTCAAATCAATATTAAATATTCTTCTTCTTCTTCCTTCCAAGTATTAGGCCAAGGCCTGTTACGATCCTATAGAAAATTTCTGGGAAATTCTCATATAAGACTTGAAAGCATAATAATAGTCCCTTCGATTGGTTGCTGGCCAAAGGAAGGCAAGACCAGTGATGGGACTGCCATCTTATAGCCTCTGGTCAGGCTTTTCTGGAGAAGAAAAGAAAATAAAGGAAAGAAGAAATGGAAGAAAGGAAAGACTTCCTAGCCCTCGGATGCCCTAATAGCGTCGGAGTCGAAAAAAACAAGAGTTAACCAAGAGAGGTTAGATAGTAAAGTTAAAAGAGTGCAAAACACAAGTAAGTGGAAGAAATGTTTTGCTCAGCTTGGGCACCTTGTGGTCGCCATCCACATATCCCCTAGATGAGGACCCCTGAAATATTAATATATAAATATATTTGGGGGTGACCTTTTCTTGAAGCTCAGTGAAATGAAGGCCTTTTTCAATGGTTTAAAGTAAAGGTTCATCCATCCATTGCACAGGAAATATTTTATTTCGCAAAAGTTCCAAAAGTTATAACCCTAGTGTGTACGTTAATGCCGCAATTTTTGTTCATTGAATACGAATTTGGCATATAGCATTAATTGAAAAAAGTATGGTGGAGTTTGTTAACCAGCAAAGTTGGATCATTGTGTGTAGGAGTTAATTTAAAAATTGCTCTAGCGGTTGCAATTTTCGATGTTTTACAAGGAAACGCAATATCCATTCATAGTAATTCTGCCCGAGAGCAGGTCTTTCACTGCAATCATAGCATTTTCATGCAGCTTTACTAGGGAATTGTAGGTGTGGTTAGCTTCCCGTTGCTTTCCACACCGGTGAAGGATGATGATGATAACGATAAAGATGATGATGATGGCCATATGATTTCGGGTACCGTTTGGGCCTTAAAGTTTTCCTGACATTTGTCTTACAGGTGAGGAAAAGCCCTGAAAAAACCTCACTCAGAAAAACTGTCCCGATCGGGGATCGAACCCGGGCCCGCTGCGTGACAAGGCAGCACGCTACCTCGAGACCACAGCGGTGGAGGAAACGCAATATATGCCATCAAAATAAACTGAGGAAGGTATCCTCCAAAAATCTGCGAAATCCGACCATTTAGAAATTAAACATTAAATCTAGCAACTGCTATGTTTGGTTCGTCACAACGCATACTAATACAATTTAATTGACCCTTAAATTGGCAATAAGGTACATTGTTCAATTAATTTAATATCTTTAATAAAGTAATGGGAAATGAATTGATAGATATTTAAATTTGTGTGAAACTATACAACAATATGCAAATAAGTAGTAACTCACTGTTATGCGTAATTTGTTTTCACTACAGTCTGACACTTTAAAACAAGTTGGCATCAAAAATTGAGTTTTCCCAATTTAACAGAATAAATATATATTCCATAAACAAGCAAAATGGGACCATTAATTTGACTTGCTAAGGAATCTCAATTAGTTTACGCAATTCCTGCATGATGAACTTTTGCTGAATTATGACTGAGCCCGAGCATGGACTACTGATCAATAGGGTATTGCTTACATTCAAATTGTCAACCATTTCATGCCGAAACCCACCTTGAAATTTCTCCCAGAGAAACATGATATACCAAGGGCATGTCCAAAAAAACTGCCGCTTTTAACTGCAAGGGACTAAAATCCAGCGCCAAATCTCTCATTTAAATTCGGGGGAAATAATACAACTCCTGAATTGGCGGATTGGATAACCCTCATAACCTGCCGTGCGCGCCGCGTCCCGCATCACTGAACTCCGTTTTACCGTGCACAGGGAGTCCATTAGCTTCGCACGGTGAGTTGCCATTGCTGGATTTTTATTTCGATTTCTACGCCTTGCAGTTAAAAGCGGCAGATACTTTTTTGGACATGGTACATCACAATGCTTATCTGAGAGAAATTTTAAGGTAGGTTTCCTTGTTAAATATGTATTTACACTATAAGTAAATACATAATAAATACTATATATATAGACACACATACACACTATTTTAAGCATCAGAAAACTGTATTTAATAAGTCAAGAAGTTATTTTATTAATATTGCCTACTTTGGTTATCAAGAAACTCATTATTTTAAACTCATTATGTTAACATAAATTGATGAATTACGATATCAATCTGTTATGTCTGTTACCATAACAACAGTGAGACAGATTTCTAAGTAAATTATACATCGATACGGTACCAAGGTCTCTTTTGCTTGTTGCTAGATTGTGACATTTGAACTTAATTTTCTCGAAAATTATAACCCAGGGAAAATTTTAAGAGGGGATAACTAGGGCATGGTTTTTCAATGGTAAATTGTATGGTGACTTCTGTACGGGCAATTAATGGAACACGCCGATTATGATAATAAGATATCTTATCATATCAATAACAACAGATCAAACAAATCTTAAAGTGTTGTGTAATTTTATTTGATGACACGATTTAAGAGATGCTCATTAGTGTCGCAATTCAAATCTGAGCGTGAAAGGACCGACAGATTTTGTTCAAAGGCCTATTTTTTTTTTTTCTCAAACTTATATTTCTTTTTTATGTGAGACAAATCTACGACACAGGACTTACAGTTTCAATTACCTTCCGATGGAACCCATAACATACTTACGACTTTATGCCCTGAAAAAAAAATCCATTGACCAGAACACACACAAAAAAATGTTTAAAACATCACCCAAGGAATGGGCCATGGATCTAAACAAATGGTATCTGAGACGCAAGATCAGGGCTATATGGTGGGTATTGGTAGCAGATTCCTCTCAATTCCTGAATTGTTATCATGGTTCGTGATGTATGGGTTTCAGTCGGGACTGAATCTGCGACCCTCAAAATTTCATGAACTCGTTCCAGTTGTTGGAATAAATATACGTATCGATTGCACGCCCGTTCGGAACAAACTCCCGGTGGATCACATCATCCAAATTTCACTACACACAACATTATGTTAAAAATCGATATTACTTATACGACAGCCTAATAGTTCGAATAACTAAGATATATTATTTTCACATCATAATACAGTAAAATCTGTCTTAGCCGGAACCTTTATAAGAAGAAAACCTGGGGTCTTCCTGTAGTTGAGTTCTTTCTCGCTTTTGTGTAATAAAGTTGTTTTGTATTGCCGTGCAAACTGAGCTGTGTTACATACACAATTTTGTCTGTATTTCAGTCAATACGTTATGCCTTTAAAGCGTGCATGTAAAACCCTTACACTGCGTGAGAAAATTCAAGCTCGTAATTTGGGAACCATTTATAAGAAGGAAAACTGCCAATACGGAAATATATTTAAGGAACCGTCATGTTCCTTCATAGACAGGTTTTACTGTATTGTGACAATGGCCCAATTTATTGGCCACTGGCTATGAAGAAACTGCCTACTGACGGATGCCCTAGAGGAATGGTCAACGGAAAGAAAGTTAGAGGCAGAAAAAAACATCAGATGATAGACAATATTAAAATAAATAGTTTGTATGCAGATACAAAAAGGAAAGCTGGGTTAAGGAAAGAGTGGAGAATGCTAAGTTTACAATCAAAGACGTGCTCTTGGGCAGAACACTACGTATGTATCTATATCACGAATATAGCTCCATTAACCATATGTTTGTCGGCCGCGGTGGGCTAGTGGTTATGTTTATTTCCTCTAGTTCCGATGGACGCAGGTTCAAACCAGGCCGTGGTCGAGGGAGTTCTAGGATGAAGAATCCAAGGGACAAATCCTCCGGGAGGGTCTGTAAGCCGTGGGTCCCGACTCTGAAGATTTTCATACTCGTTAAAGAACAGCAAGCCTGTGCTAAATTTAACCTACCTTCACCCATTCAAGTAATAGCCTATTAGATGGCTCATTGAGGCGATGTGCTAACCACATGTTACTCATTGATATCTATAGGCGAATATGCGTAACTAAATTAGCATGGCTAAGAAACTCCCGCTGGGACGAATGAGGTATAGTCAGTCAGTCAACCATTATCAAATTGCCTGTTAACCATGATAACAAAATCATACAAATAATTAAGAAAAGTACCTAGATGTCTAACTCAGTAGCACTATCCGTAGGTTCATGACCACGTGGACACAAGCTCTCCATACATCCCTATCCTGAGCCAACTTTTCAATCGCCTGTTGTACAATTTATCTCCCTCAAATCCTGGTTAATGTTATTCTCCCATATCATTCCTGGCCTACCTACTGGCGGCTTTCTTTCTGGTTTTCCTACAAGGAATTAACAAGCCCCTCTTTCTTCCCCATTCGTCCCACATGATCTGTCTAAAGACTAAATGTTCTTATTACATCTGGCTTCCCATTAAGACAATGTAGCTCATTGCCATGTAGTCTTCTCCATTTATCTGTCTGTTCGCCTCTTTTTGGTCCAAAATATTTCGTAAGAACTTTATTCTCAAATACTAGTAATCTTTTCACTCCCTTCCCTTGTATAATCCACCCCTCTTAAATCATGGTTAATATTAATTTCCCACTTCATTCTTCGCGTAACTACTGGGCGGTTTCCTTCTGGCTTTCCTATAATGAGTTTTCATGCCCTTCTTTCATTCCTCACCCGTGCCACATGCCCTGCCCATCGCAGTACACAAAACTCAACTGTTCTAATATTATATTCGGTCTCCTATAAAGAATATGTAACTGACTGGTATGTAGTTTCTTACATTCAGTTATTTGTTCGTCTCCGTTTTGTTTTAAAAAATCCGAGCACTTTATACATTAAACTCCATGGAACGACAGGCCTACAAGGCGCTTGGTCTACCAACCAGCTGCTGGCCTCACATCCACACAAATGTATTAATCACAGAGGTGGACGAACATCAGGCGGAATAGGGGTGACACTTGAACGGAGTAAAGGTCCCCAGCCGTTACACCTTGTTTTCTCAACCTGGAGCGACTACTTATTGAAGCTACTCAAATTTCTTATGTTGCTGGGTGGGCACCGATCCTATAACTAATTAATTAACTCATTGGCACTATCGAACCCGTAGGTTCATGGCCGCGCGGACATAAGCTCTCCATACGTCCCTATAGATGTTTTCTAAATGTTTTGTTTTTCAATAATTCTCTGTGTAATCTATTCCCTCAAATCATGTATACCGATCCCACACTGGCCGAAATTACTTGAGAAAATTTCTTCCTCCCCTGGGAACTCGAATCAGCTCAAGTCCCGCAGTTCTGTAACAAAGCATCATGCTTTAAACCCCTGCACTTTATTCACAAATACTCGCAATCTTTGCTCCTGCCTTAAAGTTGACACTATATTTTCACCCATATAACTGGGAGGATAATATTTTTACAATAACTTCTTTTTTGTAATATCTTTTATAAAATATATTAACACATGAAGAGATGAAAATATCCAATTAATTTTCTACTAAATTAGGATGTTTAAAAATGTTATTTGCATCGGAAAATTTAGAGATCTGAAGAACATTGTAAACGGGTGTATTAACCGCCACTGAACAGTTACTGCTCTAAATACCATGAAACTGAACAGAAAAACATTGCTGATAAACTTGCGTAATAAAATATAATGAACGTAGTAGCCAATTAAATGATTAAAAAATAAATAATTGTCGGACATAATATTTAATACTGAATCATCGTAGTTATATTAATATTAACATGTATGTATTTATGTACCCCATACGTTCTACAGGATGCTCCTATATCGGAAGTTTCTTGACCAATCTAAATTATGTTTATTTCCCTACTGATGTAAGTGAAATGGCGCTTGGTACATCACCTCAACGAGACATTTAGTAGGCAACCGAGATATTACTTGGATGGGAAAGGCCGATTAAATTTTGTTCAGAGGCAATAATCCAGTTTTGGGATTCTTTTACTATCCCGAAGGTTTTCAGACTCGTGACACACGGCTTAAAATCTCTTCCGGAGGACTTGTCACTTAGACTTTTCCATTCTAAATTTCCATCAACCCCGGCAGAGTTTGAACCCGTGACCCTGGGGACCAGAGTCAAGGAACATAACCTATGAACATCGAGGTCGACAATTTTAACAGTAGAGTTTTTTTTCTAGTTATGTTAACTATGGCCTACAGACGGCTTGTCTGAAAAAAAATATATTTCCTTACATTAATATTTGTTTAATATGAACAATGTACTTACGCCATGGCGCGATAGGCCTAGAAGGTCTTTAGTTTATCAGCCGGCAACGGTTAATCACAGAGGTAGACGCTCTTCCTGCCAGTGTAGGGGTGATACGTGATCAGCATGTCAGGTCCCCCAACCTTTACACGTGCTTTCTCAACCTGGATCAGCTACTTATTGTAACTACCCAAATTCCCCACGATGCCAGGTGGGCATTAGTGCCTTACTGACAAAAATTGCATGAGAAAATTTCTTCCCCCATGGAAATTGGAACCAGCGCAAGTCCCGTAGCTCTGCGCCAAGGCATCTTGTCTTAACCACTCGGCCACGGCGCGGGACAATATACGTAGAGTCAACTAATGCCAAACCAACCAAAATACGTTTTCAATTGCACCGTAGCATACCTTAATCAAATTCAAAATTCTGACGATAGCTTATAGCCTATATCCACCGCTGTGGTCTCGAGGTAGCGTGCTGCCTTGTCATGCAGCGGGCCCGGGTTAGATTCCCGGTCGGGACAGGCTCCTGGGTGAGGTTTTTCCGGGGTTTTTCCTCACCTGTAAGACAAATGTCAGGAAGTTTAGGGCCCAACGGTCCCCGAAATATCATCATGATCATCCTTATCCTTCACGGGTGTGGAAAACAAGGGGAAGCTACCACACCTATAATTCCCTAGTAAAGCTGCAAAGCATAGCATAAAATGCTATTATTGCAGTGAAAGACCTGCCCTCAGGCAGAATTACTATGGATGGTTGAATGGATAGCTTATATGGAAATGAAGTTATTTTCAGATTTATGTAGTTTTCTTTTCGCTTCTTTTTTATGCTGCCACAAAATCATGCCAAATGTTTTGAAAATGATCAGTGGAATATTTTTTTTAATGTTCATAATTATAAGTGTTATAACCTTATAACTTACAGCAAACTCTCTCGCTCGCTCATCCACTCACTTACTAGCTCACCTACTACACTCACTCGTTCACCTACAAAACTCACCGACTGGCTCATCCACACAACTCACTAGCTCACCACCAACTCACTCACTCATCAATTCACTAACTTACTCATTAACTCACTATCTCACCCGTTCACTAACTCACTAATTCGACCAACTAACTCTATAATTCTATGGCTTGTGGGACCTATAGGTTAAACGCTGCGTTCACTAAAACTTCCCACTGATCCCTATCCCCAGCTAACTGATTCCAGTTCGTATCTCTGATATACAATTTCCTAAGAGACAAGAGAATCCTCCTGCGTTCTCCTAGGACTTTCTATTGATATTTTCCCCGAAAGCATTTCTAACTGCCACTCATTTCGAGTTACATGACTTGCCAATCTCTGTTTCTGTTTAACATTACTAACCCTGGTACAATATTAAGACCAATAAAAATGGTTGTTGGAGCTAACCCTATTTAGCTTGTTTTCTTCCCTTAATGCAAAAAATATTCATGTTTAACACACACAAGGAGGGAATAAGATGAAAGGCCCCCTATTGTTGCCACAAGTCTATTAATTTAATGCTAACAAGGCCAGTTGGACCATCACGGGGAAAGCAGATGGAAATTAATTTGAAACGAAAAAAAATGGACGAAATGGATTGTGGAGTAAGTGCAGCTACACAGCATTACGTTTTTAGAGGGTGAAACCGAGGAAAACATCGAGAAAAAAAAGGGAAAAATACATTGGGCTCTGATTCGATACCCAAGAAACAGCATTTATCGAGACCGAAATCAAAAAATGTTCGTTAGCCCGGAGAGCCAAGTATCAAACAATTTGAGCACGGAGAGTAGCCATATACATAATTGAAAATAAAAAAATACTGCAACACCCAAATTCATTACTTACCACTAAACTAAATTAGACTTCGTTAAACTAATCTCCGCAAGGGAAAAAACTCTTGCCCTACGTGAGAATGTAGGCTATGGGTTTTTATAGGGTATAGAACCGTGGGTTCGATTTCCCGATATATGATTCAAGCTTTTTGATTTTTAAAGGCTGATCTAAATCTTCTGTCCGCCCAGTAAGGCAGGCCAAAAATGATGGTGGGAGACAGAATAACATTTCATGATTTTTTGAAGAAAACGTAGATTAAATTTTGTAAGGGTTGATTGGAAAATATTATTCTGAGCTTATTTTACGTGCGGCCATGAACCTAAGGATTCGATAGGGGGGGCAGTGAAACATTTTTTTTAAATTCAGAGTTTCTTTTAGAAAACTTACAATAGATGAAGGAAGGACTAGAATAGAATGTCCTTACACACTGACCCACCACATATTCACAAAATTCACTTTTAAAAAAAAAACTTTTAAAGTTCGTTCAGATGGCACAAAATAATTTGAATATTATAATATCACAACGTATTTAGATATCAAATATTACATTTGTGAGTATATTTAATTTAAATACGACATTAAAATACATGTATTACGAGTACAGGAATTCAGGAGGCACTGATGTTATGATATCACACAGTCGCGGGGGTCAAAGGACCCGGCGGGTTTTTTAACGGCAAGGATTAGGAGACAAAAAAGGAGGTACGAAAGTGGGGGAGCACAATCGGAGGGGAAGCGATTTTTATATTTACTTGTAAAACTGGAAAAACGGCATTCCTCGTGTCTTTTTTTCGTTTGTCACATGATTCCATCACCTGTTATGAATATTAAATCACATGTTTATATCGATGTTTACCTTATACATACCTACTTCAAATTATCTTTAATAAATATTGGAAAATACCTTTCTAAATAGTTACTTCAAATATTCATTTCAAGTGCTTAAAAATACCACAGATAATTATGTAAGATTACTAACTTCTTTTAAGGAACACAAAGATTGAATTCAAAGTCAAATATGTGGTCCAATCTTGCTGGTTTACGGAATATAGGCCTATATTTCTTCTGTAACTCTTAAATTAATGAAACAACTAATTTCTCGTGCAAATTATTTAAATTTGTTGGAACCAAGAGAAATCAAAGAGCTATTTTTTTATAATTAAGAGTTTTTAGATGAACATCCACTTCTAAAGATCGGATATAGCTGATTTTTGGAGAATACTTCCTCGCTTTGAGTTACGTTGCGAGAACTAGAAAATTGGGGCCGCAAGAATTGTTTTTAAATTTTTGTTTCTCGTGAACTCCTACTCCAATAATAGATCTAATTTTGCTGTTTAATGAACTCGATCTTACTTTTTTAATTAATTGTTACATGCCAAGTTGGGTTCTGGAGAAAAAAAAAATGCTGCCGTTACAGAGTTAATGGACGGCCACAAACATATATACATAGCCTATATATTGTCATGGTCACTTTCGGTATCTAATATGTAGAATCGATGAAGATATGTGAATATTTTTTTCAAACATTTTCATGAGAACCTTCGAAATTCGCCAAAAATTCACACTATTACGGATTCTTTGAATTCTAAATTCAAACGACTAACAATTCAAATAGGCTCTACGTGTTAAAAAAAATCTCTTCTGGATTAATGTTTATATTTATATAATCTGTTATACTTGCTTAGGAAATGGATTTTTTCGGCAAAACTTGCAATTTTGACTGTCATTTAAGACAATTCCATGCATTTAAAGATTTAAAAATATATATTATATACTTTTCTTAAAGATATTTAATTTATTTTTTTTAAATTCTAATCCAAGTTTATTTTTAGTGTATACCTATAGACTATATATATATATATATATATATATATATATAATACATATTAAAAAGATAAAAATATATATACTGTTAACGATCTAGCGGCAGCAATTTTTATTTTTTTCAGAACCAAACTCGACATATAGCCTAACTATAAATTAAGAAAAGCAAGGTCGAGTTCGTTAACTAGCAAAATCGGAACATTGGGTATGAACATTTTTAAGTCACTCTAGCGGTCGGGATTTTTGATTTTTCGCAACGAAAGTCGGTATATGCCATTTAAATAAAACAAGAAAGGTACCGTATTCTAAAAATAAATAAATAAATCAGCTATATCCAGATATTAGGAGTCAGGGTTTACGTGAATACGAAAAATCGCTCTTGTGACCTCCATGTTTGCTTCCTTGCAACGTAAATAGATAATATACGTTTTAATTAACAAAAGAAGGATATATTACGTAAACCAGCATAATCGGGCCAAAAATTTTAGTTGCTGAGGAATTCGCTTGGTTTACGCAGTTCCTGCGTAATTTTTTTTTGTCCCAATTTGACGAAAATTGCATTTACATAGCCACGCTATATGAGCAATGAAAATAAACAATATAAAAGTCTGGCCATTATTCTACGAGTAAGAAGTGAGTGCACATTGCTCTCCCACGTTCCCTTATGAAGACTTCACAACGTACACAGTACTAACCCCAACAGTGTAATCAGTACAGTCGTGCGGAATACGGAGAACAGTTAAATGGTTCGGGGGAAAAAAAGAAACAGAAGATGAGCCTAAAATTATCAGTACAGTTGTCCAGAAATGCAGGACAGTTATATGATTCCGAAAAGAAATAACAGAAGAACATATTTTATTGCATCCATCTATAGTAATTCTGCCCGAGGGCAGGTCTTTCATTGCAATTATAGCACTTTCATGCTATGCTTTGGAGCTTTACTAGGGAATTATAGGTGTGGTAGCTTCCCGTTGCTTTCCACTCCGGTGAAGGATGGTGATGATAATGATAAGTGTGATGATGATGGCCGGATGATTTTCGAGGACCGTTCGGGTCTAAGATTCCTGACATTTGTCTTACAAGCGAGGAAAAACCCCGAAAAACCCTCACCCAGGAGCTTGTCCCGACTGGGAATCGAACCCGGGCCCGCTGCGTGACAAGGCAGCACGCTACCTCGAGACTACAGCGGTGGACTTTTGTTTCATAATAAATGCAAATCGGTATCAGACATATCGAATGTAATTCCACAGATAGTAATTTCCTAAGAAAATATAATTTCTACGGAAGAGTGGTCCGAAAGAACTTAAAAAAGAATAATTTACCTCAACTGTATCGGTTTCGGTGTCTAGGGGTTCAATTCCTTTCCTCTGGTCCCGATGGCCGTGGGTTCAAATCCAGCCGGATCGATTATTGATTTTAGGATTGAAAAATCCAAGAGACAAGTTCTCCAGGAGGAACTTCAATAGATGGCGAGTTTTAAGATTTTTAGGTTCGTAAAAGAGTCTCAAGCCTAAATTAGTGCTTCTGAGCTAAATTTAATCGGCCTTTCCCATCCAAGTAATATCTTAGTTGCCTTTTAGATGTCTTTTTTGAGCTGATGCGATAACCAGATGTCACTTGCTGACATATGTAGGGAAGGTAGCGTAACTACATTAGCTTCATTAAGGAACTTCCTCTAGGGAACATTCTTGTCCCTACGTGGAAATTGATGGGTATAGACTAGACTATACCCACTGTACGATCAATTTTTCACACTCACTATATGCCATCTCACATGGAAACTGTCGACCATTGCATGCCAAAACTTACCTTGATATTTCTCCCAGAGAAACGTTACGATATACCACGACCATGTCCAAAACACTATCTACTTCTTTTAACTGCAAGACACTAAAATCCAGCGCCAATCTCTCTTTTAAACTAGGGGAAGTAATACAATTACTGAATTGGCGGACCTCCCTATGGTGGTAAGAAGGCTTAATACCAATGACCCAGACGATCATAACCGGGAAGCCTTGGCTTACGGTTAGATAAGAGGGGAGGGAACTAAGAATAATCCGCAACGTGGGAGCAACCACACTGGAAGCTGGAAACACGGAAGACCACAACGGCAGACATGGCGGAGATAGAAATATCGGAACGGCGAAAATGGCGGAAGTGGCAACTCAATCTCTGGAGATAAAATAAGATACCCAGCTCGGAGAAACAAGAGTGGAGTCCTCAACGGCAGAAGGCGGAAGAGACAACCCTCCTTGTGGGGATAAAGCACAAGGAAGCAAGTCCAAAGTCTTTAAGGAGGCAGCCCCTCCAAAGGACTAACCCTGCAGAACATAAGTAGCGTACTCAGGGAACACTTCAAAATACTTACAAGCTCCAAAGAGAAAAGATGGAAACATCAGCAATTTGGAGCCGGAACAGGTTAGTAAATAAGCCTAAACAGTGATGATGAAGAAGAAGATGAAGAATTGGCGGATTGGATAACCTCACTAACTGCCGTCCGCGCCGCGTCTCGCTTCGCTGCACTCCGTGTAATATTTGTACATAGAGTCCATCAGCTTCGCACAGTGGGTTGCTATTGCTGGATTATGGCTTCGATATCTGTGCCTTGCAGTAAAAACGGCAGATTTTTTTGACACTGTCTTGGTAATCACAATGGATCTCTGAAAGCAATTTAAAAGTAGGTTTCGGCATGCAATGGTTGATAGTTCCCTTGTCAGTTTACTGCCCAGGTTTTAGCGGAATAAAATTTGAAACTACAGAAGATGATTATCAAAAACACAGACATTACAGGTGCATAGCGACTACCTAGAATCTTGATTCGGTTAAATGCAGTACATATAATTGAAGTATGAAATATTGTAATTTCATTATGATATCGCGTTTTACGACGTTGAGCTTTTCTTGCCCTCTCTGCCGTATCTTATCCATTTAAATAGCTCGTATCAGTTACGACCTTTGACTTAGGGGACCTTGGAGATAAATATATACATTTCAAGTGTTCCTGATAAACATGGTGGACAAACATTACATTACACAGTGGAAATTTATTACACATATTAACAATAATATTATTCCTGAAAAAAACAGTATCTCGGATACCAAGTTACATATGAAGAGGAAAAAGATTTTAGTCAAAAAATTATAAGATTTAACACAGTAACAGGAATTATAAATATTATTTTCAAGCCAAACACAGTACAGCAACACACACGAACTAGAATTTATAGAACACTGATCAGACCCATATTATGTTAGGGCAGTGAGGCCTGGACAATTCGCAGTGTAGATGAACAAAGACTAACTGCGGCAGAAATTAAATTTATGAGACGCACTGCAGGTTACTCAAGAACAGAGATCCTCAAAGAATTACAAACAGAATCAATCATGGAATATGTACAAAAATACAGAAACAACTGGAAATCTCACGTAAGAAGAAGGAGCATAACAAGAATACCACGTCAAATCTTAAATTACCAGCCACCAGGCAAGAGATCTTTGGGCAGACCCTTCAAACGTTAGATTGGGACCGTAACAGACCACTAGGTTTATCATATGAAAGGAAGAAGAAGAAGAATAAAACAGTCTCATTTTGAAATGTGACGAAACGAGTATTTTCGTGATATAGGTAATTTTGTGAGCGACGTAGCATGGTTGGTTAAGGGAATGTGATGACAGGAAGTTCGGTCTTAGTGGTCTAGGAATTAAGTTCCTTACCTCTGGTCTCGAGGATCGTGGGTTCTAACCCGGCTAGAGTCGATGATTTTTTCTAGGACGGAAAAATATGCAAGTGTCCTACAAGAAGTACTTTAAGCCGTGGAAGCGTCAGAAGATTTTCGAGCCTAAATTAGATAATGTAAAATTGTACTTGACAATACAATTTTGGAGCAGGTGAATAATTTTACATAAGCTATCTAGGATGCAATATCTCATATGAAGAAGAAAATGATGTAAATGCAAAAATATCAACTTTTTAAGGATTTTAGGGTTAATAAATTCTATCTTCAAGCCACAGTTAGTTAAAAAACATTCAAGACTAAAAGTGTATAAAACACTGGCTTTTCCAACTCGTTTGTATGGTAGCGAAGTATGAACATTGAAACCGAAGGATATACAGAGACTTAGATCTGCTGAAATGAGATACATTCGGAGGACTGCAAGATACGCACTACTAGATAATAAAAAAATGACATCTTAGAAGAATTACACATGGAACCTTTAGAAAACAAAATTTCTCTGATTTTAAGTCAAGATGGATGCAACATGTTCATCGAATGGAAGATCACAGGATACCCAAACAAAGGTTAAGCTATCAACCTGCAGGAAGAAGACCAGGACGTCCACTCAAAATACTTTTGGATGGTGTTTCTCTTGAGGCCGAAACAGGTCAACAAATGGCCAAAATTCGTGAATGGACTATGATGATGACGATGAATTAGATAATCTGAGCGAAATTTAACCGGCTTTTCCCATCAACTTAATAGCTTAGTTACCGACTATGTGTCTCTCTGAGACGATGAGCAAAACAATTTGGCACTTGCTGAAATCTGTAGGGAAATAAGCGTAACTGAATTAGTTTCGTTAACTGATCCCGACAAGGGAGCACCCTTGCACCATGTGAGGATATAGGCTGCGAGTATAGAGAGACTCAAGATGAATAACCGTGGGTTCGATTCCCGATGTGATCAAGATTTTTAAAATTGAAGTAAACCTTGTGTCCGCACCATGACCGGGATCGTCTCTGTCTCTAGCGGAAATGCATACTAGACGTGTGATCTGGGGTCCAAATACTGAAGTCATGAATGGCTAAAAACCTGTCTAATATTATCTAGAAAGGTGATATATTTTGCTCCTATTGCCCCAAACGTCTACAAAGACCTGTAGTGTGGATTACTTTCACTTTTAGGTAATTTCTTCTTCATTCTCAGCTCTATGGCAGAAGGTGGGCTTTGGTTTCATTCACAATCCTCCTCTATTAGTGAATTCCGAAGGAATGAAGCTATTGAGGTTGTTCTCATGAAAACGTTATTGAAAAATGCTTACAGATCGTCACCAATCTTATCTAGTAGACATTGAAAATTACCATAGCAAATATATAGATAGATAGATAGATAGATAGATAGATAGATAGATAGATAGATAGATAGATAGATATAGATAGTCCACCGCTGCGGTCTCGAGGTAGCGTGCTGCCTTGTCACGCAGCGGGCCCGGGTTCGATCCCCGGTCGGGGCAGTTTTTCTGGGTGAGGTTTTTATCGGGGTTCTTCCTCACCTGTAAGACAAATGTCAGGAAAACTTTAAGGCCCAAACGGTCCCCGAAATCATATGGCCATCATCATCATCAACATCCTTATCATCACCGGTGTGGAAAGCAACGGAAACCTACCACACCTGCAATTCCCTAGTAAAGCTGCAAGCATAGCATGAAAATGCTATAATTGCAGTGAAGGACCTGCCTTCGGGCAGAATTACTATGGATATATATATATATATATATATACATACATACATACACACACACACACAATAGAGCCGCGGTCATTATCCGAGCCCCGAATAACCGAGTTCCGGGTTAACCAAGATAGTCAAAAAAACCTCCCGTTTTACGCGGTAAAGCATTTGGATAAAGTGCCCATCATATACCTAGAGCAACAGTCAGAGACAACTTCAACAGACCTTCTACTGCTACGACGATTGGGTGAAACGGTGGCAAAGGAGCGAGGGAGTTCCGTTAAACAGAAGATACTTTGGTCTTTTTGAAGAAATAACTGTTTTAACCGGAACATGTAGCCCTATGTCCTTTTTTTTTTATTTCATAGTAGATGCCTTTTTTCATACCTTTGATCACGTTTTCATTAATTTCACCAGTTTATCTATGTTTCCCTCTCGATTTTTTACAGAGTTCGTGTTATCCGATTATCCGAGGTATCCTAGGTCCACATTACCTAGGACAATTGAGGCTGTAATAGATTTAGGCGTTTATTTTTCTTTTTATGTCATATTAGCTGATACCCGGTGTGCGCTGCTACGCCTAAATAAATGAAAATTAATGTGATTTTATGTTTAGTTGGATAAGTAAAACGAAAAATAGTTATAAATTTACATTTTTTAGATACCCCGTGCTGTTTACCCGGCGTTGCCCCGGAATCTACTCATCCCGGTATTCTTGGCATAAATGAGCTGAAAGACAAACATCCATGTACTTCTTATGATTAGTTGAATAAGTAAAATGAAAAATAATTATAAATGTATATCGTAATTATTTTAAGATTCCCCGTGCTGATTACCCGGTGTTGTCCGGGATCTCGATCTTCTTGGCATCAATGAAAGACAAAAATGGTTATTGTGAGTATCCGTAAGAGATAAACATATGCTGTCGCGGACTTTTTTGTAGAGCGTTTCGAGATATTCAATTCTGTGTACATTAATTTTGCATATTTGTTATGGTTTAGGCAGCGTAAGCGTCCAAAGAACTTTTTTTTCACGTTTTTCACTAAGAAAGGGTGATCTTTTAAGTGTGTAGGAGTTGAGTATCACAACTCTCTTATAGCCTATGTCCATCCCGAGAATCTCCTGAACATTTTTCAAAAAGCCCCATCACAATCGGATCAACGGTATGGCCGCGCATAAAGTACGAACAAACAAACAAACATTCATTTTTATAAATTATATTTGGCCTTCATTAAATGTCAAAACATTTAATTATAACATCGAAATAAAGAAGATGTTACTGCTATGCTGGATGGGCACCGATCTCATACTGTTCGAGATTCCATGAATAAATGTCTTCCCCCGCACATAGAGTAAGTCCATTTGCTCTGCACCAAGGATTGGTGCTTATCGGCTAAGGCGAGGAACAATAAAAAAAAACCTAAAATATACAAAAAATAAATAAATAAATGCATTCTGAATACAATTTATTCTTATGCTTAAAAAGCACAACTGAAAATATATACAAATTACTATTTTAGAGGGTACTGGAAGTTGTACTGTGTCATATTGAAATAGGACTTGGTACTTTGATCTGTTAGAATTAACAGGTTTCTAGCATCACAATAGAGTGAACAAACACTCCGAATGCATCTATTTGATTTTCCACCTTGTATGTAAGTTTGACCTTGTGGGTATTATGAATGGCGTTTCTAACAAGAACGTTACGTCTGCAAAAATGACATAATCCCCAAAAGGATTTTTTTCCTCTGAACACCATTCATCTCATTATTTTTATAAACGCTTTAACATCATTTAAGGTCATATCGAGTCTATTACACGTGTGTGCGTGTATATGAAAAGGACGCTTGGCGGCTTTTAGTTTCCGTATATTCACAAAAAAAGTAAAGCTGCAAACTGGTATCCTTTTTTTATGTAATTGTTATCTTCAGACTCTAAACAACGAACATATAAACATTATAGTTCCGGTCAACTGGGTCTCTTGATATCTTAGTTCAAACAAGAGGAAAAACTAACAAGTTGGCAGTACGTTATACAGTAAAACTTTTTTTAATCCGGAACGTGAATAATGCGGAAATCTGTCCAATGTGAACAAACTTATTGGTCCCGGCAAAATAATATTAATTTTACGTGTATTTATTTTGTATAAAACGGAATCTGTCCAACGCAGAAACGGAAGGATATTTCTACATAATTCATGGAAAAAATGTTTATAAGGCGGAAAGATAGAGAAATAAATTAGTTTCCACTTCATTGAATTCCCGTTAGGCGAATTAACAGTAAGTGATGATTCATGCCTCCGGGTGAAGTAGAGTTTCTACCTGCATGTGGAATTTTCTTTCGGCCTACTGCATACCCGTTTTGCAAAATACAGGTTCATTAAAAATATTTGGCGTGTAACATCTATCTTACAAATGACCAGTGCACTGTAAAATCTTAAATTAGTTTACGATCTGAGACTGATTGTGTAAGTATATTTCAACAGTAGGGTTCTGAATTTACGGAATAAAGATGGCTAAATCTCATGTATCATTGTCATTAAACGAAAAAAGTGAAAGTGATTGAAGATAAAGAAAAACAAACTCTCAGGACGCGAAATAATGACTAAATTTAAATGTGGAAAAAACCCAAGTTTATGAGATTTTAAAACACAAAGAAAAAACAATGAATGAATGAATGAATGAATGAATGAATGCAATGAAATGGTCAAATGAAGAGCAAAAAAAAAAAGAATCAACGAGGTATAGGAGTGGCTTACAAGTCCACGAACAAAAAATCTCTAAATTTCCGTACCGTTGTTCCAAAGTCAAGCTCTAGCTGTTGATTGGTTGTGGACAGTTTTAAAAGACGACACAATGTAGTGTGGGATGGAATTTTGCGGGGAATCAAAGGAAGTGGACGAAAGTATAGATAGTGAGTGGAAACCGAAACTGCATACTTCAATTTCAGGATACGCGCCAAGAGACATTTTTACCGCTGACGAAACGGGACTGTTTTTCGCGCGCTACCGTCGAAGTCGTTCTACATACTATACTTCACTTTCCAAACGATAGCGGTACTACAATTAATCCAAGGTATATAAAAAGACATATAAAGTGCTATATAATGGAAGATTGGTTATTTTTTGTTTTTTTTAATGCGGAATGTTGTCTAATGTGGAAAAAAATGGTCCCATGCGATTCCGCTTTGAACAAGTTTTACTGTATTTCACTACGCCTCCTTGCGATTAACATGGGTGTACTACATGCAGACAAGATAAACAGATATCGCTCAACTATAGATTAGTTCTCACTATACTACACTTTTTACGTTTTCCGTTTCTACTAATATTTCCTACTATTTAACATTTTCTAGCTATTATTAAAATATATTTAATTTTTTTTACAATTGAATAGTTGCGCCGAAAAGAGATCCAACTCACAAAAATTCGAAAGTTGAGTTTTCAATGGATTAGTGATCTATCCGGAGAATATCACGACATGGTGCATGTAAAACTATCCCTGCTCTCTTCCACGTCTGTTTTATTTATTTTTTTAAGTTGGCAATCAAGCTAATAGTGATCTATCTGAAACAAAATGGCGGAAAAGTTAGTCAAGTCACGAGTAGCAGTTTATGGGTTAGATCTGTTTTTGGGGCAACTATTCAATTGTTTTTCATTAATGTTCGAGAAATCTCTCTATAATTTATTCGAAGTTCTACAGAACTGTAGTGCGCATACGCAAGGCTTCGCCAACAGATGGAAGGACTATATGTACTACCAGTATGACAAACTTTCACAATAAGAAATTGCACTACTACTTTTTTTTATTTTGTTAGGTTACAGATGGGTAAGTTAGTGTACACCGAATTAGGTTATTAAAATAATATGTAAATGATTTACTTTGTTAGGATACGAATTACGAATTAGTGTACATTCATTTTTAAAAGCACGTTTGAAAATTTATTGTGAATGTTGGTTATTCCGACAGCTCGGATAATCCTACCATCTATGGAGAAAGTTCATAACCTTTGCGCGTGAGCACTACTATTCTGCAGGTCAGAAACATTCATGGTGAGGCATAAAGTGCGGTTTCTCCACACATATTATTACCTATGTTATCTAATTCCTGCCTAGAATTTTAAGCCAATTAATTGCAATCATTAGTTCTTGCATTAAAGTCGGAAACAAGAACAATATGTGGTAAAACTTGTAATAAGTTTTTTTTTTCATACAGTTGTTATAGTCTATATGTAGTGATTGAGATAGAATAATAACATTAACCGTGATTTCTGGGAGGTGAATTATACAGGGACTAATTAGAAAAAATTAGCTTAGGATAAGGGTGTATGATATGTCCGCGCGGTCATGATCAACCAGGCTCGCTAGTACCAGTGTGTTCAGTCAGTTATATGTAGTAATTACTGAAAAAATACATCTGAGAATGTAAAAAACAAAACTGATTAGCTGTAATATCCCAGTAGATTGGTAGTTGTTTACAACTGTATATAGCTAAATTTTAAAATGTCATTTCACTGCCATTTCCATTATATAATTAATTTTGTATGTGTGAACATATATTTATTTTTATTGGTTTACTTTCCAGCCCCAATTCCTTAGCGTTACTCAATAGGATGTGCGTGTGGCCCTTAGTATCTTAGTATCTACTCGTCCCTTAGTATATTACAATGTTAATAGTAATTTTTCCTTTAATTTTTTTAATCCTTTTATGCTTTATGTTAAATTAGTTTTAAGAACACTTGTTATTAGCATTTATTAAAGGCTTAATTTAACTTTCCTACCGTCGTCGTCATCGGCATCATCATGATTATTATTATTATTATTATTATTATTATTATTATTATTATTATTATTATTATTATTATTATTATTATTATTATTATTGTTATTATTATTATTGAGAACAAAAACTTCATGTCGGTGGAAATGGATTTATTGAGGAGAGCAGCAAGATGTTCAAAATTAGAAAAAACAAGAAATATTGTCATACGAGAAAATATTAATATTAGATATTCAATAGTAAATTATATAAGATACAAGCAATTGGTATGGGCACGTACGAGGAATGCAAGAAGAACGGTTACCCAGGAAAACGTTGGAATTGCGTCCACCTGGAAGAATAAGGAAAAGAAGACCTCGAAACTCGTGGATGCAAGAAATAACTGTAATGAGAACAAGAGGACTGGAGGAAATTGAGTGGATGGATAGAGACGAGTGGAGAAGGAAAATAAAACTTTAGGCACAGAAAGATGTGTAAACATTGAAAATCTGTATATACATTTAAAAAAAAATATTATTATATCTAACAATCAATATTGATGAACAATATCAATACAGGAATGAATGACATAAAACATGTCAGAAGTTTATATACCTAGAATCAGTCTTTGAAAAAGAAGGCTCATCACAATCAGAAATAGAAATACGAATAGTAAATGGACGGAGAGTAACTGTTATGGTGAACTCAGTATTATGGAGTAAAAACATCCTATACAGAACAAAGAATGTTTCTTTAAGTTCATTATAGAGAGTATTATGAATAAAGATTAGAGACAGAAAATTAAAAGGTCCTTAGCTAGCAAGTTATTAGGAATATACATTGATTAGTGGAGAAGATCATCGCGGAAGTCCAGATTAGAAAAAAAATAGAAACGTTGAAATTAGGAAAATTATAAAAGTTAAAAGAAATGCATTAGACACTGAAGAAAGACGATTAAGATGGTACGGACATCTCAAGAGGATCAAATCTTATAGAATCCATAAGAAGATATTGGAGTGGAGAGTAGATGGGGAAAATAAGAAAGGGAAGATCCAAAGAAGGTTGGTTGGATGGTATGAGAAAGTACGAGTGAACTGGAGTTACATATGAGGATGTTCAGGACAGTTACAAATGGAGAAAGCAAATTTTTCTTGAGGGTGACGGGAAACCATTATATAGTGGATAAATTCTGAGATTTAAAAATAGTATTATTATTATTATTATTATTGGGTTGTAAGGGGTAGTGACGTGTGTATAACCTCTCCTACCCAATTCTCATCCTCACCTTCTCGTGGTACAACCTGTTTTCACAAACGAGGCTCTGAGGACCGAGTCACGGCGGTATAACCGTTCCATCAGGTACTGAGTAAATGCGGTATCCTAATGTCTGTCCAGAGACTAAAAGGTAGCAGCCCTACCACTGGACTATTTAGCGTCGGGCCAGTAACCTGTCCTAAGGAACTTCAAAACTACTTTCAAGTCTCAACACGAAAAAAGCCAGAAGGAATTGAAATATGACGACCCACAGCAAAGAAATATGGTTAAAAGAAAACGGCACAATGATATTGTAAGATATGCAACCTGGAATGTCCGAAGCATCCATGAAAAAGAAGAGGAACTAGACAGTATATTTAAAAATAGAAACATTGATATTGCAGTAACTACAGAGACTAAGAAGAAACTTAAAGGAACGAAAGAAACACAAAATTATGTACAAATATATAGCGGTGTCGACAGGAAAACCCATGGACAAGCTGGAGTAATGATTTGGATTAATAAAACCATAAGAAATAAAATTCAACACTACACTTACTGGAATGAAAGAATATTAGAGCTTCGACTGAAAATAAATAGAGGTAATTTGACAGTTCTTGGTGTATATGCACCAGAGGAAGGCCGTGAAGAAGACAATGAAGAATTTTATAAAATATTACAAGAAATTTATAGCAAAATTAATAGAAATGATTACATTCTCATAATAGGAGATTTAAATGCCAGAGTGGGCAATGCTCAAGTCAACAATAATATTGGAACATTTGGCGAACCAACCAGCAATAAGAATGGGACAAGATTAACAGATTTTGCTATCTACAATGAACTGAAAATAACGAATACCTTTTACAATCATAGAAACATACATAAATATACCTGGCATCGTCAGGACTCAAAATCAATCATTGATTATTTCATTGCAAATAATAAGATTTTTAAATTGTTTCTCGATGTCAGAGCCTACAGAGGATATGATATTGGTTCAGATCACTACCTAGTAGAAGCAAAGAATAAGATTTCCACCAAGATGGTTAAAAAAGAAGAAACAACAACAGAGCATAGAACAAAAGTACAAGGTAAAATTATTTTATGATGACAGCATTAAATGGTTATATTCGAGAAGAATTCAGCAATATATGGCTACAACTCCAGAAAGTAATGATGTCGAAGAAGAATGGAAAAACATTAAAATGATAATTCAAAATGCAGCTAATGAAACTTTAGGAAAAGTAAATATACAACAAAGAAGAAATAGAACTCTAAAAATCTGGGATGATCAAATAAAACAATTGATTGAAGAAAAAAATGCAGCTTATAAAAAATATTTGAACACAAAGAAAGTAGAAAATGAAATAGAATTCAAACGCTGTAGAGCTATTGTTAAGAGGGAAATAAGAAAGAGACATAGGAAAACATGGTTAAATTTTGTTACACATTTAGAATCAGATTTGCATAAGCTCCAACCTAATGCCTTCAAAATATTAAAACATTTGAATAAAGATATTAAAGAATCTACCAAAATTAATTGCGGAGTAACAAAAGAAGATTTTTTCAATTATTATAAAAGTCTTTGGACTGACAATAGCTATGAAGATACAATTTTCCGAAATAATAATGAGACAGATTCCATAATATCATTGGAAGAATTGAACAATAGTTTAAAGAAATTAAAAAATGGGAAGGCAACTGGCACAGATGGCTTGAATTCTGAATTGTACAAATATGCAGGCAAACAGTTCCATGAAAGACTGTTGTCCTTCTTTAATAATGTATTCAAAAATGCAGATATACCACAAGAATGGAAGACAAGCATTGTTATACCCCTGTTCAAGAAAGGAGACAAGAGAAAAATGGACAACTATAGGGGAATCAGTTTGTTAAACACATGCTACAAAATTTATGCAGACATTTTAAATGGAAAATTGAAAAGTTTCAGTGAAAAATTCCTTATGGAATGTCAAAATGGATTTAGGAAAGGACGATCTTGTATTGATTCAGCATTTTCTGTTAAACTATTGCTTGAAAAAAGAAGAGAATTCAACTTAGAAACACATTTTGCTTTCATAGATTTTGAAAAAGCATTCGACACAGTCAAGAGATCAAAACTCTTAAATATATTGGAAGACAGAAATATACCAAATTTACTTCGGCAGAACATACAAAATATTTACAAAGACAACACCATAAAGATTAAATTAAATAACAGATTTTCTGAAGAAGGAATTATAAATCGTGGTGTGAGACAAGGCTGCCCCCTATCCCCAACACTCTTTGCAATTTATATCAATGAAGTAATATGTTGCTGGAACAAAACATATAAATTTGGAATAAGAATATCAGAAAATAGAAAATTAAACACCCTATTGTTTGCAGATGACCAAATAATAATAGCAAATTCCGAAGATAATCTACAGAAAGGTCTGTATGAACTTAACAAAATTACAGAAGAATATGGATTAAAGATATCTACAGAAAAAACAAAAATTATGGCATTTCAAGGTGTAGATCCTGTCAGAAGTAAAATTGTACTGGACAATAAAATTTTGGAGCAGGTGAATAATTTTACATATCTAGGATGCAATATCTCATATGAAGAAGAAAAGGATGTAAATGCAAAAATATCTAAATTTTTAAGAATTTTAGGGTTAATAAATTCTATCTTCAAGCCACAGTTAGTCCAAAAGCATTCAAGACTGAAAGTGTATAAAACACTGGCTCTTCCAACTCTTTTGTATGGTAGCGAAGTATGGACGTTGAAACAGAAGGATATACAGAGACTTAGATCTGCTGAAATGAGATATCTTCGGAGGACTGCAGGATACACACTATTAGATCACAAAAAAAATGAAGACATCTTAGAAGAATTACACATGGAATCTTCAGAAAACAAAATTTCTGATTATAAGTCAAGATGGATACAACATGTTCATCGAATGGAAGATCTCAGAATACCCAAACTAATGTTAAGATATCAACCTGCAGGAAGAAGAAGACCAGGACGTCCACTCAAAAGACTTCTGGATGGTGTTTCTCTTGAGGCCGAAACAGGTCAACAAATGGCCTAAATTCGTGAATGTACTATGATGATGATATTATTATTATTATTATTATTATTATTATTATTATTATTATTATTATTATTATTGCAGAGAGAATGAGGGTGAGGGGAAGAGAAGAGATTGTCTATGAGTCGTGTTGAACGGCAGCGTTGCTATTCTTTTTTTACTGGTCTATGTTGGGAAGCATAGACAGCGCGATTTCCTAGATATAAATCCCATTTGACTCGGTAATTTTGAATTGGTATGCTGAATTATATGATGAAATTTTAAACCATGGATGATTATTTATTTTTTAATTGTTGTTATTAGTGTGCATTTCTAATTTTAGTCGCTTTGAGAAAGTGCCGCTATGGCGGACTTTTTTGGAGAATATTCTAGCATTTGCTCTTTGTACCTGGGAAAACCATAGAAAATCCGCTCAGATGGCTCAAGATTGTCACTATTTGGAAGAGTAGTTTACTTCTCGTCAGAAAACATTACAAATAAAAGTTTGTTAAAAAACATTACTTATGAGGCATTTGTTCTATTTAAATTTATTCTGCTATTTATTTTAGTGAACTGTTGTGTTCATATTTTGATCTATTTCCTTCCGCAGAATCATTCAACGAGTTTTGGCAAACGGCCACTTCCTGCCCGGTGACGGTGCATGCCGAGTACATTGATGTTTGGTAGCGCCTTAGCTCTCTATGTGCATACGCATGTTTGTATTCATGTGTGTGTGTCTGTACGTATGCATGAAGTCTTAGAAGCGTCATGTTTGTATGTATGTATGTATGTACGTATTGTCTGTCCAACGAATCTGTGCCTCCGTAAGATATGCGAACTAAAGCCTACCTTCTTTTCTGCCTCAGCAAATCATTTCCCTCCCTGCATTCATTTCTTTCCATCTCTCTCTCTCTCTCTGTCTCTCTCTGTCTCTCTCTCTCTCTGTCTCTCTCTCTGTTTCTCTCCCTCTCTCTCTCTCTCTCTCTCTCTCTCTCTCTCTCTCTCTCTCTCTCTCTCTCTCTCTCTCTCTCTCTCTCTCTCTCTCTCTCTCTCTCCTATATCTCTCTTGCACTTGCACTTCAGTGTTGTCAACTTGACTCCAACATTACATTATTCAATATTCAAGAGCCATGTGCATTTCTAATTTTAGTCGCTTAAGAGGAGTGCGTACTTTTCTAAGAACGATGCCAGCGCTACAGGGGCACAGATCCGTTGGTCCGAGTACACAGTTCTTAGTGAGAACAAATTACGTAAAACAAGCAAACATTTAATTAATATTTGGCATAAAGTAGCCTAAAACCCGTAATATAAACAATATGGATCCGCAAAAGATATCTATGAATCATAGGAAAAATATAATTGCCAATCTCATATTACAGACTAGACACGGTGGCTCAATCGATATTACTGTGTCCAATTCTACCCGGATGCAGTGTGTTGGCGTAACGCCTAACTAAACTGCCTACAGAAAAAAATAAATAATAGTTAAAAAAAACTAAAACACGCTTTATTAGAAAACCGAACTAAAAAATATAGAAAATAATTTTAATTTCCAACACGCTTGGGATAAAATTAAAGTGGTTAACAAAAATATCGTCTCCAACACATCTAGAATAAAACTAGAGTTATCTACAAAAAAATAATTTTACCATCAAAAGCGTGTGGTGCTCTATATCAATTAATATATTTGATAATAAACAGATATTGGTAAAAGTAAAGTCTCTAAGAATAAAACGTAAAAACCATAAAAAGCACCCCACGCTTTTGATGGCAATTTCTTTTGTACATAACTCTAGTTTTATTCTAGATGTGTTGGATGTGGTTTTTTTTATTGATGACCACTTTAATTTTATCCCAAGCGTATTGGAAATAAAAATTATTTTTCATTTTTTAATTTGGTTTTCTAAAAATGTAAATATTTTTAAATTCGATACTGTTATAGTATGAGCTAAAAGTAATACTCTTCTAAAAAAATCCTCCGGGCCGGATTTGAATCAGCGACCTATGGATTACTGAAGTTATATACCACTACAGTTCACCACTCTACCAACTGAGCTACCACAACGATAAAAGTCGATACCTCCGCAACCAATTATACCAGTGTTTATATTTTTGATGTCCTGATGATCTGGCCAGGATCTTAGAAAAAAAATTATGAAATTATTTTATTGGCATTGATCCTTTACAAGTATACAAAGTTTCAAGTCGATCCAATGTTTTTAAGTAGGTGAAAATCGTGTTGAAATATTCCGTTACATAGATAGATACAGGTCAAGCTAACATAAAGCGTGTAAAAATCTACAAACCGTAAATTTCGTAACGTAATCTAAATGAAGCTAACTTACCAAATCTTAATCTACCCTCTGTAGGGCACAGTAACGAAACATGTAATAAAATATCGCAATAATAAAAAAAAAGTATTACAACAAATGAGTTATATAATCGACAGCATTCGATATAGTTTTCAATCTGTGGCCACATAGTTTTAACATGCATAGACATCTAAATACACCCTAACTATACCCGAAGTTCTAATGGGTTTGAGTGTATAAGCCGCCACTGAATGAATGATAAATGTGTTTTGTAGCAAGTGTTATCGTGGTATTAGAATTCATTCTATTACTATACTAGATATGTGCGAAATTGCATGCAGCTGGTGCAAATAGTACTTACTGTAATCCCGACCTTCTAAAATTTTCCTTATATCATTTATCAAATGCTACGCTCTTCGCTTCAGAATTAATATTGCGCTATGAACTTCCACATCTTAAGAATACGCAGTAAGGATTTGGGGATTAAACTGGTACCCGATTATTTAGCAATGAAATAATCAATGTTTTGATATCGAAGCCTACCTTCAAATTTTGTTGAAGTTGTCACCAAATACGATTTTTTTTGTCTAGTACCACCAGGTTCTCTCCATGGTTCCTTTACCTTGCCGTGATGAATTAGTTGGCGTGCTTAAATGACCCCGAGAGCTATGATGGCGATAGCAGTGCTGCCGAAAGGGTAACCCATACCAGACAGGTCGAAGGCATTAAGTCAAAGGGAAAAGGAGTTTGGTCGAAAGAGCGACGATCTTTCACCGTAAAAATACAACCGTCAAGGAATGCGGACATGTGTTCCACTGAGGTACAATTTTTCGGAGGTAAAAGAGTCCTCATTTGGATTTCTGGGCGGAGACTACTGCAGGGAATCCACGGCAAAGGCACAAACCCAGGGAAAGCGATTAGAATGACCAAGAATGAGGTGGGATAATAACATTATTTAAACACACGATCACATCATAATATCTTGCTTAATATACCTTAATCTAAGATATTCCATCATTCACATCATGTACTATCTACACTTCCCGCAATTCCCTACCTCAGGAAATTAGGGGTTAGAATCATTTGAATTAAATCTAAATTTAGGCCTATATTTACTTTAAATTTAGTTTTATGAGCATGCTTGTTGCTCATATATTAATTGGTGGTTCGTGTTTAATTAGATTTTATTATTATTTTTATTATTATTATTATTATTGTTGTTGTTGTTGTGTAGTACTAAAAGTTGTATGTATATGGATTTTATATTGTATTTCTTTATTTTAAAAAATATCTATTATAAATTGTTTCTTCAAGCTTCATCTTTTTCTTCTTCTGTGGTTTTAAGGCCCGTATAGTTTAGCTTTAGCCTCACTTGTATAATCGACCACTCTCTCCTATCTTGCGCTTTATTTGCCCATCCTTTTACTCCAAGAGCTTTCGAATCTACCTCCACATATCCAACTACCTCCATTTTTTGTTTACTGCATATAACTGTACATCTGTATGTTGTATATTTGTTCTGGTTGAGTGGAAGAGAAGGCCATTATGGCTTTAACTCTGCCATAATAAACATTTTTTATTGTTATTTTTATTAATTAATTAAATAAAAATAAAACGTAGTTTTATTTGATTTTCATATTTATTATATAATTCAGTGACAGCTGTTTCGGTACACTGTACCTTCTTCAGACATGTTAACAAATTAAACTACGTTTTATTTTTATTTAATTAATAAATATGGACTTTCATCAAGTAAACACCAACTCAATTCATTATTATTTTTATTGTTATCAATAGAGACCGGATATTAGGGAAAATGCCTACAGTTATTTATTATATTGTAAAAGTGACTTCTTATAAGTTCGTACCGATGACCCTAAAGTTGTTTTCCATTAAGTTAATTTTGCCTATAAATGCCTATTTTATCTTAAAATACCTATAAATGCCTATTTGCCATTTTTTTTTTCCAAATTAACTTAGTATTTCAATTAAATTAGTTAAATGGACAAACTTCATGACAAGTTATCATTGCATTGAAACATTTAATTGACTGATAATATTATTTTTGATGTTGATAACATTGAATTCAGTCTGTAGTCCTCGTTCACAGACACGTGCTGCAAAGATAAAGTGGTGCGACAAGTGTATGTGCCTTTCCCCCCCCCCTTTAGAAAAGTTGTTTCACGATGTCTAAAGAATGGACAACACTAAAACAGTATAAGACAAACTGACCAACTTCGTGAAAGAATTTGGTGCGGAAATATTCTCAAGTGACGATTCAATATTGTTTTGCTAAGTGTGTAAAATTTCAGGGAATTGCGCGAAGTGCCATGTTTCGCAGCATGTACACACTGCAAAACATATTATCTTTGTAAAAAGGCAAAACAAGTTCCAAAATCATCTCTGATATCTTCGTATACTATTGATAGGATATGTTTATATTCTTTACGTAAGGCTGTAAAAATTTACGTTGTAGTCCATTTTTTTGTAAGAGCCTATTTTGATTTTTAGTGCCCATATTAATGATTTTTAGTGCATTTTTGCCTGCCTATTTTGAACTTTTTAAGTGCCTAACATCCGGACTCTAGTTATCAATATTACTGTTATTATTATAAACAATTTTAAATCCTAACCGCAATCTAATCGTAAACGTACTTTCCAATAAAGCAATTCTCTCCCTTACTCTGTATAGTTCTTATAACTCAGGATTTTCTGTAGACTATATCCATGTAACTCAATATTATGGGTGCATGCAATGAAATACACAGTGGTGTGTTACAAGGTGTGAACTAGGTAACGCCGCAAACAGAAAACCTAAGATAAAAAAAGTGCATCGACAGTTCCACCTTATCTGTCATGAAATAATTCACTCAACTTAGTAATCAATATTATCTGTTTGAATCATAGTTGCGGACAATGACAAATAGAGGGGGGGAAAATGGATTTACGTTAAATAATAATACAATTTATAAATAACATTAATAAATAATATATGTACATTATGAAAATGTTTTTTTTTTTTCGTGGTAGTTTTTGTGTCTTGTAGGTATGATCGATGTGTATTTGTAAACTTTTTTTTAATTCGCTAAAAACTAATTCCGACAACACGGCGTGTTCTACAATGTTCTACGAATTTACAGTCAGAAAACAAGATATCACTAGTATTTATCATAAGTAATGCCACGAGTGATTTCCAAATTATCGATAAATTCACGACTCACGAAGTGAGGAGTGAATTTATCTAGAGAATTTGGAAATCAAGAGTGGCATTTGTTATGACTATTTAACGAATAACATTAAGCTGTTTACTCACAAATCATTATTTAACTATAGTTATTTTAAAATAGTTATATATTTAATGTAAACGGCGATGTTTGAAAACAAATGATAAACGATAGGTACGCTTCTACTGCTTCTTTTGTTTATCACTGCAACCAGATCATACTATTTATTGCCAAAGGAACGCAATATTGTAAGGAGGAGCTTTCTTTAATATGGTAATTATAACACTGATAAATATTTGGTGAAACACGACTCTGATTGGTTGTAAAATAGAAATCATTGAAATGTGATTGGTCATTGACTCCCATTTGGGGCATGAGTTAAATAGTCTTATTAATTTGTCTATTGGTGGAAGTAACTTTTTTGACTATGTCCACCGCTGTAGCCTCGAGGCAGCGGGCCCGGATTCGATCCCCGGTTGGGACAAATTTTCTGGGTGAGGTTTTCCTCAATATTGTAAGACAAATGTCAGGAAACTTTTAAGGTCCAAACGGTCCCCGAACATCATATGGCCATCATTCGTATTCGCCTTAGATTAAGTTTAGGATTCCCTCTCCTGGCGCACCACTATCATCATCACCCATCGCATCATCAGGGCAGCCGTAACCCCGCCTTCCAGGCGCCCCAACCACAGAAGTGGGTTACAATTACGCCAATGCCAGGAGAGAACACCAGAAATGTCGAAATGACAACCTGGGGTATTGAATAAAAAACGTTTTTGACTACCGGAAGATGTCATTACGCTCACTTACTACCACGAGATATAGGATCTTTTACAGGTGGCCTTATCGCGGCATTTTCTTTTATGTCAGACGTTGCGGAGGAAGTAGATTGCACTCACAGTATTATTTACCATTCCACGAAATTAAATCTTTGTATATAAACATTTAGATGAGTATGTTTGCGCTCGCAAAATGCGAGGTGTAGTCGGTCGATTGACTTGACATTTTGACACAACGTTGAAGTCGATTATGTGCATGTTGGTTGCTATCTGTTATGCTCTAAAACCAGACCGACAAATTTAAATAACTATCACGAAACATTGTAGGAAAGCCAGAGGGAAAACGCCCAGTTGTAACTATGATTTGAGGGAAGTAGATTATACAGGGAATGATTGGAAAGCATTAGCTCAGGATAGGGATGTATGGAGAGCTTATGTCCGCGCGGCCATGAACCTACGGTTGGATAGTGCCAGTAAGTAATTAGTGTTTAGCGAGTTTAAAGGTTAGCAAAAAAAATCTATTCCGTAAATAAACACCTTTTAACCTCTTATTAGTTACATAATCTATGTTATGAACAAAAGAAACACTGCACAGTGTTGGAATTTTACAAAATGTAGTCTTAGTTTATCCGGTACGTATAGCTAAACATTATTTACAGTTCAATTGTTTGTTTGTTGTCAATTAATTGTTAGTATACGAACAATTAAATGGACTATCCGAGATTGTTCTCTAGATCATTAAGAACTTGTATCATGACTAATTTATATTGTGCCCTCTAGACATTATAAATCAGTACTAAATGCACGTAATGTAAAAAAATTGACAATATGCAGTGTAATAATTTTGAAGAAATGCATATACAGGGTGTAACAAGGACCTCACCGACAAAATGATAGGGGTGATAGGCCATGCAGAGAGGATCATTTTTTGTGAAGGAACATATAGTCACAAACACTTCGTATACGAGTTATGCGCAGATGAAGGTGTTCACCCGTAAGGATCGGAATTGAATACAAACAATTGTACATGTACCATTTTATTGAAAAATGCCTATTTTTACAATAAATGTTCAAACAGTAAGTGTTTTGACGACGTCAAAAAGAATCCTGCCATGCTCGGCCGATATCAAACATGCAATGAGGCACAGGGTCGACTGTTTGAACACTATTGTAAAAACATGTATTTTTTCAATAAGATGATACGTATACAATTGTTTGTATTCAATTCCGACCCTTACGGGTGAACGAACACCTTCATATGCGCATAACTCAAACGACGTATTTTCGACTATATGTTCCTTCAAAAAAGATATCCTCACTGCATATCCATATCATTTTGTCGGCGAGGTCCTGTTACACCCTGTATATAAACGTAGATGACACTATATGGTGTATATAGGAAGCCAGATATAAGAAGAACAGTTAAGTCTCGTAGACTGCGATGGGCAGGACATGTGGCTCAAATGGGGAATGAAAATAAGATGGATGGTCGGTTCTTGTAGGAAAACCAGATGGAAAACGCCCAGTTGCTAGACCAATAATGAGGTAGGAGAATAACATTAACTATGATTTGAGGGAAGTAGATTATACAGGGAATGATTGGAAAACATTAGCTCAGGATAGGGTTGTATGGAGACCTTATGTCCGCGCGGCCATAAACCTACGGGTTCGATAGTGCCAGTGAATTAGTTGGTTAGTTAGATGACACTAAAGGTCATTTTGAGTCCTGGCCGCTGACAAGATTTCCCTCCATTTATCCTTGTCCAACCTCTTCCTTCACAATCCTCTTACACCAAGCTTCTACTCCATCTAACCATCTCAACTTTGGTCTGCCTGTTCTTCTACTTCCTTCAGTTTCAACAGTGTGACATTTTTAATAGGAATTTCCTCTGCTATCCTGATAATATGGCCAATATTAATATAGCTATCTTTATATATAGCTATCTTTATAAAGTTAAACATTTTAGGGGAGGGGTCTGTGAATAAGGAATATAAATAATGAGTGTATCTTATTTGCCACCCTCAATTTTCGTTCACTGGTACAAATATCCTGCTAAGGATTTCCCTCTCAAAACCCTAAATTCTTGTTCATTATTTTTCGAGAGTAATGCATTATATACAGCAACAATTAAATATAACACCGTATTCATCACTACTTATTATCTCTATATACTCGTATAAAATTGAATGTCTGAGACAGTCGCCTGCTTGTCTGTTCTTTATGGACTCAAAAATTACTTGACCGATTTGAATGTGGTTTTTACCGTCATTTATATACTTTTTCTGGGACAATTAACATAGCCTATAAAACATATTATCGTACGTACTACAGGGCCGGAGCTAAAAAAAAAAAAAAAAAAAAAAGTGCTCGGTGCACTAAAAAGGTCGCTTTTTGAACGTTTAAATGGTTTATGCCGCCTAAGCCATCACAAAAATATTAAATTAATGGAATATCTCAAAGGGCCCTACAAAAACGTCCTCGACAGCATATGTCTGTCTTTTACAGACAACTCGCAATGATAATTTTGTCTTTCAGCTCACTGATGCCAAGGAGATCGAGATAAGTAGATTCCCGGGCAACGCCGGTAACCAGCACGGGGTATCTAAAAATAATTATCGATATAAATGTATAATTATTTTTCTTTTTACTTATTCAACTAAACTTAAAAAAAAAAACATTTAATTTGCTTAGGCACAGCAGTGCACGTCGAGTATTGGCTTAGTTATTGGAATAAAAATTACTTGTGTTAAAAGATTCGGCACTAATTAAATATTCATTATTTGTAAGTTGCACATCATCTTTTCTCACATCCACAATCTATGTATACTATTATTACTAGACATAGAATGTACAGCAGCTAAACTTATGAATATATCATTTTTCGATGTCATACAATCTTCTAGATACTCTTCCACCGTAGAGTTGTCATGCTAGCCCCCACATCCGCCTGAAGCGTTGCTGATATACGTCTTAAGTAATAATATATACAGTATATATATTTGTCTGCATCTGCTAGTTGCAAAATATTTTGTAATAATGCTTAGCTAGGTCTTTGAAAGAAGTGGTCCAATTATACTTTTCACATATTTTTCATCCATCCACCGCACAAATTAATCATAATCCTCCAAGTAACTCTTAAGGCAATACGCTACAAACCGGAAGGCCGAGGGTTCGAGTCCCGGTGGGGTCAGGATTTTTAAACTGAACCAAACCTTCAACCCCAAGACCAGCCACTATAGCCCTGGGGTTGACTCAGCCTCTAACTGAAATGAGTACCGGACGTTTATTTTGAGGGTAAATGCGGTCGTAGTGTAGGGCTGAAAACCTAGCTGACATCAAGTGCCGATTGTGCTGGATCCTTAACCTTCTGTAGTGGGATCACTTCACCTTTTACCAAGTAATTCTCCTAAGTAATTTCTATATACATTGGCATTTTAATTATTTCTTTAGATAAATATTCATATTTATTCGTTTTGTATGAATTGTTTATACAACACAGATACCGTTACCAAGAAATTGTTTAACGAAAGTAAATGGAGAAAACCCACGATTTAGACATTAAATCCCCAATTAATGCTTCAAAGTTTTATTTCCTTCAGTTATAAAGAACTAAACCATACAATAATGTATACTCCACGGCCATTACTCGCGTGAATTACAAAACTTCGGGCCCTGAGACTCTTGGCTTAATAAGTTTGTAGTGTTCTAGAAGTAATGGTCAACATAATGCCCCTCGTACATAACTATTATATCTCATACAATTGAATTAACCTCCTGCATCCTTTGCTATTATAAATTATACGTTTGGCGTTTATTTGTTTTTCTCGCTTCGGGAATAACTAACTCATCGTGATTGGTGGTATCACAATATCATTCGATACCTTCATAGCTGCAAGCTCATATATATATATGTATAGGCCCATACACACACTTCAACTGCAGTCTTTAGATTGCAGCATCAATAATTATTGATATTTTTAGGGGAAGCATGTAAGGTTTTTTTTTCTCTCCAAAGAATCATAAATGATACATTTGGTCACAACCAAGTTTTTGCCATTTAATTATGATTAAAGGGCAAAAACTTGGTTGGGTTGTGACCAAAGGTATTATATACGATTCCTTGGATAAAACCCCCCTTAAAAGATTACTTTTCCCGTTTTTTTGAAAATTTGTTATTTTGACTCCTAAAACCCATAAAACATTAAAATCTTCTTCTTCTTCACTTCCTGATTTAGCCATTAGTTGCCTGTTCCGTCTTCACTAATAGATCAAAGATCATCTCTTCCGAGAACGTCCCGACAACTCTTCTTTCTCTCGGAAAATAATGTAAGATTTTATTCGGTAATTACTTTCTTCCATTCTTTCTACATGTTCTTTCCACTAAATCTTGTGGTTAAATATATTTTCTTTTATGGAGTAGATCTGTAGTTCTTCGTGGATATCCTCGTTTCTATTATCTGGTCCATTCTCGTGCATCTTTTTACTCTTCTTAAAATTTCATCTCGGCTGCTTGGATTTTTACTTTTAAAACATGAAAATAAAACTATAATTGACAAAATCTCAATTCAAGACCCCCTTAAATACCTCCAAAAATGTTATGAACCCACCGTTTCTTTTTTATTTGGCTCGCTAGAAACCCATTACTCGTTAAATTTTCTTCGGAATGCAGGTGGTTAATGTAGAGTCTTCTTCAAAATTAGTTCAAGCGAAATATACTCTAGGGCCATTTAGCCCCTAAAAAGCTTATTCCCTGTACAAGACATGTCAAAGGGTACATATTGACGTACTTACCATATTCCAGGTTCTAGTCTCAGATTTACTGCTTCCGGGTTTTCAAACTTGTGCCCTGAAATGATAAAAATATATGTAAATTAGAAGACATTAAATAATGTGACAAGTTTCAAGAAATGCTAGGCATTGACTGATGTCGCCTTTTGAATGTCGTGGACTGCAACGAGACTCATTTTATAATGCATAAGTGATTCGTAAGTTCCGAATCACGAGTTGTCATGCACCTGTAAACGAATTATTATTTCTCGAAGGCTCAATCCAAAGTTCCAACATTTTTTTATTGATTGATTCAAGAGAAAATGCTGAAATAGACCCAAAAGGCCGCCTCAGCGGCAATGACTAAATAAATCAGTAATCAAATTAAAAATCAAACATATCGCGATACAAAATCCCCACCCCCTTGGGCTTTTTTTGGGGTAATGTTTCCGTCAACGAACCGGGGCGCTTGCATGCTGCATGATCACGCCATCTAAAAAATAAATAACATTAAATTAAAAATTCAACTCAAAATTCAATCCACCTCAAAATTAACTGGGACAAATAGACACAGTCTAGGAACTCGGGATTTCTCCCCAAGGGGAGGACCAAAGGCCTTACAAACCACTGGATCAACCAGTCGCAGGGTAGCCCATATTACTCTCTCTCTCTCTCTCTCTCTCTTTCTCTCTCTCTCTCTCTTTCTCTCTCTCGTTAGTTCTCTAAGTTCCAGCCATCTTCACATCCGTAGCCTTGCTACAGCCAAAGCCCTGCTGTGATTGCCTAATGAAATAATCCTGCATTTCGGCAAATAAAATAAATATATTTCACAAAACACATACTAAGACTTAGGCCTAGATAAACTCTCTTTATGAATTTGAAGATTATTAGTTTAAAATTAACTTCTATTCTATAGTTTACTGCCCGAGAGCAGGTCTTTCACTGCAATCGTAGCATTTTCATGCTTAGCTTTGCAGCTTTACTAGGGAATTATAGGCATGGTAGCTTCCCGTTGATTTCCACACCGGTGAATGATAATAATAGTGATACGGATGATGATAATGATAATGGCCGGATTATTTTTGGAGACCGATGGGCTCTAAGCTTCCTGACATTTGTCTTACAGGTGAGGAAAAACCCCGTAAAAAAACTCGCCCAGGAGTCTGTCCCGACCGGGAATCAAACCCGGGTCCGCTGCGTGACAAGGCAGCACGCTACCTCGAGACCTAACTTAAAGTCTTAAATAAATTTAAACTATACTAGAAGAACAGATTACCGGCTCCAGGTTGAAAAATCAGCTATAACGGATCGGGATCCAATGTGCTACCGCTGCATGTTTGCCCACTTCTTGAATTTACTAGTGTAGATATAAGGCCTTTCAGCCGGCTAGTATGCCAAGGGTCTTCTGGGCCTGTCGCGCCATGGAGTTTTTTTTATAAATACGAGGATGGCAGTTAATCCGGAGAAATGGTGGAATTAAGTTTATTGCTGGGTAAAAAAAAAAAAAGAGAGAGAGAGAGAGAGAGAGAGAGAGAGAGAGAGAGAGAGAGAGAGAGAGAGAGAGAGAGAGAGAGAGGAGAGAGAGAGAAGAGAGAAGAGAGAAATTCCCAGAAAAACCTGTCTGGATCCGATTCGTTCACTATGAACCCCACATGGAGTGGCCGAGAGGCGAATTACTCGAGACCCAGATTTGGAGAGCGAATAATAATAATAATAATAATAATAATAATAATAATAATAATAATAATAATAATAATAATAATAATATCATCCATATTTCGCCATTTTTAACTGAGAAGTGTTATTGGCTAAACATTATTAAGGAAGGGAATAAAGTCCAGTATCGGAAACAAAACAATTAACTTTCACAGAGATCTATTTCAAAATTTAAAACAAATACAAGTAAAATATGACAATTACAACCACAGCACAACTGGTATAAAGCAAAGAACCCTGGAGCCTATCAGAACGACACTAGGAAAAGACAGCTATAGCAAGACTTAAAACAAGATATTTTAAAATCTTAAAGTAACAGGCGGCAAGAAGGCATTTCCAATCTGCCCCAAAAGTAGGCCTAATATAAAATAAACATCACCACAACATTTACTCCAATGTATCCACAACTCACTAAGAATATCTAGAAACAAGCTGCACATGTAATAAAACTACGTCAAAACCAATAACTTCATGGACGTGGTTTAGAAGAACCTGGGATATGCAACTAATTCACTGGCACTTTCGAACCGTAGATTCTTGAACGGCGGACACAAGCTCTCCATACACCCCTATCCTGAGCCATTTGTAATCATTTCCTGAATAATTTACTTCCTTCAAATCATGGTCAATGTTATTCTCCCACCTCATTCTTGGCCTACCTACTGGGCACTTTCCTTTTAGTTTTCCTACAAAGAGTTTCCAAGCCACCCTTTCATTCTTCATTCTTGCCATACACTGGGCGCTTTCCATCTGGTTTTCCTACAAGGAGATTCCAAGCCCGTCTTTCGCTCCCCATTTGTGTCACATGTCCTGCCCATCGCAGTCTACGAGACTTAACTGTTCTTACTACAAGCCTATCTGGTTTCCCACAAAGATAATGTGGCCCACTGTTTAATAGTCTTCTACATTGTGTCTGTTCGTCTCACTTTGGTCCAACAATTTTCCTGAGAATTTTATTTTCAAATACTCGTAACCTTTTCTCCTCTCTTAAAGTACAATTCATGTTTCGCATCCATATAATATAACTGTTTTACACATTTTCAGCTTAACTTTTTTTTAGAGAGGTTGATGTGACAGAAGTCCCTGTAATGCTTAATAGCGTGAATTTCCAGGATTGAACCTATGTTTAATTTATTTCATCTACTATCAAAACAATTAGTGACGCTTTACTTCGTAGTTACTAGGCAACAAAACCTATACTTTATATTCTAACGGAACACGCTATCAAAACATAAAATATAGGTTCAACAAAATGTAAAATACACTTTAATGATGATTGCAGAATATAACAACAATGTTTGTTGATTTACAGCGTCTCCCCCCCCTCCTAAAGCCCACATTACTATTTCTCTAAACATATCATTTCCGCAATAAAAAAATCATTAAATATAGTAAATAATAAATTTAATTTGGAGAGAAAAATATTTGCTTTTTTATTTATCAAAATATATTCTCTTCAAATTTATTTTAACGTTCAGTGAAAAGTGATCAATTTAGTATTAAACATATTATACTAAATTTGCCCTCCGCTGTGGTATCGAGGTAGCGTGCTGCCTTGTCACGCAGCGGGCCCGGGTTCGATCCCCGGTCGGGACAGGCTCCTGGGTGAGGTTTTCTTCGCTTTTTTTTCACCTGTAAGACAAATGTCAGGAAGCTTAGGGCCCAATGGTCCCCGAAAATCATCCGATCACCATAATTAGCATCATCCTTCACCGGTGTGGAAAGCAACGGGAAGCTACCACACCTATAATTCCCTAGTAAAGCTGCAAAGCATAGTATGAGAATGCTATGATTGCAGTGAAGGACCCTGCCCTCAGGCAGTATTACTATGGATGGATAATAAATATAGAACTTATACTAAAATACTCTGAACGTAGATAAAATACTGTAGACAACATGTTACAAAATTAGGTTTAGTAACTCGATTCTCTTAGAAACACTCCCTTCGGTCGTGTTCTAACTTGAGCATCTTATTACTGAACCTCTGCTTTTGTAAACTAGCCATCTAAATAACTATTTGCACCTCATTCCTGTTTGTAATTATTGTTTTTAGGTTCTCGAATTCAGGCTCTTCTTCTAAACTTGTTTCAGGTATTACTTATTGTAGCAACAACAATTAGCAGATATTAATGAAAATAATTTCCTGGATACATACCTCACATACAAAGCCGTACATGTACAGTAGAATGCTTTTATAATTGTGAAAATCCAATTACTTGACTAAAACTTCAAACTGTGAATTGCTTGAAACCACCAAATGTTAACGTATTATTATTAGACTAATTACACAGACTAAGTACATTGTAATAGAGTCCATAACTTAAACTTGCATAAAACATTATAGACGCCATGTTTAACACTAAACTACCGTAAGGTGTGCAAACACTCTGCTAGAGCTCGGTATTGCTTTCTAATTAACATTCGTTATCACTTCCATCAAGCTGCAAATATAATTGGCTACGGTAATTCCAAACAGAATTGCTCTCAACTTCAAATGCTACCCACCTGAGTAATTCAGAAGTCGCTAAGTGTTGATACGATATTTGTGAATTCCGAAAGAATGAAGCTATTGAGCTTATTATCACGAAAATATTTTTGAAAAAAATATATAGATCTTCACCGATCCTTCTAGTAGATACCCAAAACGACCATAACCAATATATATATATATATATATATATATAGATAATATTCTCTTTAATTTGCTTACTTGTTATAGTCAGCTACTAGATGGCAGTGAAGACCGAGTTCTCGCGACATCTAATAATAATGGAGAATATAATACATATATAAAAAAATAAGTGTTTGAATTGGATTCGCCTGGTGGTGTAATGGATATCACGCTGAGGTACAGACTCAGAGTTCGAGGTTCGAATCCCGTCCAGGCATTTATTTTTCTTATCATACCATTTATATATAGCGTTACTGCTATAAAATGAAAATATTCTCTTTAATTTGCTTACTTATGATAGGAGCTACTAGATGGCAATGGAGACCGAGTTCCCACTACATCTCGTAATAATGAGAATATATGAAAAAAAATGAATGTTTGTACTTAACTTGCTCGGTGGCGAAATCGGAAGCGCACTGGGGTATCAATCCAGAGGCCCGGGTTCAAGTCCCGTCCGAGCATTTATTTTTCTTAAGTCATATATATATATATATATATACGTTAGTGCGTTACCGATCTCGGTATCCAGGCATCCCCGTGCAAACATCAACTTCTCTTCCTTATCTAAAAGGCCTATATAAAAATGAATGAATGCTTGTTCGTATATTATGCGCTGCCATACCATTCAAGCGATTGTGATGGAGCTTTTTGCAAAATGTTCGGGAGCTTCCCGCGAAGGTTATATAGTATAAGGGCATTGTAATACTCAACCCCTTTGCCCTCAAAAGTCGCCCTTTAGTGAAAATGTGAAAAAAGTAGCTCTTTGGACGCTTAAATGGCTTACGCTACTTAAAACATAACAAATACACAACATTAATGTACACAGAATTGAATATCTAAAAAAGAAAAAAACTCTACAAAAGAGATCTTACTTACTTACTCACTGGCACTATCGAACCCGTAGGTTCATGGCCGCGCGGACATAAGCTCTCCATACATCCCTATCCTGAGCTAATGCTTTCCAATCATTCCCTGTATAATCTACTTCCCTCAAATCATAGTTAATGTTATTCTCCCACCTCATTATTGGTCTAGCAACTGGACGTTTTCCCTCTGGCTTTATTACAAGAAGCTTCCATGCAAGCCTTTCATTCCCCATACGTGCAACATGTCCTGCCCATCGCAGTCTACGAGACTTAACTTTTCTTATTATATCTGGCTTCCTATAAAGACCATGTAGATCATTGTTGTGTAGTCTTCTCCATTCACCTGTCTGTTCATCTCTCTTTGGTCCAAAAATTTTCCTAAGAACTTCATTCTCAAATACTTGTAATCTCCTTTCCTCCCTTAAAGTAAGAGTCAATGTTTCGCACCCATATAATATCCATCCATAGTAATTCTGCCCGAAGGCAGGTCCTTCACTGCAATCATAGCATTTTCATGCTATGCTTCCAGCTTTACTAGGGAATTGTGTAGGTGTGGTAGCTTCCCGTTGCTTTCCACACCGGTGAAGGATGATGAGATAACGATAATGGTAAGGATGATAATGATAGGGATGATGGCCATATGATTTCGGGGACCGTTTGGGCCTTAAAGTTTTCCTGACATTTGTCTTACAGGTGAGGAAAAACCCCGATAAAAACCTCAGCCAGAAAAACTGCCCCGACCGGGGATCGAACCCGGGCCCGCTGCGTGACAAGGCAGCACGCTACCTCGAGACAACAGCGGCGGACCCATATAATATAACTGGTAGAATAACATTTTTATATATTTTCAGTTTAACGTTTTTTGAAAGGAGTTGGCACATCAAGAGTCTCTGCAATGCATAATAGCACGCATTTCCAGAATTGAGCCTAAGTTTAATTTCTTTGTGCATCTCATTCCCATTTGTGATTATAGTTCCTAGATATTTGAATTCAGCCACTTCCTCAAAATTTCCTTCATTTGTCATTAGCTGTCCATTTCCATAATATAATGTATTTCTACGTGTGATCATATATTTAGTTTTATTGATATTTACTTCCAGTCCTAATTTCTTAGTGTTACACAATAGTTTGTGCGTGTTGTCCTTTAGTATCTCCTTGCTATCGGCCAATAGTACTACATCATCAGCATAAACTATCAGATCTGCTCGGATCAATATTCTTAGAGATGTTCCTACTACCACGACAGCACATGTTTATCTTTTACGGATAACTCTCAATGACCATTTGTGTCTTTCATTAATGCCAAGAAGATCGGGATACGTAGATTCCAGGTCAATACCGGGTAATCAGCAAGGGCTATCTAAAAATAATTACGATATAAATTTTTCCTTTTACTTAAACGTAAAAACACGTTAATTTTCGTGTTTCAGCTCATTTATGCCGAGAAGATCGGGATAGTAGATTCCCGGGCAACGCCAGATAATCAGCACGGGGTATCTAAAAATAATTACGATATAAATTTATAATTATTTTTCCATTTACTTATTCAACTGGACATAAAAACACATTAAGTGTTATTTATTTAGGCGTAGCAGTGCACGCCGGGTATTAGATAGTCCAATATTAGGCCTATATATAAATTTCAAATTATAAGAGGCAGAGGGATATATATATATACACACACACACGTGACATATAGCAATCAATTTAAAAAAGTTCGATTTCGTTAACCAGCGTAATCGGACAATGAGGTGTTTGAGTTCACCTGAAATTATATTTTAAAAATCGCTTTAGCGGTCGCAATTTTTTATGTTTCGCTACGAAACTCAGTATATGCAATTACAATAAAACGAGGAAAGTATTCTAAAAAAAACAGCGAAACCTGTTTACTAGAAATGGGAGTTTACCTGAAACCCGAAATTAAAAATTTGTTCTAGTAACCGCCATGTTTACTTCGTCGCAATGCAGGCTATATGATACATTTTATTAATCCTTAAATTGGTACTTTAACCTATAAGATACATTTATTTAATTGATTTCATTTTTTTTAATAAAGTAATCGTCAATTAAGTCAGTTCATATTATTTAGGTCTGTGTCAAATTATACAATAAGATATGCAATAGGCAATAACAGGCATGATTTATTTTCACTACTTTAATATAAGCTGACTTCACAAATTGAGTTTCTCCAATTTAACAATATATATATTCCATTAACCAGCAAAATAAGATCATAAATTCGAATTGCTGAAGAATTCGCTTAGTTTACGCATATCCTGCATGACAGACTTTTTAAATCGCATTTCCTCTTTCTTGTTTTACATGGTTCTGCGTACATTTTGAAGGGTTTGTGAAAAGGGTTTTTATGAATGTATATGTCAATATTATAGCTTTCCTTAAAAAAATAACTAAAGCCATGGATCCAGTTTTGTAGATTTACGATATGCAAATAATTTCAAACCTCAAATAAGAGGCCTCTGGGACTGTCGACCCTTTCAGGACCAGTTTGAATTGCCACTCTAAAAACATTATATGTTAAAAGGTGGCATCTTTAAATAAAAACGCTAACTCGCTCACTCATTGAAATAAGCTCTTCATATAAGTACCCTGAACAAATGTTATGCAATCAGTTCATCTCTTGTAATTAACAGTTAATATTATTCTCCCACTTCAATCCCCCCCCCAAATGCCCCAGGTTTGTCTTTCGACATTCCTGGTTTCTCTCCTGGCATGGCGTACTTGTAACCCACTTCTGAGGTTGGGGCACCTGGAAGGCGGGGTTACGTTGCCCCGATGATATGATGGGTGATGATGGTGCGACAGGAGAGTCCCTAATCCTATGATGAATATGAATATGAATGATGATGATTGCGATGGCCATATGATTTCGGGGACCGTTTGGGCCTTAAAGTTTTCCTGACATCTGTCTTACAGGTATATGTATTGGACATTTCCCTCTGGTTTTCCTACAAATTGCATTCATTATGGACTCACTTCTCATCCCAACTTCACCTAAAAAACATTAAACTAGAACAATATAAAACAGATATTCTTCTAGTTGTATTATACGGATGCGAAACATGGGCTCTTTATTTTTAAGGAAGGGGAAAAGTTTACAAGTGTTTAAGAATAAAGTTCTAGGAATATTTTGGACCAAAGACAGACGAATAAATAGGTGAATAGAGCATATTTCAGAGCAATGAGCTACGTGATCTTTACGACAAACCAAATTAAGAGCACATAAGTCTCATAGAATGAGATGGGTACGATATGTGACACGAATGGTGAATGAATGAAGGACATGGAAACACTATTAGGAAAACCAAAGGGAAAGCGTCCAGTTGGTAGAGCTAGAATCAGGTGGGAGAATTACATTAACAATGATTTGATGGTTTCAGCCAGTGAGTTAATTAGTTAGCAAAGAGATTTAATTATTTTTTTATATATTTATTAAGATTTTCTTTAGAACAGTGAATTTTTAAATCGTTTAGTTTTCGATGTCTTCCTCAATTGACTACAGCTGATAGCAACATCACAAAAATTTGGTTTCTATAATAAAAATAATATTGAAAATAGTAATAAAAATAATAAAAGGTAACAAAATACAAATATTATTTATAATAAAAATACTAATAACAAAATCGAACCATTTAATATGAAAAACAAGAAGATAAAAATAATACTAAGAAAGTGCAGATGGAACCTACTAGTTCTAACCATGCGAAATAGTAATTAAGTTTGGTTATATTATTTTAAAAATAAAGTTTCTCTAATATGTATTACATAAATGTAATGAAACACTACGACTGACAAATAATAATAATAATAATAATAATAATAATAATAATAATAATAATAATCAAATCAGTATTATTATTACAATCGTCATCGTCATCATCTAGCGACCACTGTAACCAAATGCAATAACAAAGAAAACATTCGGATGTTTTCTGAATACAATACTTATAAAATTCATTCTGTATTACTATTGAGATTACTATATAAAAGGTCAAGTAATAAAACATTCTGATATCTCGATAGTCTTCAACAAAGTAAAATTCCACTGAAACCTTTCGGAACATATTCCATCAGCAGCAGAATACAATCTGTTCAGCTGCTGGTGATGGGATAATACGTTCCGAAAGGCCAACAATATTTTAGGAGAATTTTACTTTGTTGAGGATGACTGAAATCTCAGGTACATGTTTTATTATTTTAACTTTTTATCTGAATAAATTTTCGATGATTTTTGAATAACAAACAGGGTATCGATAATTTATTGTAAACTGTATGAGGTCATGGCCATAGAATTTCGATAAACTGTTTTATCATATGCTCATGCGCTGTTACAGCATGATAACCAGTAAATATCAATCTCCTTACAACTTAACAGTTTAAAAAAATTATACGTCTTAGCTTAACCAGTAAAATTCCACAAGTTTTTTTTTATTCTCTCCACTATCTTTCAAAGTAGAATTTCAGCGAATTCTGAAGGCATGTATCTACTGAATTGTACATATTAAATTATTTTTCAAAGCGTTTAATAATTCTTCACCTATCCTAACTACTAGACATGAAACAAAAATGACAGAATTTTTTGTCAGTTAACGCTCTAGTGGCCGCAATTTTTTCGGAACCAAACTCGGTACACAGCAATCAATTCAGAAAAGTAAGTTCGATTTTGTTAACTAACAAAATCGGACCATTTATTACGAATGTTAATCTTTCTTTCTTACTTACTCACTGGCACTATCGAACCCGTAGGTTCATGGCCTCGCGGACATAAGCTCTCCATACATCCCTATCCAGAGCTAATGCTTTCCAATCTGTATAATCTACTTCCCTCAAATCATAGTTAATGTTGTTCTCCCACCTCATTCTTGGTCTACCAACTGGGCGTTTCCCCTCTGGCTTTCCTACAAGAAGCTTCCATGGACGTCTTTCATTCCCCATACGCGCAACATGTCCTGCCCATCGCAGTCTACGAGACTTAACTGTTCTTATTATATCTGGCTTCCTATAAAGACCAAGTAGTTCATTGTTATGTAGAATTCTCCAGTCACCTGTCTGTCCATCTCTCTTTGGTCCAAAAATTGTTCTAAGAACTTTATTCTCAAATACTTGTAATCTCCTTTCCTCCCTTAAAGTAAGAGGCCATGTTTCACACCCATATAATATAACTGATAGAATAATAGTTGTATACATTTTCAGCTTAACGTTTTTTGAAAGGAGTTGGGACATCAAAAGTCTCTGCAATGCATAATAGCATGCATTTCCAGAATTGAGCCTATGTTTAATTTCTTTGTGCATCTCATTCCTATTTGTGATTATTGTTCCTAGGTATTTGAATTCAGCGACTTCCTCAAAATTTCCCTCATTTGTCATTGTTAATCTGATGCAAAAATTTAAAAATCGCTCTATCGGCAATAATTTGCAATTTTTGGCAACGAAATTGAATATATTGTATATTGAAATAAAGAGAAATGTATTTTCCAAATAATCAGCTAAATCCGATCATTATACGTGGGGGTTTACCTTAAAGTTAAAATTTAAACATCGCTCCAGAGACCGCCGTGTTCTTTTTTCTCGCAATGAAACTTGATGTAAACTATTTAATCAACAAAATAAAAACATTCCGTATAGCAGCAAAATCGGATTGCTTAAGAAATCCAATTAGTTTACACAATTCCTGCGTGGCGAGAAATAGCCAAAATCTTGTAAATAATCTCAGACATCTATTAAAGAAAACTTGCAATATCTTCAGAGACTTTCCAAGTTTCATTTCCATATAAAATTATTGATTTTGTGTTACAATTTTGGATTTTCAATTCAAGTGAGATTTGTCCAGATTTCCATAAATTTTAATTGAGTGAAAGTATATTTTGTTTTCTCAATTTTGCTTCGACATCTTCATTCGATCCGCCTCCGTTCGATACGGTACCTTAAACTTAACCTAAATTCCAGAACATGGGAAACCACAGGAATAATTAACAGGAAAAAATCCTGTTCTCTGAGCGGGAATCAAATCTGGGACCTCATGAACAGTAGTCAGAAGCTCTAACTACATGACCATGACGCAGTACATTGAGCCAAATTGTTGTGCGTTACTTTACGGCCCTCCCGCATAGGGTAGGAAAAGTAGCTCCGTGATAGAACGCAAGCCCTTAAATCTGGGGATCTCGTGTCCAAATCTCAGATCAGGAACTCTCTCTCTCTCTCTCGTTATTTTAACTGGAAAAATCGCGTGGGTTAGTGGTCAAAGCTTCTGATATAGTTCATGGGGTCCCAGGTTCGATTCCCGGTCAAAACACAGGCATTTTTAAGGGAATTATTCCTGTGGTCTCCCATGGTCGGATTTAGGTTCATTTTACGTTTAAAGACTCTACTGGCGCTTCATTGACATTCATCACCTATCATATCATTGCAATAACGTAAATCCGCTTTCCAGGCACCCCAACTTAATAAAAAGCAGGTTACAATTCCATTATGCCAAGAGAGGATACCAGAAATCTCATAAAGACAACCTGATGACATTAGTAAAAAAAAATGATTTTAACTATAGCTTACAGGCGGCTTGTCTATAAAATCAATTTACCCATTACATATCGTTATAATTTATTTGTTCTTGCTGCTTTAATTTTTTATTTAATGTTTGTGACATGTTATGTTTACATGTTTCTTACTTTATGATAGCTTTTTTTTTTATTTTTCTTCACACTAGTAGCAATTATTGCTTTATTGTAACGGACTGTCAACAGCACGTATGGCTTACTGCCCGTGCGACCCATATTTGTAAATAATATTGTAAATATCTTACTTTTTGTCTAATAAAGTCCTACTACTACTACTTTACGATAAACCATTTGAATTGCGATTTCAGCGCCCAAATAGAAAGGTAGATATGGAAGTTCTCTTTGTGGGATTATAAAAGCTAAATTTCGAACTCAATTCTGAATACATAATAAAAATTCCTAAAGCAGAATATTGAAAGATAGCGAAAATTCATGCAAAAACTAAATCACTGTCACTATCCTACGGCCGCGTGGACAAAATCTATCCAAACACCACTATCCTGAGTTAAAGTTTTCCAATCATACCATGTATAATTTACCTCTCTCAAATCATGGTTAATATTATTCTTCCACCTCATCCCTAGCCTAAGTACTGGGCACTTTTCTTCTGGTTTTCCTACAAGAAGTTTTTACGCCTCTCTCCCATCCCCATTTGTACCACATGTCCTTCCCACCACAGTCTACGAAACTTAACTGTTCTTGTATCCCACGAAGATCATGTAGCTCACTGTTACGCAGTCTTCTCCATCCGCCTGCTTGTTCGTCTCTGTTTGGTACAACAAGTTTCCTAAGAACTTACTCTTAAATACAATACTTGTAAACTTTTCTCCTCCCTTAAACTAAGAGATCATGTTTCACATCAATATAATTTAATTGGAAGAATAACTGTTTCATATATATTTTATTTTAACAAATATAATCGTAATGTTATAACATCCCCCTTCATATTCAATAAATTTAAAGGAAATTAATGTCTTCTCTTCTTCTTCTTCCTTCCAAGTATTAGGCCAAGGCCTGTTACGATCCTATAGAAAATTTTCCCTCCAGCGTTTCATAGGACGGCCCAGTGATCTTCGTCCTCTTGGTATATAATTATAAACAGCTTTGGGGATCCGATTTGAACTCATTCTTTCAAGATGGTGTTTCCAATTTAGTTGGTACTGTTTAATATATTCCAAAATTGGCGTAGTCTTCAATTCTTTTAAGATATCGGTGTTCCTTTTCCGATCCCATCTGGTATAACCCGCTGTTCTGCGCATGAATCTCATTTCACAAGCCGTTATTCTGCTTTCATGTTGTTTTTTTAGTGTCCATGCTTCACTACCATAGGTCAACACTGGTCTAGCCAAAGTGTTATATAAACGTAATCTGGTGTCTTTTGGTACAAGGGATGGTTTCATAACTTGATTAATAATTCCTAAACTTTTATTATAACTAGTAACTTTTTCAGGGATATCCTTTTCATCCCAGATAGAGAGATAATATCCAAGATATTTAAATTGATTAGATCTCTCTAAAATTTTATTCTGGAGACAGATTTTACTTTGTATGGGATCCTTCCCATGATATGCCATAATTTTAGTTTTGTTAATTGATATTTCCATATTAAATTTGGCACCTATTTTTTGTAAATTATAAATTGATCGTCAAATTTGGAAAAAATAATCTTAAAGTCATTTTACATAATCAAAAGCTCTAATGATGACTTCGAAGGGAATCTGAGAATCACTTTTTAAAATTGCTTCCAACTAGCGTTTGAAGGCCTGCAGAAAAAAGGTTCATTACATGCAATGGACAATTCTACATTTTATCAAATTAGAAAAGTTGGAAGCCTTTGCGAGCAGTAAAGAAAGCTACCGAGACAATTCTAAATACTTTTTTTTTAAATCTTTAGTGGCATAATATTGCATTTAATAAAATGTAACTTTTGTATGTGACAGAGCTGGTCGGACATGACGTTTGGAGGGGTGCTTTTTAGTGGGAGTGAGCGTAGCGTTACTTTCAGGGTTAATTGACTCTGTTCTTCATAACACACTATTGTTGTTCAAAAAGCATTTTTCTCAGTGATTCTGAATTAGCTACCCCCCATTGTAAAGTGTATATGAGCCAATGATTTTGTAACGCACGCTACATTATAATTCCTAATTTCCTCTCTTTCAATAGTGTCATTCAACAACCCCTACCCCACATTTCTTCCTCGTTCCTTCCAAGTCCGAAGAGCTCTGTCACATACAGTACATGATTTAGGAGGAACTTTTTATGGTAGGAAATTAGGCCCCCGCCTTCCAACACAATCGGCGCGAGATGTTGGACCTTAGTTACAGCCACTGGAATCTTCAAATATGTTACCAAATTTGTAAAATTATAAGCCAAATTGTATTATCAGAAGTGCCAGTAATGTCATAAAAGACAACCTGGTGGCATTAGACAAAAAAAAAATATCAGAAGTAGAAGTGGAAACAATTTCAGTCTCTCAAAAACAGCAAAAAACTCTAACGTGTTTTACATCCAGCGGAAACTATTTGGATGATCAAAAATATATTTGAGTGAAGGTATGTTGACAAAAAAAAATGGGCATCATTCTTTATTGAATAGCCATCACGTGTATATACAAGCTAAAATCTTTAGCTTCACGTATACAACTTGATTTGGCCAATATAAAGTAAAAAGTGGCCAAACCAGCCTTGGTCGGGTACATGTTTATGGGGCCATTTGCCTCTTCCGCTCACCTCAGCCTGGGGGATAAGAAAGTTGCATGGAAATCAACATGATAATACTCTCTCATTAATATACGATTGTGCATATACTTCAGGGGTAAAGATATTTCTGAATTAGTTACTATTTATCATACAATAGGCATATTCAATTTTATAATCGATATTTTGATTTTGGACACATCAATAGGTACAAAAGAAGTTGAAGAGGTAGAAAGAAGTTTCCTGGATGAGGTACTTTTATTTTTTCACACCTCTAAGACAAATGTCGGAAAACTTTAAGGTCGAAATGTTCCCCGTACATCATAACCACCCTATCATGTTCGCTTGTTCAGTATCAATGCATTAGTGAATGAATCAGGTACGCATTTTAAGATTTTAATCTTTTACATAAGTAACTACAACGGTTAGGTGGTTGATTATGCATTTTAAAAGTATCGATTAAATTGTCATATTGTCTCGGAGATCGCACTTGGTGGTTTAGTGGTTGTTACTTCCCTATAATTATTACATTGCAAAACATTAGCTCAGGATAGGGATGTGTGGAGAGCATATGTCCGTGCGACCATGAACCTACGAGTTCGATAGTGCCAGTGAGTTAGTTAGTTAGAATTGTTATTATAAAATTATTTACTTTGTATGATACAAACTTTTTGATTCCGGAGAGTTGCGGGTTCAAACCCGACCGAGGTTGATGGATTTTTAGGAAGGCAAAATCCAAAGGACAAGTCCTCCGAGAGGGGCTTTTAAGCCGTGGGTCTCAAGTCTAAAGATTTTCGGACTCGTAAACTAACCTCAAGCCTAAATTAGTGCTTCTGAGCAAAATTTAATCAGCCTTCTCAATCCGCATAATACTTTAGTTGCCTACTAGATATTTCCTTTGAGGTGATGTCTCTCATTGAATAAGTATGTAGTAAATACGCATAATTAAATAATGCTTGTAAAGAAACTCCTGTTAGGATGTACCCATGTACGAGTACCATGTGAAGACATATGGGGTAGATTAATATTGTCTCGGAGGTATCCCTGACATTGAGCTGATCACTCATCCTTGCAAGGTAAAAGAAAGTATGTGGTAAAGAATCGGTATAGTGCTGAATTACCTACTATGAAAACCCCCTCACAGTCTTCGGACTAATACACAGTAATAATTGCTGGAATTCTAATTATTCTTTATTATTAGGATTAGGTGCTGTAACTAATTTTTTTATGGAGTTAGATTAGCACTAATTTTATTATATTTTTGTGGCTAGTTACAATTTAATAATATTTTATGTAGTTCAGGATTATTTATTATTAATTTTTTTTACTGTTCCTTTATATAATAATATCACTGAACAAGTGAAATCCTACAATTATTTGGGTTTTAATGTATCATACTGCCAAAAAGAAGATATAAATATAGAAATACAGAAATTCCTAAGAATGTGTGGAACAATAAGAAGAACTCTAAAGAATAAAACAACTCAGGATACTCAACTGAAATTTTATAAAGTCATGGCCGTTCCTACTATTATCTATGGCAGTGAAAATTGGACTTCGACTCATTCAGATAGGAAAAAAATAGAGGCAGCGGAGATGAAGTTGTTAAGGCTTCACTCTTATGGACCAGAAAAGAAGTTCTGAGAAAAGAGATCAATTAAATATTTTTAAATTGACGGATAAAATTGACAAACAAAGACAAAATTGGTAAGAACATCTACTAAGAATGCCAGATGATAGACCTTCTAAAATGATTTTGAACTACAGACCCACAGGATCTAGAAGTCAAGGTAGACCATTTACTAGATGGAAAGACTAAATCTCTTGAAGTCGGAATGGGCCAGAGGGCCTAAAGCCTTGATGTTGATGATGATGAATGTTCCTTTATCGTAATCGAGAATTAAAAATCCTCTCCTGACATGTGATGTAATTGTAAGGCCCAAGATGCCTACAAAGGGAGAGGTTAAACTAGGGGAAAGAAAGAGAGAACAATAAGAAAGTTTGATAATCGTTTAAATCATCGTTTATAGGGATTGAAAGTGAAGTTTTACGTATACCTTAGTTAAAATGTTTACGAGCAAAGCAGCTGACAATGCAATTTCGCAACGGATTCATAAAACTTTCAATTCTTGCAACTTAAACATGTTATTCCATGTAAGCCATTAATCCGTAAATATATTGGACGACCCAAAAAAAAAAATAGATGGGAAGATGATGATGTAGATTACACTGATCAACATGATTTTTGTCTCATGAGTACCAATAGTTGTACTTAATGCAGTTTTTTATCGTATTTTCAAATATGTATTCGGAATTTCTCCATCACCCACAGTTTTTTTATTTCAATTTCAATTAATGGATTTAAATAATTATTTTCTGCTTAACAAACATTAAAGGGATTGCGTCAAAACCAAAACATACAGTGGTGTACCCTGACTTGCAATCTGAAATGAGACCAGTTCCATACTGCGAAGAAATGCCCGTACCAAAGCCTCCAGAACATGTGACATTAGATGAAGAGAGCTCAGATTCTGATGGAAGTAAGGAAGAAGAAGAAGCAGATTTTGGTGATACAACTTTTGAACAAAGCTGTTCATCTCAGCCTCATTTATTGACTCAAGAAGATCTTAACGATCTCATACGAGATTTAAAGTTAACCAAAAAACCAGTCTGGAATGCTTGGTTCCTGGCTAAAAGGATGGAACCTTTCGGAAACCTTGCGTGATGAAGAAAAAGCGATATCATATTTGAATTCAGGAGAAAAAATACTCTCAGAATCACATATTTTTCTTTCTGAGACAAAAAAAAAGTTGCTCAATGTTATATAAAATTGATGAAGATAAAAAAAATTGAACAATTGTGTCCAGAATAGAAAAGTGTAGAAATAAGTCGTTTAGAAGGCCAAAGCATTCTCCAAATGAATGCTGTAGCGCCTTATTAAGAAGAAGAAGAAGAAGAAGAAGAAGAAGACTATGTCGAATTTTATTATTTTTAATAAATACAATTAAATGTGTTCACAATTAATTGGTTCGTATTTGATGTTGGTGTTTTATGGCAATTCCCAGATAAAATACAAATAAAATGAATGTATTGAAATGTATGTTACAAAATACGTATTAATCATTACATAAATTCACAGTCATCAACTCGTAGTCAGCCATTTGCAACATTACAATGAAGCAATTCGTCGGCAATACTGAGAAGTGTTACAGGCCCTGCGCCGTAGCCGAATGGTATACGTCATCATTACTTGGCACAGGCAAATGGGACATGCCCTGGTTCTAGTCCCTAAAATAGATAAGTTTTCTAACGGAATTTCGGCTAGTAAGGGACAGATGTCTGTCGACCGCGATGGACTAATTGTTTTGTTCCTTGCCCGACGGTCTCGGGTTCAAACCTGGCCGGAGTCGATGGATTTTTTAGGATGGAAAAATCCAAAGAGCAAGTCATCCGGGAAGAGTTTAAGCCGTGGGTGTCCAGACTGAAGAGTTTCAGGCTCGCAAAAGAACCCAAGCCTGAATAAAGAGACATCTAACCAAAATGTATCGACCTTCATCATATTAATAATACTTTAGTTGCCAACTAGATCTCATTGGGTCGGTATGTTGACTGCATACCATTTATGCCATGTGTAGAGAAATAAGTGTAACTAAATTAACTTGGTCTAGTAAATAATATTTGTAGTCGCAATCTGATCATTTGATATAAATTAAAACCAAATTTGAATACTAGGGTGAGAGGAGTTGACATGTATAACAACGTATTTACTAACCCCATTCCCGACAAGTTTTGAAGAATACGACATTATGGCGTAAACATTACTTGAAAACTCGTGGATTCAGCTACATACCAACAACAACAATTCTAATAAAGACAGAACTGCGGGAGCCTACGCGTTTTTATTAAACAATATAGAGAGAGTTACATGGTTAGAATAATGTAATGTCTCAAACTGAACTTCAATTTTCGTAACCAGATTCGGCTAGTTTTTCATAAAAGTTTATCATAAGTAAAGCCACGAATTATTTCCAATTTATCTAGAGGATTTGGAAATCAAGAGTGGCATTTGTTAGGACTATTTAATGAATAAAATTAAGCTGCTTACTCACAAATCATTATTTAAATATAGTTATTTTAAAATATTTATATATTTAATATAAACGGCGATGTTTGAAAAAAATAAAAAATGTTTGGTTATGTTTCATTTGTTCATCACTGCAACTTGATCATACCATTTATTGCCAAATAGGATCGCAATATTGTAAGAATGCACCCCAGTGGAAAAAAAAAAATGAAACAAAGAGGCGCTTTCTTTATTTTGGTAATCAAAATTAGTTAATTATCGAGGGAATGAACACGACCTGTGATTGGTTGTAAGGACAATAATTCATTGAAACTTGATATGATCAACATTTGTGGGATGAGTTAGAACAGTCTCAAAAATTGAACTAACCCCATTTCAGATAACATGCCAAACCAAAAACTCTATGACAAAGCCTATAATGAAACCCGGCCCAGAGAACAAAATTCGTGTGGACAAATAACCTATATCTTTGGATAGCAGATTCGAAAGGGAGATCACAGCAAATTAATCTCATGGAGTTGACCAAATGTATTTTTCTCAATGATGCGATAGATCAAGAACCATTTGGCTTAAAACACGTGTCCTGTGTAATATCAGATCTTGGGACGAAATGAGATGAAACCACTATTATTGAAGGTCCGTGACAAGAATGAAAAACCAAACATGACGCAACATCAAAGGTGAAAATTAAATGAAATGGATGGTATAGGTCCGAAGAACGCTGGAATCCATCCATAGTAATTCTGCCTGAGGGCAGGTCTTTCACTGCAATCATAGCATTTCATTGCTATGATTTGCAGGTTTACTAGGGGATATAAGGTTGTTGGTGAGCTTTCCGTTGCTTTTCACACCGGTGAGTTGATGCTTTCTGTGATAATAAGGATGATGATGATGATGATCGGATGATTTTCGGGAGATTTTCGGGGACCGTTTAGTCCTAAGCTTTCCTGACATTTGTCTTACAGATGAGGAAAAACCCCGAAAAAACCTCACCCAGGAGCCTATCCCGACCGGGAATCGAACCCGGGCCCGCTGCGTGACAAGGCAGCACGTTCCCCCCCCCCGGGAGAAAGGGACGGAGAAAACGAGAGAAACCCCGAGAAAAACTTTCCCTCCGATTCATTCACGACGACCCCTACATAGAGTTAACGAGACGCAAACTCGAGTCCTAGTATTGGAGGACGAATGTTTATCCACTTGCGTCACATTATTTAAATTAACTAACACATTATCGAACCAGGAGATTCATGGCCGACTTCACATAACCTGTTCATACATCCCTACCCTGAGCAGATGTTTTCCAATCATTCCCTGTATAATTTACCTCCATCAAGTCATGGTTAATGTTATTCTCCCATCTCATTTTTGGCCAATCTAGGACTTTTGAAACCCAGCTCACTGTTATGTAGTCTTCTTCATTCATCTGTCTATCTGTCTGCTAGTTTCTTTTTGGTCCAAACATTTTCCAAAAACTTTTACTCTCAAATATTAGTCATCTTTTCTCCTCCCTTAAAGTAAAACACCATGTTTCGCATCCATGTAACAAGAACAACTGTTATATATATATATATGTGTGTGTGTGTGTCTATGTGTGTATTAATCTAACGTTTTATGAGATTAGTTGGGATGACAAGAGTCCCTGTAATGCATAGCAGAACGTGTTTTCGGAGTTCAGCCAACAGGGTATGTTTAATTTATTTCTGAGCCTAACAGGGTATGTTTAATTTATTTCTGAGCCTAATTTCTGTTTGTAATTATTGTTCCTAGGTATTTTAAATCAGCTACTTCTTCAAAATTTCCCTCATTTGTCATTAACCGTCCATTTCAATTGTATAATGCATAGCTACATGTGGTCATATAGGCCTATTTAATTTTATTGATATTTACTTTCAGGTCTACTTTCTAATGTTGCCACATTATTTACTTGAAGAAAATGTTGAGAATAAAGTTCTTCGAATTGTTAAGCGCTAGATGTAGAACGAGAAAAAATGTGTACGTAATTTCCGTCTTACCAGTATGGAAAAACTGCAAATTAATCAAAACTCTAAAGACAATAGAAAGAGACAAATCAGCATTCCCAAGATATTCGTAATAAATAATCATGTACAATCAATTTACTTGCCACAATAACTGCGCGATTTTACAATAACAAAAACAAAATATTAATTTTGCAACTTAATATCTCCTATTGCGGTGTGTCAATGCCAAACCATGAGACTTGTATCAGGGAGATATAATAATAATAATAATAATAATAATAATAATAATAATAATAATAATAATAATAATAATAATAATAATAATAATAATAATGGAGAGCACACAATGTCAAGTTTTCATTAAATTTTGTAGAAAAAATATTCCACTTAATGATGATACGGTATATAATATACTACGCATTATACCAGTTTCGTATTTCGACCTCTAGGGATTCATTTGTTTTCTGATCAAGGGGGGGGGGGGTCCTTCAATGAAAACTAGGCATTATCCAATCTTCACTGTTCTGTTTTTCTCTTTCGTGTTTATATATGATTCAGTAGTAGTAGTAGTTCCGGCAATAGTAGCACTAGTAATATTGGTAGTAGAAGTAAATAATAGTGTAGTAGAACTACTAGCATCTCCTTCAATCCATGTTAATTTTATTTTCCCACCTCAGTCTTGGCCTACATACTAGGGCGTTTCCCTACCCCCTTTCTTTTCCTATTCGTGCCATATGCCTTGCTCATCGTAGTCTATAAATTTTAACTGTTCTTATATCAGGTGTCCCATGAAGATCATGGAGCTCTTTGTTATGAAGTTTCTTCCAAATAATTGTCTGTTTCTCCCTTCCAGACTTTAATAATTCCACAGCGCGGAAATCTTGAAAGCCCTTGGCTTACCAGCCGGCTCCTGTCATCATACCATCAATGGAGCGATAGGCCAATAAGGCACTTGATCTACCATCCAGCTGCCGGCCTCATCCATTTGTCATTTACAGAGGTAAAATGACCATATATACAATATAGGGATCAGCATGTCGAGTCCCCCAGCCGTTATAGCTGGTTTTCTCAACCTGGAGCCTCTACTTATTGTAGCTAACCAAATCCCTCATGATGCTGGGTGGGCACCGGTCCCATACAGGTCGAAATTCCATGAGAAAATTTCTTCCCCCATGGGTATTCGAACAAGCGCAAGTCCTGTAGCTCTCCACCAAGGCTACATGCCTTAAATCTCTCGGCTATGGAGTAGGGCGGCATCATGTCTTAATCACAACAGTGGACGATCATCCAGCCAGTATAGGGGTGACATTAAATCAGCATGACGATTCCTCCATTATTTAGAGCTGATTTTCTCAACATGGAACCGCCACTTATTGTATATATCCAAATTACTCACGATGCTAGATGGGCATCGTCCCATATTGGCCGAAATTCCATGAGAAAATGTCTTCCCCATGGAGAATAAACAAAGAATTGTTTGTATAACATGCCCTGGAATCGAACATAGAACCCTCGTATGCCAGTCAGACACTGAGGCATTCATTTTTTTCTTTCAATGCCACCAAGTTGTCTAAAATTTCAGTTTTTGGCGGATTTGTAACCCTCTTCAGAAAATGGGAAGTCTGATAGGCAGAGTTATGTTACCCGAATGATATGATGGATGATAAATGACAACGAAGCAAGAGGAAATATCTTATACCTTAACTGAACTTACATTCCAAACCATGGGCGACCACAGGAATATTTCCCTTTAAAAAAAAAGTTCTGTGGTCTGATCGCGAATCGAACTCGTGACCTCATGAACTGTAATCAGAAGCTCTGGCCACTAGATGAGGCTGGGCACGTTCAAATTATTAAACGACGTAATTGGTGTACAGTTAAATTTTGGTGGCATCTTTAAAGAAAGTATGAGTGTAATGTAGCTAGTCAACGAGTAAATGGTAAATTGTACATCTCTCTCAGATTTACCCAACTTTAACTTAACGACGCACGTGAAATTTATGACTTGTGCGCGGAATTCATGCAAGGTCAGGTGATAAGTGAATTCTTTCAGTTGTATGTAGCTTTCCAATCACGTTTCAACTTCCACAATGTGCCACATTATTAAGCTAGCAGGATTCACATCAATCTATCAAAACACATAAACTACAGTACTTCCACATTATTCTTCTTCAAATGCGCCACAGCTTCAATTTGGGAATGCTTTTACCTTTTCAATTATACTTTCCACAACTTTCTGTCCAGAAAGCGTGTTACATAAAAGTATTAACTAACTATCTAGCTCCATCGAACCCTTAGGTTCAGGTTTTCGTCGTACATGGATCATAAGCTCTCCATACACTCCATGTAATGAAGATAATGGGTTATAATCATCCCCTGTTATAATCTTACTTCCCTCAAATCATAGTTGATGTTGTTATCTCCCCCCCAACCTCATTCTTGGTCTACCATCTGGGCGTGTTCCCTATGGTTCTCCTACAAGAAGCTTCCTATGCAAAGCTTGCAACTTCCCCCTGCTTCGTAAGCCCACATGTCCATAGCCCATAGCAAGATCTAGCTAGACTTGACTCGTTATTATATCTGGGTTCCTTTAAAAAAAATCTGTAGAAGTGACTAATATGTAGGGATTTCTTCATTCACATGCCTGTTCATCTCTCTTTGGTCCAAAAATTTTCCTAAGTACTTTATTATCAAATACTCGTAATTTTCTTTCCTCCCTTAAAGTAAGAGTCCATGTTTCGCATCCATATAATATATTTGGAAGAATAACTGTTTTATATATTTTCAGTTTAACGTTTTTTTTAAAGGAGTTGGGACGACAAGAGTCCCTGTAATGCATAATTGCATATATAAAATTATTAATTTTCGTAAATAGGTACTTACTATCTATTATACCCCGTACTTCCCAGTATGGGGATTAGGTTTTAAACAAGCTAATTTAGTTACGGTTAGTTACCCTTAAATGTCAGCGAGTAATATGGGGTCGGCATATCGCCTCAGTGAGACACCTAGGATAACAAAAGTATTACTTTTGGACAATGGTCGGTCAATTTTGCACAGAGGGGGTTTTATTCAGGCTTGCGGTTTTATTACGAGCCTGAAAATCCTCAGACTCGGGACTCAGAGCTTAGAGTCCCTCCAAGAGGACTTGTGGATTTTTCCATTCTAAAAATTAATCGGCCCGGTGGGTTTGGACCCGCAACCCCCGGAACCTGAAGCAAGGAACATAACCACTGGCCCATCGCAGCCGATTAATCACTTATTACCAATGTAAATATTACTAGTTTGCAGTCTGGTAAATCCTGTCTCAAACAGAAACCTGCTAATTTTGTTACACTACTTTTTAGACAATTCGGAAGGAATGATGCTACTGAGGTTATTTTGAATTTGAATTTTTTTACAGATCTTCACTGATCCTATCTAACAGATACTAGGTTGGCATTCTAGCGAATGTAATTTTTGTTTCATAGAAGCCAAACTTGACATATACCAATTAATTTTAAAAAGTGAGGTAGAGTTCGATAATTATCAAAATCTGACTATTAGGTGTAGGAGTTCACCTGAAACGAAAATTTAAAAATCGCTCTACCGGTCGATATTGTATTTGTTTTAAAACGAAACTCTGTACAGTACATGATATGAAAATAAATCGAGGAAGCTATTAAAAAAACATAACGAAATCCGACAATTAGAAGTAGGAGTTTACCTGAAACCCGAAATTAAAAATTAACTTTTGGATCGCAATGTTTGGTTCGTCGCAATGTATATCACACTATTTAATTAACCTTAAATTGACATTGTATCCTATAAGATAAATTAGCTTAATTGATTTAATATTTTATTAAAGTAATAAAAATGTGAATTGGTAGATATTGTTTAAATTGGTGCAAAATTATACAACAATAAGCAAATTGTTAACTTGCTGTTATGCAGGATTTGTTTTCAATCCGATCTGACGCTTTTAAATAAGCTGGCATCATAAATCGAGTTTCTCCAATATAAAAAATAAATATTTTTCCGTAAACGAACAAAAATGGGAGCATAATTTTCGACTTGCCGAGGTATTTGGCTTAGTTTACTCAGTTCCCGCGTGACGGACTTTTAGTAGTCACCAGTATGACTCTATCCATAGAATAAATTACATACATAAAAATTATTTTCTCCTTCATAAAACTCGTGATGAGTATAACATTATGAGGTTTTCGAATTAATTAAATTAAAATGATCGTGCATCATCTCACCTCATACACTCCATGTTCTTCACAGCACAAGCGATTTCAGGAACAGTCGTTCCTATCTTCAGCCATTTTTTCGACTGTTAAATTTTTGCTTTCATCATACCTTTTGAAACATTTGGCAAATCACTTGGAATTAACAGTTTGGGAAAATATATACATTCAGAAGAACAAATTTAGATCCATGAATTTTGAAATTCCCGGCGAAGAAGATTAAATCTCAAAATCCATTAAATCAACACTAGATGGCAGTTTACAAGACGATGATGAAGGCAAGAATTCAACAGTCGAAAATATGGCTGAAGATAGAAACGACTGTTCCTGAAACCGCGGCCCTGTGGTGTGAAGAACACGTAGTGTATGAGGTGAAATGTTCCACGACTCATTTAAATTTCATTAATTATTTTCTCTGCTGAATTTAACTGCTTTGTCTTACTTACTCACTGGCACTATCGAACCCGTAGGTTCATGGCCGCGCGGACACAAGCTCTCCATACATCCCTATCCTGAGCTAATGCTTTCCAATCATTCCCTGTATAATCTACTTTCCTCAAAGCATAGTTAATGTTGTTCTTCCACCTCATTCTTTTGCTTTGTCTATGCATTGCATTTACACATGACTCCAAATATATATTGCACTGTTGATATTATTGTTCAGCGAAATTTTCTTCTTCTTCTTCTTCTTTATTTGTAGGATTTTCATCCTGTTTATTTTCCAAATCACTATTCGAAGGAAAATGTATTAAATATAAATTGTCTATCCATCTCATGGCTGGTCGTCCTGTTGCTCCTCCCCGTCCATTGGTCTATTTTCTTTAGCTCTTTTTGCAAATTTATTATCTTCGATTCTTTCTATATGATCTTTCCAATAGTTTCGTATTGCTATAATATATCTGATTATGTCTTTAATTTGACATTAGCGAAGTTGTCAACATGTAAAAATCATTTTAAAAAAAACAAGAATTCATCATGTAGGAAAACTTCATAAGGAAACTTTTAGAAAATTATTTACATGATAAATTTGTTGCATTAGTTTCTAAATTTTATACACTGCTGAATATTTTTATCAATATCTTCAACTCATAAAATAGACTGCTTATTAGGAGTGTAAATTAGTAATGGTCATAAAATATGAAATAGCATTCTAATTACACTTTCCTTCTTCTTCTTCTTCCTGTGGCGTTACGATCCTTGAAGTACCAGATCCTGCAGTACAAAGTTGTAACCACTCTTTCTATTCTGTGCCACTTCTTCTCCACGTTTATCTCCTTCATAACCTATCCTCCTCACAATTCTTCCTCAGGCTTCCCTTTCATCTTCTACCGCCAGGATATCATTCATATACTTTTCTTAGTAAAGACCTCTCATTACTTCTTTCTATAATGCATGTCCCAGCCACCTTAATCTTAATTTTTAATTTCGCCAATTATATGTAGATCAGCATGTAGTTCGAATACCTCATTATTGGTTCTATATCTCCATTCAGCATTTTCCCCTAATTGGACCATATATTCTTCTCTGAATCTTTTTATCCCCAAATGGCTATTCTTCTTTCGTCGTTCTTTAATAAGGTCTAAGATTCCGATGCAAATGTAAAATTATTATTATCGGTCCATACATTTTCTTCTGGTCCATTGCTGTGGTCTCGTGGTTGCGTGCGCCTTGTTACGCAGCGGGTCCAATTTCAATCCTCGGTCGGGACAAGTTTCCTTAGTGAGTTTTTCAGGGTTTTTCCTCACCTGTAGACAAATGTCAGAAAACTTTAAGGCCCAAATTGTCCCAGAACACCATCTGGCCATCATTTATCATCAATATCATATTCGCCTTAATAGGTTAAATTTTAGGATTAAGGTCTCTTCTGGCATATCATTACCATCTACCACATATCATCGGGGCAGCATAACTCCGCCTTCCACGTGCACAATCTTAGAGGTGGGTTACAATAATGCCGATGCTAGGAGAGAACACCACAAATGTAATGGCAACCTGATGGCATTGAATAAAAAACACATTTTCTTCTGCTCATTCTTTGAAAGGTCTTTATATTCCATTAGAGCTAGGGGTGTCCAGTTTTCCTTCCTTCTATCTTTCTTATATCTCATGATAGATTATCTACTGTGTAATTGAGCCCAAGTACTTGAATTCCATGACTCTTTCGAAGTTATGATCTCCAATTTAAATACTATCGTCCCATCCTTTTTTTCTTTTCTTGTAACAATCATAATTAGTTTTCATTGCATTCACTGTTAATCCCACTTTTTTTTCTGGTTTCCTGTTCCAACTGTATGAAGTATTCTTTTAATTCTTTGATATATGTACAATAATAATCCAGGTACACAGCTAAATAATGCTTCTAAATATGTGTCCACCTAACTACTGTACACTGATTTTTTTTTTAAATAAGGTTTCAAACTTTCATAGTTTAAATTAATAATGAGTCTACACTACTTATAAGCAGATGCTAATTAAGGTCGTTAAGATATAGAAAGCAACATAAAGTCACCAATAATTTATTTATTCATAGTTTTGCCCAGATATAGGTCCTACACTTCAAACTTAGCATTCTCTACATTTCCTTTATTCTGCTTTTCTCTTCGTATCTGCATTTGATATTTATCCTTAATTTGTCTATCATAACGTGGACTTACAAGGAAATATATTAAGTCCAAAAATGTAGTTTTGAGATAAGTGAACTGTAAAGCTTGAATGTTTATGAAAAGAACAGAGATAAGAATTTATAATGCTTTCATTGTAAGGAACGTTAAGAGGTAAAAATTAGCTCTTTTTCCCATATAGACAGAGCATATTACCCTAAGTTGTTTCGTTTAAGTAATGTCTGTTTTTAATGTAATGTGTGCCGGTGGAATTTTAAGGTGTGTTTCAATGACAGTTTATTCCAAAGGGACGTGTAGTCGATGTGGAGCTTTATTTCTTAACCCTTAAATTGACAAAACACAAATTTCTTGTGTCTGTTATTTAAATGTGGCGGACCGCACTGAAAACAGAATCTTATATAACTGTTATTATTAGGTATATTGTATAATTAGATACACATTTAAGTGGTTCGTTTTCTTCTGATTTATTGAAAATATCAAATTATTTAAACCAACTGATGTATCCAAAAAGATACATTACGAGTTGTTAACTGAAACGAAATCATGAAATTTTAAGAGTTGCGGGTTTAAACCCGACCGGATACCATACTGCATGAGAGCCGGACAAACATTCAGGAATTGGGAGGAATCGAACTGCTACCACATCCAGCATATAGGCCTACCCCTGATCTTGCGCTTTTAGATTACCGTCTGTTTCGATCCATGTTCATTTCTTGCGTGAAATTTCAAGAACATTGAAGGTGTAGAAATTGGTACCGTCGCGGATAATAAACCTCGCTGAAAGATGGCTCAAGACCATGTGTTGGTCTCTACTTTGAAAGAGTATATTAATAAATAGGATCTTGTTGATAATAAAAATGCATTACACATTATCAATAAAAACCCAAATCACCAAATCTAAATATTAAAATAGTCAACGCGTTTCGATAGCGAGGCTATCATTATCAAGGATTAGTTATTGATATAATAGTTATAATAATTGATAAAATCAGTAACTAGTCTCGATAACGATAGCCTTGCTATCAAAATTCGTTGACTATTTTCATATTTTTTGTTTGGCAATTTATGTTTTATTGATAATATGCAATACATTTGAAAGAGTAGTTTAATTTCCTGTAAGAAAACATTCCAAATGAAATTTCATTTAAAAAAGACATTGCTTATGTGTCTGCAATTATTACGATTAATTAACTCACTGGCTCTATAGAACTCTAATTTCCATCGCCGAGCGGACATAAACTCTCCATACATCTCTATCCTGAGCTAATATTACCTCCGGAAATTTTTACCCAATGGAACCAATTTCCGCCATGAGCTCCACATGGAATGACCGAGACATGAACTCGGTATCCAGAAATGAGGGAAGAGTGCCTAACCACTTGCGCCATGGTCATGGAGGCGCCAGAATTACTCTGAAATAGGTCTAATTCTTCTTCTTCTTCCTTTCATGTAATAGACCAAGAGGTCTGTTTCGGTCTCAATCCAACGTTTGAAGGGTCTGCCCAATGATTAGATTTAATTCAAGCTTATGATTTGAGTATTAACAAACGGAAAGCAGCGAAATGACGACTGCACTATTGGGCTGAAGAACGTTGAAATATGGCCATATAGGCCTATATTTGACAAAAATCGGCCCTGATGGAGTAGTGATTATCATGTTCAACTTTGCTTTCAAGGTTTATCGGGTCCAAACATCAACGGGGTCGCTGGATTTTTCAGGGTGTAAAAATCCTCAGTAATCCTTTCGAAATGGAACTTAAAATTGTATCTAAGATTTACGGCATGTAAAAGAATCTCAAATATGAAAACTGAGGTCTCTGGCGAAAACTTGTCGGCCATTTCATGCTCAGATTTGAATTGCTACACTAATGACTTGAGATGTTAAATACTTAAGGTAATTAAATAAAATAAATATGAGAATATAAAATAGGAGAAATAGTATAGGAGAAAATGGTATGAACATGTCTGCAGAATGGATACCAACACATTGCCTAGGAAAAGTCTAAACTATCAACCAAGAGGAGGAAAAAGAGATCGGGGACGCCCACGAAAGAGATGGATACAGCAGCTATAATACTTGGAGCCAGAAGAAACCAAAAATGTTCAATCCTTGCAAGAAGAAGAAATTAAATAAATACTTGACAGAAACAGGCCTGGTTAAAAAAAAAAACTGGAAAGGGTTTGCATTCAGCGTGGATAATGCATTTAGATGCAGTTAATTTCATTATTATGAAGTAAACTTCTTGTATATCGGTTTCACTGTAATCATTCAAGTGTTTATTTTAAGAACTGCAGAGTTTTTATCTTTAAAATTACTTATATCAGTCAAGATAATAAAAAGATATATAAGATATGTCGTTGTCACTTGCTTTGGTTGAAAGAGTCATTCAACTGTTAAGATTAACCTTTAGAATTAAGTTGGAAGTCTAACATGGTTGGTATACAATGTTCAAGATTACAGAATAAATGCACGTTACTTTAAAAACACATGCATAGCCATTGCTTATGAAAAGGAAAAACATTGCAATATATTTCTGTGCACACTTCAAATGCTAACCAATTTTAAATCCAAAACACTCTACAATATAAATCTAATGCATAAAAATCAATGTTTGTTTGTTTGTTCGTACTTTATGCGCGGCCATACGTTGATCCGATTGTGATGGGGCTTTTTGTAAAATGTTCAGGAGATTCCCAGGATGAACATAGGCTATAAGAGAGTTGTGATGCTTAACTCCTACACCTTTAAAAATCGCCCTTTATAGTGGAAAATGTGAAAAAATATAGCTCTTTGGACGCTTAAATGACTTACGCTGCCTAAACCAAATACACAAAATTAATGTACACAGAATTGAATATCTCAAAAAGCTATACAAAAAAAAGTCCGCGACAGCATATATTTGTCTCTTACGGATAACTCACAATAACCATTTTCCTCTTTCATTGATGCCAAGAACATCGAGACAAGAACGTAGATTCCTATGCAAGCATAGGAGCACATGGCGGGTATTCTTTTACGGATATCTCAATAATGAATTTTGTCTTTCAGCTCATATTTATGCCAAGAAGATTGAGATAAGTCGATTCCCGGGCAACACCGGGTAATCAGCAGGGGAATTTTAAAATAATTACGATATACATTTATAATTATTTTACAATACTTATCCAAGTAATCATAGGAAGTACATTAATTTTCGTCTTTCATCTCATTTGTGCCAAGAAAATCGGGATGAGTAGATTCCCGGATAACATCGGGTAAACAGCACGGGGTATCTAAAAATCATTACGATATAAATTTTTCCTCTTACTTATTTAACTAAACATAAAACACAATTTTCGTATTTCAGCTCAATTATGTCAAGAAGATCGGGATAGGTAGATTCCCGGGCAACGCTAGGTAATCAGCACGGGGTATCTAAAAATATAAAGTTATAATTATTTTTTCCTTTTATTTATTCAACTAAACATAAAATCACATTGATTTTCATTTATTTAGGCGTAGCAGCGCACGCCGGGTATTAGCTAGTCACTTATAAAAAATGCACTCTGAAGAAACTTTTTTTAAATATTGCTTGTTGATAGTAGTTGATATTTGTTCAACTGAAATGAACAGCTTTAAAACTGTAATTTTTTTCTAATGTACTTATGTAGCCAAACCACTTTAAGTAAAATCTGTCACTGGCTTGTAGAATGCAATGTATTTGTCAACACAATGTAAGTCACTTTTTTTTTAGTGTGCAACGGGAAGTTTGCTATTTCTCACTTCTTCTTACTAACGCTCTTGAATTAGCAAATATCTTTTGACGGTCCGCCAAATTCCGTGTCTAAGCCTGTACAATAAATGTCCTATTATTTTAGAATATATACATTGTGGTACTTACCATCAGCAAGAAGCCTCTGAACTATGTTGACCATGTCTTTAATCTCCTTTACATAAAAGTCCGATTCTACTTCTGGGGTCATCCCCAAATCTGTGATATTTTAGTCAAGGAAATTCACATGACAAAATACAAAAAGTTGGCAAAAATGATAAATCCTTAATTCTACTTGAAATCCAAATCTGATACAAAAACATCCTAGGATAAAATTACATAAAACTCTTCTACTACCAACTTTCCTCTGTGTAAACGGAACTTAAATTTTAAAACAAAAATGTACCAGCAGCATAGTAGGTACTGCAGGATATACACTTCTCCAACTAGTACTAATTTACAAGCTGATGATGGAGCATAGGCTCCGGAAGCACTCCACATCTTACATCCAGAGTTGAGGAAGACTGAAATCTCAGGAATCTATTTTTATATTTTAAATTATACACTTCTCGACCATAAGAGAAATATATACTGCAAGAACTCAGTATGCAACCTCTGGAGGAGAAATCTCCATATATAAACATAAAATTAATTGGTTTCACATATCTCTAATGGCAGCAATTAAGACACAAAAAAAAACGCTCCAATAATTCTCTCAGAAACGGCGGCAATTCTGGGCATCTAGAGAAACGAGCTAAAGGGCCAGTACAGCTGGAACCGAAACGGGTCAACAATTACATGATAAAATACAGCACAAGTGACAAAATACAAATGTGAACCATGGAAAATATCGTGTTTTCAAGGAAATGCGTACTTGTCAACCATCTAAATAAACATTATAGTGTGCACAAAATAATACAGCATATTTATTTATTATTAATTTATTATGGTTAATGTTATTCTCCGATCTCATTCTTGACCTCCCTCTGGTTCCCACAAGCCATACCCCTATTCAATTCCCCATTCTTGTCATAAGTCCTGCCTATCCCAAACTATTAGGCTTAATTCTTCTATTATATCTGATATCCCATAAGGTCATTTAACTCACTGTTAAACAAATAAAACAATATATTATAAATGGATTTAAACAAGCAAATTATTAACTTTCCAGTCGCATCCGAGAATTTTATTTAAAAATAAGTCGTTTATTTCAAGTTCTCCGTATACCATGTACTATTAAAAATCAAACCGATTTTCACCATCACTGCTAATAATGCACGAACAGATTCTGCATATTTTAAAAATAAAATCACACATTATTAACCCAAAATGAACAAAGGGTTGTTTATATTTACCCCAAAAAATTCGTACCTAAAATATGTGGATTGAAATTAGTCCCACATCGTATTTTGGTAACCATTATAATACCAAATATTTTAAGATTATTACTGTCACACAATATAATTCTGCATTTCCAAATTGTTAACCGAATAATAATATTGTTGTATTATAAAATTACAATAGGAAGTAACATTATAAAGTTCTTCTTAATAATTAAGGTGAGTCTGTTGCATCTGACTTCATCTGGACAAGCTGAAGATGGTATACATGTCCTAAAATAGCTTTTATGTGGTAAGATGCAACAGACTTGTCTTATTTATCAATAATTGTATTGTTATTATATTTAAATTCTATTCAAAGATAATTTTAAAAAAACTTATCCTGAAAAATCGCCATTTTGATATACGTTCTTTTTTATTTTCTCGCCGGTCAAAGTCATCATCATCCATGCAAGTATTAGGTCATGTGGTCTGTTACGGTCTCAAAGAGGAATTTTCCATCCAGCACTTTTTCGGACGTCCCAGCGATCTTTTGCCTTGGGGCAATAACGAAGCATGGCTTTTGGATTTCTATGAGATGTCATTCATAGAAGATGGGCTTTCCGATTGTTCTGGTAGTTTTGTATGTGGTGGAGAATGGGTTCTACATCCAAATCTTCCATAATTTCCCCATTTCTTTTATGGTCCCACCTTTGTATAGCCTGATGTATGGCGCATAAATCGCATCTCATTTGCTGTTATTCGATTTTCAACTCTTCTTCGTATTGTCCATGCTTCATTGCCATATTTTAATACTAGTCAAAGTATTCTCAAATAAGCAAACAATGTAAATGTGTTTTTACAATTGTGACATTTATTTTAACCTATCGAAAAGGGTTACGATTTCTCACTGTGAAAATACAAGTTCAACATAATTATATTCCGCAAAATAGATATGGGGTAAAGGTTTGGACAATGCTGCGAACAGAACGATAAAAAGATATGAGTCGATTATTTTTATCTACGTCAAATATTTTCACGTCTGTTCAGCCTGCTCCTGGCTTGCATTCTCTCCGCGCTATCAATTGCTTCTGGCTAAATAAATGAGTCTAACCATATCCAGCCTAAATATATTTATCAAAGTACGTGTTTTTGAACTTTTGGACTTTACTAAACAATATATACATATTAATATCATTAAGGCTAGGATTTGTATGTAATTACGTATTTTTCCCTTTGCTTATATTTAGCTAAAATGTTAAAATATCCAAGAATTCGAAACTTACTTATATATGAAAATGTATTACATATTTGATCGTATTTACATATTTTATCCTATATACGAAACTACGCATTCTGTACCTAAATTTAAAAAAAAAAAAAAAAAAAAAAAAAACTTTTTCATTAGTTGAATTTAATACAGTCTGACAAAATTTGTTAACAATAGAAGCCCAAGTACCTCATTGTAAATATACATAAACAGATTTCATACATAAGAGGCAGATAAAATGTCGAGGAAGTCGATACCATAAATAAATACGAGTGCAGATATCAGAATGACGCTGAAAACTTCTGTGTAGCAACCACAACTATACAGTCTGTTTACGAGTGAAAAAGTAGAAACATAATACATAGTAACACCTAATATTATTAAATATGTACATATTTTGCATGTTAATATATATATAATATTAAAAAATTAACGCCTGAAATGTATATATGTTATAATTAAATTGTTGACATTGAGAAATGCAAGCTTAAGAATATATATAAGAAAAATAAGTGTTTGAATTGGATTCGCCTGGTGTTGTTATGGATGACACGCTGGGGTACCAACCCAGAGTTCCGGGTTCAAACCCCGTTCAGGCATTTATTTTTCATATATATATATATATATATATATATATAATCTGTACGTTAGAGGTAAAATATACGTCAAAAAACTGTAGTTTTACAAGAGAGCAAGTTTAATATTATTTTCACCTGTATCTTCAGTGGAACACGGTGTTGTTTTCAACTGCCTTATTTAGCCAATTATTGTGACAGGACAGTGTTCTATATCATTACGAAGAGCACAAAATTCACATTATGGACATGGCGTTAACTCAATTTCTGTAAAAAGTGGACGTGGTGTATTTTACCTCCGATATACAGATATATGACATGAAAAGAAAAACAATGCCTGGCCGAAATTTTAATTCAAGACCTCAAACTTTATACGTTAGCGCGATTCCAACTTCGCCACTCTGATATTCTGGCACAAACATATATTTCTCTTCATGTACTGTATGTGATTCTCTATCATTAGGTGAGCGGTACATTGGTCAAATGCCATTTCGTGACCACCATAACAAGTATGTAGGCTATATAAATATAATATTTATAGCAGTTACTCTTCTTTATTTCGTTATATATATATATATATATATATATATATATATGTGTGTGTGTGTGTGTGTGTTTATGTGCCAGCATAAGTCTCGAACACCTGGAGCAATTTCAACCAAATTTGGCACACATAAATTATGATCCGCCAATGTGGCTGTAAGCGGTAAAATACCGCTAGCTCCCCTAGGGAGTAAGAGGGGGGGTTTAAGTGTAAAATAATTTACAAGAACCTATGTATGTTCCAGCATAATTCTATAATACCTGGAATAAATTTGGTACACATATCACTCACAATCTGCAAACGGTTGCATGGAGATAAGAAACCGCTTGCGCCACGGAGCTGCCTTACGTATTAATATTGGTGAAATATGTTACATTGTAGTATATATATATATATATATTTTTAAATACGAGTATGTATACCTAATATCAAACACATTCAAATTTAATTTTGTACAAATTTTATATTAAACATTATTCCGTTTAATATTAGACCAAGGTTAAAGAAATGGACTATAGCCCACAAAATGTTTGATTTCAGCTGATAATTTAGGGCAAAATTGATGGCATTGCAGTAGAACTGCTTCACTAGACTAGAGTTTCTTTTATATTTATACCAGCGTAAAAGTCAACGCGGAAGTGCACGTCTTAACAACGTTAAATGAAAGTCCGAACATTGACAGACGAAAGCTGTAGGTATACAAACATTATTTTAACCATATCTAACAAACACTGTGATATTTAAATGATCCGACACCTACTGTAGTGTTTGGCCAAATGAATAATACGGCAACCATGTTAATACTGGGGAATGAGATGTCCCTCCTTTGCCTTCCTCATTACATGTTACCAGTTCTCGCTCTCTGTATTTGTTGTGAGTCTGGTAAGAGATATGACACTGGTTTTAAATTATCCGAAACCTTCAGCAGTCGTCGACTAAATGACTAATTTGAAAACCACGTAATGATCTTTCACATATGTTTAGAGATTCTCCCTTCCGTAGAGAAATATTTGACGGTACTAGCGCTAACATACTTACCCTCTAGCAGTGCAGACTAACTTGGACGATTAATACAAGATGCAAATGATAAAAGTGTTCCATATTTTGTACTCACGTTCACAGAAAAGAACATGAGTTTGAAGAAAGTAACAACTAGTGTGAATACAGTTCCTCATCCCGAGGATTGTAATATAAGCTAACACACTTCCTCTCTGGCCGTGCAGACTTAATTTGGGCGATTAATACAAGATGCAAATGATAAAAGTGTTCCATATTTTGTACTCACGTTCACAGAAAAGAACATGAGTTTGAAGAAAGTAACAACTAGTGTGAATACAGTTCCTCATCCCGAGGATTGTAATATAAGCTAACACACTTCCTCTCTGGCCGTGCAGACTTAATTTGGGCGATTAATACAAGATGCAAATGATAAAAGTGTTCCATATTTTGTACTCACGTTCACAGAAAAGAACATGAGTTTGAAGAAAGTAACAACTAGTGTGAATACAGTTCCTCATCCCGAGGATTGTAATATAAGCTAACACACTTCCTCTCTGGCAGTGCAGACTAACTTGGACGATTAATACAAGATGCAAATGATAAAGTGTTCCATATTTTGTACTCACGTTCACAGAAAAGAACATGAGTTTGAAGAAAGTAACAACTAGTGTGAATACAGTTCCTCATCCCGAGGATTGTAATATAAGCTAACACACTTCCTCTCTGGCCGTGCAGACTTAATTTGGGCGATTAATACAAGATGCAAATGATAAAAGTGTTCCATATTTTGTACTCACGTTCACAGAAAAGAACATGAGTTTGAAGAAAGTAACAACTAGTGTGAATACAGTTCCTCATCCCGAGGATTGTAATATAAGCTAACACACTTCCTCTCTGGCCGTGCAGACTTAATTTGGGCGATTAATACAAGATGCAAATGATAAAAGTGTTCCATATTTTGTACTCACGTTCACAGAAAAGAACATGAGTTTGAAGAAAGTAACAACTAGTGTGAATACAGTTCCTCATCCCGAGGATTGTAATATAAGCTAACACACTTCCTCTCTGGCCGTGCAGACTTAATTTGGGCGATTAATACAAGATGCAAATGATAAAAGTGTTCCATATTTTGTACTCACGTTCACAGAAAAGAACATGAGTTTGAAGAAAGTAACAACTAGTGTGAATACAGTTCCTCATCCCGAGGATTGTAATATAAGCTAACACACTTCCTCTCTGGCCGTGCAGACTTAATTTGGGCGATTAATACAAGATGCAAATGATAAAAGTGTTCCATATTTTGTACTCACGTTCACAGAAAAGAACATGAGTTTGAAGAAAGTAACAACAGTGTGAATACAGTTCCTCATCCCGAGGATTGTAATATAAGCTAACACACTTCCTCTCTGGCCGTGCAGACTTAATTTGGGCGATTAATACAAGATGCAAATGATAAAAGTGTTCCATATTTTGTACTCACGTTCACAGAAAAGAACATGAGTTTGAAGAAAGTAACAACTAGTGTGAATACAGTTCCTCATCCCGAGGATTGTAATATAAGCTAACACACTTCCTCTCTGGCCGTGCAGACTTAATTTGGGCGATTAATACAAGATGCAAATGATAAAAGTGTTCCATATTTTGTACTCACGTTCACAGAAAAGAACATGAGTTTGAAGAAAGTAACAACTAGTGTGAATACAGTTCCTCATCCCGAGGATTGTAATATAAGCTAACACACTTCCTCTCTGGCCGTGCAGACTTAATTTGGGCGATTAATACAAGATGCAAATGATAAAAGTGTTCCATATTTTGTACTCACGTTCACAGAAAAGAACATGAGTTTGAAGAAAGTAACAACTAGTGTGAATACAGTTCCTCATCCCGAGGATTGTAATATAAGCTAACACACTTCCTCTCTGGCCGTGCAGACTTAATTTGGGCGATTAATACAAGATGCAAATGATAAAAGTGTTCCATATTTTGTACTCACGTTCACAGAAAAGAACATGAGTTTGAAGAAAGTAACAACTAGTGTGAATACAGTTCCTCATCCCGAGGATTGTAATATAAGCTAACACACTTCCTCTCTGGCCGTGCAGACTTAATTTGGGCGATTAATACAAGATGCAAATGATAAAAGTGTTCCATATTTTGTACTCACGTTCACAGAAAAGAACATGAGTTTGAAGAAAGTAACAACTAGTGTGAATACAGTTCCTCATCCCGAGGATTGTAATATAAGCTAACACACTTCCTCTCTGGCCGTGCAGACTTAATTTGGGCGATTAATACAAGATGCAAATGATAAAAGTGTTCCATATTTTGTACTCACGTTCACAGAAAAGAACATGAGTTTGAAGAAAGTAACAACTAGTGTGAATACAGTTCCTCATCCCGAGGATTGTAATATAAGCTAACACACTTCCTCTCTGGCCGTGCAGACTTAATTTGGGCGATTAATACAAGATGCAAATGATAAAAGTGTTCCATATTTTGTACTCACGTTCACAGAAAAGAACATGAGTTTGAAGAAAGTAACAACTAGTGTGAATACAGTTCCTCATCCCGAGGATTGTAATATAAGCTAACACACTTCCTCTCTGGCCGTGCAGACTTAATTTGGGCGATTAATACAAGATGCAAATGATAAAAGTGTTCCATATTTTGTACTCACGTTCACAGAAAAGAACATGAGTTTGAAGAAAGTAACAACTAGTGTGAATACAGTTCCTCATCCCGAGGATTGTAATATAACCTAACACACTTCCTCTCTGGCCGTGCAGACTTAATTTGGGCGATTAATACAAGATGCAAATGATAAAAGTGTTCCATATTTTGTTACTCACGTTCACAGAAAAGAACATGAGTTTGAAGAAAGTAACAACTAGTGTGAATACAGTTCCTCATCCCGAGGATTGTAATATAAGCTAACACACTTCCTCTCTGGCCGTGCAGACTTAATTTGGGCGATTAATACAAGATGCAAATGATAAAAGTGTTCCATATTTTGTACTCACGTTCACAGAAAAGAACATGAGTTTGAAGAAAGTAACAACTAGTGTGAATACAGTCCTCATCCCGAGGATTGTAATATAAGCTAACACACTTCCTCTCTGGCCGTGCAGACTTAATTGGGCGATTAATACAAGATGCAAATGATAAAAGTGTTCCATATTTTGTACTCACGTTCACAGAAAAGAACATGAGTTTGAAGAAAGTAACAACTAGTGTGAATACAGTTCCTCATCCCGAGGATTGTAATATAAGCTAACACACTTCCTCTCTGGCCGTGCAGACTTAATTTGGGCGATTAATACAAGATGCAAATGATAAAAGTGTTCCATATTTTGTACTCACGTTCACAGAAAAGAACATGAGTTTGAAGAAAGTAACAACTAGTGTGAATACAGTTCCTCATCCCGAGGATTGTAATATAAGCTAACACACTTCCTCTCTGGCCGTGCAGACTTAATTTGGGCGATTAATACAAGATGCAAATGATAAAAGTGTTCCATATTTTGTACTCACGTTCACAGAAAAGAACATGAGTTTGAAGAAAGTAACAACTAGTGTGAATACAGTTCCTCATCCCGAGGATTGTAATATAAGCTAACACACTTCCTCTCTGGCCGTGCAGACTTAATTTGGGCGATTAATACAAGATGCAAATGATAAAAGTGTTCCATATTTTGTACTCACGTTCACAGAAAAGAACATGAGTTTGAAGAAAGTAACAACTAGTGTGAATACAGTTCCTCATCCCGAGGATTGTAATATAAGCTAACACACTTCCTCTCTGGCCGTGCAGACTTAATTTGGGCGATTAATACAAGATGCAAATGATAAAAGTGTTCCATATTTTGTACTCACGTTCACAGAAAAGAACATGAGTTTGAAGAAAGTAACAACTAGTGTGAATACAGTTCCTCATCCCGAGGATTGTAATATAAGCTAACACACTTCCTCTCTGGCCGTGCAGACTTAATTTGGGCGATTAATACAAGATGCAAATGATAAAAGTGTTCCATATTTTGTACTCACGTTCACAGAAAAGAACATGAGTTTGAAGAAAGTAACAACTAGTGTGAATACAGTTCCTCATCCCGAGGATTGTAATATAAGCTAACACACTTCCTCTCTGGCCGTGCAGACTTAATTTGGGCGATTAATACAAGATGCAAATGATAAAAGTGTTCCATATTTTGTACTCACGTTCACAGAAAAGAACATGAGTTTGAAGAAAGTAACAACTAGTGTGAATACAGTTCCTCATCCCGAGGATTGTAATATAAGCTAACACACTTCCTCTCTGGCCGTGCAGACTTAATTTGGGCGATTAATACAAGATGCAAATGATAAAAGTGTTCCATATTTTGTACTCACGTTCACAGAAAAGAACATGAGTTTGAAGAAAGTAACAACTAGTGTGAATACAGTTCCTCATCCCGAGGATTGTAATATAAGCTAACACACTTCCTCTCTGGCAGTGCAGACTAACTTGGACGATTAATACAAGATGCAAATGATAAAAGTGTTCCATATTTTGTACTCACGTTCACAGAAAAGAACATGAGTTTGAAGAAAGTAACAACTAGTGTGAATACAGTTCCTCATCCCGAGGATTGTAATATAAGCTAACACACTTCCTCTCTGGCCGTGCAGACTTAATTTGGGCGATTAATACAAGATGCAAATGATAAAAGTGTTCCATATTTTGTACTCACGTTCACAGAAAAGAACATGAGTTTGAAGAAAGTAACAACTAGTGTGAATACAGTTCCTCATCCCGAGGATTGTAATATAAGCTAACACACTTCCTCTCTGGCCGTGCAGACTTAATTTGGGCGATTAATACAAGATGCAAAGATAAAAGTGTTCCATATTTTGTACTCACGTTCACAGAAAAGAACATGAGTTTGAAGAAAGTAACAACTAGTGTGAATACAGTTCCTCATCCCGAGGATTGTAATATAAGCTAACACACTTCCTCTCTGGCCGTGCAGACTTAATTTGGGCGATTAATACAAGATGCAAATGATAAAAGTGTTCCATATTTTGTACTCACGTTCACAGAAAAGAACATGAGTTTGAAGAAAGTAACAACTAGTGTGAATACAGTTCCTCATCCCGAGGATTGTAATATAAGCTAACACACTCCTCTCTCTGGCCGTGCAGACTTAATTTGGGCGATTAATACAAGATGCAAATGATAAAAGTGTTCCATATTTTGTACTCACGTTCACAGAAAAGAACATGAGTTTGAAGAAAGTAACAACTAGTGTGAATACAGTTCCTCATCCCGAGGATTGTAATATAAGCTAACACACTTCCTCTCTGGCCGTGCAGACTTAATTTGGGCGATTAATACAAGATGCAAATGATAAAAGTGTTCCATATTTTGTACTCACGTTCACAGAAAAGAACATGAGTTTGAAGAAAGTAACAACTAGTGTGAATACAGTTCCTCATCCCGAGGATTGTAATATAAGCTAACACACTTCCTCTCTGGCCGTGCAGACTTAATTTGGGCGATTAATACAAGATGCAAATGATAAAAGTGTTCCATATTTTGTACTCACGTTCACAGAAAAGAACATGAGTTTGAAGAAAGTAACAACTAGTGTGAATACAGTTCCTCATCCCGAGGATTGTAATATAAGCTAACACACTTCCTCTCTGGCCGTGCAGACTTAATTTGGGCGATTAATACAAGATGCAAATGATAAAAGTGTTCCATATTTTGTACTCACGTTCACAGAAAAGAACATGAGTTTGAAGAAAGTAACAACTAGTGTGAATACAGTTCCTCATCCCGAGGATTGTAATATAAGCTAACACACTTCCTCTCTGGCCGTGCAGACTTAATTTGGGCGATTAATACAAGATGCAAATGATAAAAGTGTTCCATATTTTGTACTCACGTTCACAGAAAAGAACATGAGTTTGAAGAAAGTAACAACTAGTGTGAATACAGTTCCTCGTCCCGAGGATTGTAATATAAGCTAACACACTTCCTCTCTGGCCGTGCAGACTTAATTTGGGCGATTAATACAAGGTGCAAACGATAAAAGTGTTCCATATTTTTTTACTCCTGTTCTCAGCAAAGCATATGAATACAGTTCGTACTGTAATATAAGCTACCCATACTATATACGACTAAATTCTTACTGTGAGTCATCGATGAGTACACATACCAACTAAGAAAATCATATTACTCAAATGTTATTACTAAGGCTAGGATTGTTATTATCTAAAAATCATCAAAATATGCACATGTATAACGTAAAATTTACAAAAATATGCACTTAAATGTTCAAAAAACGATCCCACAATATTATAAATAGATACTAATATTACAATTGTAAAATGAAAACAGTAAATAATTTTGACAGTAGACTATTTAAGAATAATATATCTCTCGAACTAAAGAAAACTATGAAATTTGATACTGTATATCGGATCGATAAGTGAATGTTTACCTTTCTGTGGAAAACTCTTTTTCGGCATATTGAGACACGAACTGTTTTAATTCGGTTATACTTCAACACTTTTCTTTACTTCAGAGGCGTTTTACTAAACTACACTATTCACACTTCTAACTTCAACAATATTCAGCAACTGCCTGATTGTCCTGAAACAAATACACAAATATTTGCTCACTGGTTATATATGGGCAAAGTCCATATTGTGAATCAAGCAAAGTAGAGGAAGAAAGTAGATTTTATCATTTTTCAGGCAACAAAACTCAATATGTAATTCTGAGAAATTTAACAACACAAATTAATATGGAGATATAAATTTTACAACAAAAGCTTTTTTATTTCTTCAAAGACTGAAATATGCCGAATATAACTTAACCTACCAAAATATGTCCTCTCACATAGCAATGTCTAAATATGCTTAAATGACTTCATGAAGTGTTTTAATCCAACTAGATTTTTCATTACCAGCATATTTAAGGGGCATATCAGATTTACCAAGAAATATATGCTATATCATAAAAATGCAGTTATTTTAATGTCATAGGAATCCATATGCTATTAAATATCTTGCAACAGAGTGAATTGAATTGCATGATAAGAGCTAACATACCTTCGCAATTTTCCTTATTTGTCATTGTACAATGTATTTCTATGTGTGAACACATAACTCACTGGTACTATCGAACGCGGAGGTTTATGGCCGAGCAGACATAGGCTCTCCATACATCCCTATTTTCAGCTAATGGTTTCAAGTCATCCCCTGTATAATTCATCTCCCTCAAATCATGGTTAATGTAAATCTCTCATCTCATTCTTGGCCTATCTACTGGGCTCTTTCCTTTTGGTTTTTACATGTCCCTTTTTCATTCCTCATTCGTGTCAAATGTCCAGCCCATCGCAATTTACGAGACTTAACTGTTCTTATTACACCTGGTTTCCCATAAAGATCGCGTAGTTCATATGTTTAGATTTAAGGAATTCCGAAGGAATGAAGCTATTGAGGTTGTTCTAATAAACATATTTTAGTAATGTTTATCGATCTTCGCCGAATCTATCTAGTATACACCGAAAATGACAATACATATGTGTGTGTATGTTTGTCCGATAACGCTCTAGCGGTCGCAATTTTTGTTTCCTCAGAACCAAATTTGGCACATACCAAGCGATTAAAAAAAAAAGTGAGGTCGAATTCTTCAACCAGCAAACTTGAACTTTTAGTTCACGTGAAACGAAATGAAAATTTAAAAATCGCTCTAATTGTCGCAATTGTCGATATTTCGCAACGAAACTCAGTATATGTTATTAACCCTTAAATTGGCAAAACACAAATTTCTTCTGTTAGATATTTGAATGTGGCGGACCGCAGTGAAAACGGAATCTTGTATAACTGTTATTATTATGTGTATTGTATAATTAGACACGCATTTAAGTGGTTTATTTTTGTTCGTTTTCTTCTGATTTATTTAAAATATTAAATTAATTAAACCAACTGATGTATCTAAAATGATACATAACGAATTTAAGGGCTAAAATAAAACGAGGAATGTATGCTCCAAAATCAGGGAAATCCGACCAATGAAGCGAGGGCTTAACCAAAACCCGAAATTTAAAAATCGCTTTAGCAGCCCCTGTTTGCTTCGTCGCAAAGTATCGGTATAGGATAATACAAATTTATTAACACTGAAATTGTATCTTATAATATACATTAGCTTAATTTATTTAATACTTTAACAAAATAAGAAAAATTAATCAGCAGAAATTACTTAAATTGGTGTCAAATTATAAAACAATATTCAAAAGGAAATGGCTTAGGTTATGATAGATTTGTTTTCTTTATAGTCCGACACGTTTAATTAAGTTTGTATAAGAAATTGAGTTTGTCCAATTTAACGAAAGGAATATACTTATATTCCGTAAAATACCCCAAAATTAAAAATAATCTGGAAATTAAACTTCTCTTGAAAAAAAAATAAAAAGAAAACAAATTTAAACTAATTAGTGGATTCTTATTACAGTTTCTTCAAATTCTTGATTAGGGACATGAATGTGGTTGGAAATCAATTTTTTTTATTTATATACAGATTCTTAATGTTTACACATCTTTCTATGCCTAAAGTTTTATTATTCTTCTCCACTCGTCTATATCCATCATTTATCGCCCTAATAAAAAATCATTAAAATGTTTTTATCACAGAAGCGACCCTAAAATATTTTCTTATCGGCGAAATCGGACCATAACTTTGATTTGCTGAAGAATACGCTTTATTATCTCAGAAGTTTTTTATAATTCGTTTGAGCTTTCTTTCATAGTAGCCACTCACCAACAGTTTACGCTGTTTGTGCGTGACGGACTTTTGATTTTACTTCCAGCACCAGTTTGTTCGTGTTATTTAATGAAAAGTATATTGGCTTTTATCATTTCCTCGCTATCGCCTAATAATACTGCATCATCAGCATATAGCAACAGCTTAAGTAGGTATAGTCTGACCAACGGATCTGCATCCTCGTAAGATATGCGAACTAAACAGTGATTCTTTTTTTTTTCTCGTTAAATCATTTCCCTCCCTACAATCCTATCTAAAGGCAGATAGTAAACAAATAAAGGCTGCAGAAATGAAAATGTTGAGAGCAATAGCAGGATACCAACAAAGGACCGATAAAAAGAAAAACGAAGATATAAGGACAGAACTTAATATATTTAATCTCTGTGAAAGAATAAAATACTATCAAAATGCTTACCTCCAGCACGCATTACGAATGAATGAACAGCGCATACCAAGAAGAACGTATAAGGGAGAAGAAAGTTGGGAAGACCATTGAAGAGATGGAAGGACCAATTCGACCTATAATGAGATCGGAACAGGCCATTGGGCTTAATCCTTGATGTTAATGATGATGATGACAATCCTATCTCGCTATTTTCTTTCGCCCCTCCCACAATTTTGAGTCTTCTTGGGGGACGGTTTATTTGACTTGAAGTCCAGTGTTGTCAATTCAACATGAACACTGTAGCTCGGAGTGGTGAAATAAATATTACTAACCAAATAATAAAAGTTAAACTTGAAGATGTAATAATTAACCTTACATTATTAATATACAAGATCCATGACACTGTTTGGAGGAAGTTTGGCAACATCTCTACTCGGAAAGTTATCCTGGCTGCTGTTTGGCGTGGTGGGAGGGAAGCCCGTGGAATGGAGTGAGTGCAGGTGTTAACTTTTCTAAGAACGACTGCAGCGCTAAAGGGGCACAGATCCGTTGGTCCGATATTAGGTAGTACGTACTTGAATTAAATTATTTTCAGTCTGATCATCTTACCTCAATATTAATGTTGATTTGTTATTGGACATGTTACATAACAATTCTGTTATCGTCAGCTTGTCCAGACTGGTTAGATTTATGTTTGCAAACTAGTCTGGACAAGCTGACGATAAAACAGAATTGTTTTGAAATATGACCAAGAACAAATGAACATTAATAGTGAGGTAAGATGATCAGACTGAAAATAATTTAATTAACATAACCTCAAAATATCACTTCCTAAAATTAAATATTAAGTACGTACTTTATTTGACGATGTTATTTTAACTAATCAGATCATTAGCTTCGCGATTGAAATCTGGGCGTAAAAGGACCGACATATTTTGCTCTTAGTACTCTTTTTTTTTCAGACTTGAGGTTAGTTCTAATACTGCATATGTACAATACCAAACCTATGGTTTTATACCCCTTCCTAAGATAGCCATACTAAGCATTTTTACGCCCTTAATAATATATCGACCACGGATGGGTTTAAACTTAGGAATCCCTCAACTAGGTGCGAGCATAAAAGTCACTTGAGCATTAAACTGACTCAAAATAGCATTGAGACAAATAATTTTTACATTTTATGCTTGTAGAATCGAATAGGACTAAAAAAAATCAGATTTCATAATATTTTGTTAAAATCTTCATAAAATGTCATATTTTATATTCCTTGATGCCTTTCAACATTTCAAATAGTGGTCTTTTCATCAGAAGGCAGATCTTTGTGGCTCAATAAATCAGACTGACCAGCCTCATGGGCTAGTGGTCAGTGTTTCTGACTACAGTTCATGAGGTCCCGGGTTCGATTCCCGGTCAAACCATAGGAATTTTTCCTTAAAGGGAATTATTCCTGTGGTTGCCCGTGGTCTGGATTTAGGTTAAGAATTCTCTTGGCGCTTCATTATCAATTATCACCCATCATATCATCGGGGTAACGTAACGACGCCAATGTCAGAAAGTCAGAAATGTCATAAAAGACAACCTGGTGGCATTAAAAAAAAAGCAAGACTTTCACAGTATTTCGGTTTAAAGTCTTCCATGAAATATAGCACTGACAAAACTTAGACTAGATACAGATTGGCTTAGTTGGTATTTAAATTCCATATATTTATTGATCTCCAATAAATGGATGCAACAATAGAGTTAGCTTTTATTAAAAAGTTCATTGACAGTGTTCTAGGATGTAAAATTCCCACTGGCATCAAGCTACCAAATGTAGCACGATACAACTCGTTCAATACAATTCTGACAGATGTCATAGGCTACTACCTGAAAATATAGAGAAACTTCTAGTTGTGAATTTTGAATATAAATAACAATTTAATGTTATGTTGCATTAATTTATTGGAGTTGAATATGTTTGTGATATTTAAATGGTAATAAGTCAAATTATACTAAAATTTGTTGGTGGCATATTTAATGGATGATTAAAATCAAAATACTATGAACATATTAATTTATTGAGCCACAAATAAGGTCTGCTTATATCATTTGTGTGATAGTTTGTATACAACCTATAAATTACATAGAGCCTGTACACACACACACACACACACACAAATATGTATATATGAACTAACTCAATGGCACTATCGAACCCATAGTTTCATGGTCGCGCGGGCATAAGCTCTCCATACATCCCTATCCTGAACTAATGTTTTCAACCATCTCCCGTATAATCTACTTCTCTCAAACCATGGTTGTTATTCTCCCGCCTCATTATTGGTCTACCAACTGGCATTTTCCCTCAGGTTTTCCTACAAGAAGCTTCCATGCCCCTCTTCCATTCCCCATTCGTGCCACATGTCCTGGCCATCGCAGTCTGTGAGACTTAACTGTTCTTATTATATCTCATATAATTTTATAAATGAATAGCTTCATAATATATATGTGTGCCATAATTTTTAAGTTTGTTATTATGATTTCCAGTGGCGTGCATTTGACCCCAGCTACCCAGCACTGCTGGCGTAATTAGTATATCAATAATTTTAGATTAAAATAAACTAATAGGTTTACCAAATTTCATTCAAATCAATTACGCGTGAACATTAAATTTCAAATTTCCCGCCGTTGACAACAGTCAACTATTGCTTTCGGTTTGACGGAGCTTCCTTTCACATTACCCCTTCTAACACCAGCTACTAAATTACAGATGAATTCACGCATTCGTATTTCGATGCTTCATTGATAAACCATCGATAACCCACACTTGTGGGTTATCGCTGCACTAGACGAAGCTTGTGACAAAATCATTGAATACTGGCTAGCTGGGCCTGACGTCACAACTCGAAAGGGAAATACACAAGTTGAATGATAACCATAAGGTGGAATGAAGTTTCGATCTATCAATTCATGAAGCATTCCTTGGCTGATGCGAGACGAGAAATGCGATTGGTTGATTTGAAAAGTACAAGTATCTCAATAATATAATTTTTCGAATTAATATTTTTATATTCATAATATTTCATGTATGCAAGTTATATATTTTACAGAACACAGAGAAACAACATAAAATAAAATTATATGGTATACTTTGTCAGCTAGCAACCTATTAATTTAAGAAGTTTTATTTATATCATCTAATTGAACAACTCAACAATTTAATGACTGCGGACGTGTATATATTTGTGGAAATCAACTGTTGGATTATTTTTTTTAATGCGGTATTAATTTGCTTTCACGAGTTTTAGTTAGTGTTACTGATAAATATAATTTGTCATATTACTAAAAATTGAATTGAGTGATTGTATAATGTACACTACATACCCATTTTAAGTGAGCATCACTGCATGTATTAATGAATTGTGCATACATGAGATTGAATTGTAAAATATATTCTTGTCTTGTAAGCCCATGTTTCCCTTAACAGAGATTTAGGCGCTCTCTCCCTATAGGGAAGAATTTGAACCATACTAGTTTTGTTACACTTGTTTTCATATAGATGTCACTGGAGTGGTCCGTGGTCAGTGTTCCGACTCATACTGGCATCTAGGAAACCAAGGTAGTACTAGAACGGGAAAATTCGGTAAATATTGCTTAGAGTCCTTTTCATTCAGGCTTAAGGATCTTTTACGAGCCTGAAAATCTTCAGACTCGGCACCCACGGCTTAAAGTCCCTCCCGGAGGACTTGCTCCTTGGATTTTTCCATCCTAAAAAATCCATCGACCCCGGCCGGGTTTGAACCCGCGACCCTCGGGACCAGAGGCAAGGAGCACAACTACTAGTCCACCGCGGCCGATGTATTGTAAAATATGCTTTTTTCATATACTCTACTATAATGGTAGGTTTCTCGAAACACGTTTACAATAATAAATGCCAATACTATTTATAAACTGAAAAATTTAGAAAATAATTTGTTATAAACCATAAGATACGAGTACATTTTCATCATACAGCTGAGGTACTGCTGTGACCACTGCACGCCACTGATGATTTCATATTTTGGTATAATGATCTACATGTAATTTCTCGCTGTAGTTATTAGATATAGCAATTTAAATTTGGATGTGAAACTACAGACAAATTATCCTCATATTACCTCTCTTATACATATTTGAGGTTATGTTATGACATGATAATCATGATTTTACATCCCTTACGAAGGAAACCATACTTGGAAATTTTACGGCCTTAATAAGATCAAGGGTTTGAACCTGTGAACTTCGGAACCAGAGATGAGTATGATAAATTGAGAATCATTAGTTGACCAGGACGGACACCAACATACAATAAAACAGATGTGTTTTATTAAAACATTGCAGACGCAATTGATTGATGCCTTAAACAATAACGATTTTTTTCAGAGTTTTAATACAATGCCGTCGATCTTAACCTCACTTCCTATGACAACAACACTGTAATTGTTAAATTAAGACGTATATCCCTTACCTTAGGTTGATACAATAAGCTTAAGCGCCACGTACAGTTCATGAGCTCACAAAACACGAATGCAAGTTTTTAAAAGATTGGTTCTCAGCGGATTTGTGCGGGAAAATATTGTACACGTAGCACACACATGACTGCAGTAATCTGCTCCGAACCTCAGCCAAGGGGATGGACAAAGCGAGAAGTGTGGAGGGGTGTACACGTGAAGGGGAAGCCGGGTACAATGTCCAGTTATAGTTAACTTGATATCCATCACCTGTTCATTAATTCAAATTGTATTAAAATGTCACCCTTAAAATTTAAAAAAACCGGATCTTCTTTTTGGAAGGTGGGTGATGTGCACCATTGCATCTATCTTGGTGGGATGGGGATGCTATAACCGTTACTATTGTCGTTACGAATGCAGAAGAATCTATTTTAGCGAATTCCGAAAGAATTGAGGCTGTTCTTAATGAAAATATTTTTGAAAAAAATTACAGATCTTCACCGATTTTATACAGTAGACATCGAAAATGACCATGACAAAAATATATATATATATATATGTGTGTGTGTGATTTTTTTTAATTACAGATCTTATATACTATACCTTATTTAGTAGACAACGAAAATTTCTATTACAAAAAGTGTAGCCTATACGTAATATACGTGTGCGTGTGTGATTTTTTTAAATTATAGATCTTACATAGTATACCTTATAAAATATTCACCGAAAATTATTATGGCAAAAATGTGTATATGCAATATATGTGCGTGCGTGCGCGCGCGCGCGCGTGTGTATTAACACTCTAACGGCTGAAATTTTTATTTTCTCACAACCAAACTCTCAGGATATAGTAACCAATTAAAAAAAAAGTAAGCTCGAATTCGTTATCTAGCAAAATCGAACCATTAGAAATAGGAGTTCACCAAGAATGAACGTTTAAAAATCGCTCTAGCGATCACAAATTTCGATTTTTCGCAACGAAACTCAACATATGGTATTGAAATAAAACGAGGAAAATATTCCAAAAACATTTGTTTAATATTTTTAGCAAAGCGATACCGAAAGTGAACCAGTGTAGAAATTACTCAATTGTATCAATAGTATATAGCGATACATGTGTGATAAACACTTAATACGGATCGAGGAAAAGTTTAAATAAAACGAGAGGCGCTAATAGTAAATCAAAAAATCTATATAAGGACATTGATATAATAACAGAAATTAAAGCAAGAAGAGTTGATGGCTGAAGCATGTTGACAAAAAGGTAACGTATCGGAAACCCAGGGTAATATTTAACTCAAAATTGGATACCAATCGAAGAATTCAGAAACCCTAAAACAAAATGGATAATTGTATGGATTGGGACTGGAAGTAAATATCAATAAAACTGAATATATGGTCAGATATAGAAATACATTATATAATGGAAAACGACAGCTAGTGACAAATGAGATACATTTTGAAGAAGTGGCTGAATTGAAATACCTAGGAACAATAATCACAAATAGGAATGAGATGCACAAAGAAATTAAACATAGGGCCAATTCTGAAAATGCGTGCTATTATACTTTACAGAGACTCTTGACGTCCCAACTCCTTTCAAAAAACGTTAAGCTGAAAATATATAAAACTATTATTCTACCAGTTATCTTATACGAATGTGAAACATGGACTCTTACTTTAAGGGAGGAAAGGAGATTACGAATATTTGAGAATAAAGTTCTTAGGAAAATTTTTGGACCAAGGAGAGATGAACAGACGGGTGAATGGAGAAAGCTTCGTAACAGTGAGCTACACGGTCTTAATAAGAAGCCAGATATAATAAGAACAGTTAAGTCTCGTAGACTGCGATGGGCAGGACGTGTGGCACGAATGGGGAATGAAAGACTTATATGGAAGCTTCTTGTAGGAAAACCAGAGGGAAGACGCCCAGTTGGTAGACCAAGAATGAGGTGGGAGAATAACATTAACTATGATTTGAGGGAAGTAGATTATACAGGGAATGATTGGAAAACATTAGCTTGGGATAGGGATGTATCGAGAGTTTATGTCCGCGCGGCCATGAACCTACGGGTTCGATAGTGCCAGTGAGTTAGAGTTAGTTAGTGTGAGGAAGATTAAGGGAAAATTAGGCAGGTAATACTAGAGATAATAATGATTTATATAAAATAAAAAAAACATTAAAATGAACTTCTAGAATATTTAAATATTTTTTTTCTGCAACTGAATGATGCGAAATTATGCTTACTTCCATTAAGAAAGCAGAAAAGATTACGAGTGCTTATTTGTAGATAAGTGCTTAGGAACATTATAATACATAGTATAATATTATAAAGAGTGTTATAAAAATTATATTTATGTGGTAGAAGACTGACAAACAGCCAGGTGAATGGAGAGAGCTATATAACAATGAGTTATATGGTTTATGCGCCGTAGCCGAGTGGCTAAGGCAAGAAGCCTTGGCGCAGAACTATGGGACTTGCGCTGGTTCGAGTTCCCATGGGTGAAGAACATTTCTAATAGAATGGGACCAGTGCCCACCCAGCATCATGAGGCATTTGGGTAGCTACAATAAGTAGCGACTCCAGGTTGAGAAGACCAGCTATAATGATTAGGGGACCCGACATGCTGGCCACACGTCACCCCTACACTGGCTAGATAATCGTCTACCTCTGTGTGATAATCTGTTTAACACATGTGGATGTGAGGCCAGCAGCCGGCTGGTAGGACAAGGGCCTTCTAGGTCTGTCGCGCTAGGAGTGCTTTTATATGGTTCTTGATGTAATAAGAACAATTAAGTTTCGTAAACTGTGACGGGTACGACATGTGACCATGAAAAATTATTATAGGAAAACCAGAAGGAAAGTATCCAGTATAGCTCAAGAATGAGGTGGGTGAATAACATTAACTATGATTTGATTGAGGTAAATTACACAGGGAATAATTGGAAAATATTAACACGGATTAGGGATGTATGGGGAGCTTATGTCTGGGCGGTCATGAAACTCCGGTTTCGAACGAGCTAGCGAAGCAACTAGTTACAGGGCTGTATTGAGAGCTTATGTTTGCGTACCTACAAGTTTCCGCGTTCTATAGAGTCAATGACTGACTGATTGATTAATTGATTAAGTGAGGGAGCGAGTAAATTAATTATCAGAAACCAATATTGGTAATAAACCGGGTTTAACCCTTAAATTGAAAAACACTTTATTTCTCATGTCGGTTATTTAAACGTGGCGGACCGCAGTGAAAACGAAATAGTGCGTAACTGTAATTTCAATTTTAAGAAACCATATTTACAAAATTACTTTATAGTATGTATACTTCAATTAGGCCTACAAGTTGAATTTTTTAAAATATATTTACAAAATGTATTTCATCGATTACAAAAATTAATTGTCTGTATCACTTTGTCCTTGAGGCAATCATCTAATGAGGAAAGTTTTATATAATAAAAATAGGTATATTGTGAAATCCTAAAAAAAGTAATCTCTTCTCATTAGTTTTCATCTGTTTTCATTAAGGTTATTAAATGAATGAAACCAAACGATGTATCTTATAGGATACAATTTTAATCTAAGGGTTAAAACTCCCAATTTATACCAGTCGTTTCATACAAAGTTAAATGAAACAATATTGTTTAAAACAAATTCTTAGATTTATCGTTTTTCAGATTTTAGTAAAATTTAAACAGGATATTTTTCATATACAGTATTTTCCACATATTCTGAATATATGAGGCATACTTTTTAAATTAGGTAAGGAGTTACCTGGAGAACACTACAGAATGAAGTTGCATATCAAGCTATTCAAGCAGCGAGAATAGCTTGATTGCTGAATGATATATTATTTGGAAAAACTAATACTTAGGTAAGGATACCAAGACAAAAATGTATAAAGCAGTCATACGCCTATTACACTGAGCAACAAAAAATAAACTTTTTTTTTAGTCTCACAAAGAAAAATACGTGATTCTGATAGTATTTTTTCTCCTGAATTCAAATATGATATCGGTTTTTCTCCATTACGCAAGGTTTCCGAGAGACGGGTTTTTATAATTTGAAACACTTTAAATATTTTCTACATTCGTAACTACACAATAATCGAACATTCGGACTCGCCTAAAAAGTAAGAAATGACGATTTTCTGCTATATTTCGCCTGTGGAGCATCCCAACAATAATCGGCCAGCATATTAGGATTCCATTTGCCTTTATATCACTTTTTCATAGCTGAAACCATGAGTTAGCTCCTTTGGTTTTATTTTACAATGGACGAAAAAACGTTTATTAAAAAATAATTATTTAAATCCATTAATTGAAATTGAAATAAAAAAACTGTTGGTGATGGAGAAATTCCGAATACATTTTTGAAAACACGATAAAAAAATTGCATTAAGTACAATATTAGTAATGAGACAAAAATCATGTTGGCCAGTGTTATCGGCCTACGCCTCTGAGTCGAGAGCGGATTTTTCTAGGACGAAACAGATTCGTGTTTTAATGGTTGAGGAGACGGACCTAAGATGTATATAATTTTATGTTATAATTTTAAATTGTGACTTATGCCTCAACGGAATTTACAATGAATTCTAATAATGTTGAAGATTGTAAATACTAATAAAGTACTATTTTTTAAAGAAAATAGTGCATAAAATTAGAAGAGACAAAGTGAAGAGATTAGAAGCAAGTTAAATATCCGAGGAATAGGTGAATGGGTGGATAGAAGAAGAATCGAGTGGAACCTACCATGCATGTGAGAAGAGACATACTACCCGCAGACGTGAAGAGATCGCCTGGACATCATAAAGGACGTGTAAAGACTCCCAATTTCCGAAAGAACGTTGTGGGCTTAATATAACGAGAAAAATAAAAAAAAGGTATAGTAAATGATTAAATGAATAAATGCATGTATTTAAAACCCGTTTAACAGTGTAAAAAATATCCGGTGCCTAATGTTGTATGTGTTAATCACTGAATTTAAATTTCTTCTCCAGTCTTCCTTGTTACTCCACTATCCCTCTAAACTCATTTCTTTCTCTCATTATTGTTTTTGTACCTTGAATCCAATTTAAATTTTATACCAAGTATATCTTTATGATTTTTATTAAGATCTTGTGAAATAGCTGCTCCCATCTTCAATCCGCGGCTGTTCATTTTATATTATTATATTAGTCTGATTTCTCCGCTTTATAGCACGGCTAGTTATATTTTGCTTACATTAGTTTCTAGCTTATAACACTGGACAATATGATTTTTGTCTCATGAGTACCAATAGTTGTACTTAATGCAGTTTCTTATCGTGTTTTCAAATATGTATTCCGAATTTCTCCATCGCCCACAGTTTTTTTTTATTTCAGTTTCAATTAATGTATTTAAATAATTATTTTTTTAATAAACCTAGATTTCTTCCCGGAAAATCTTGGCGTTTTTTTTTTCGTCCATTTATTATCTTGGCGCAGTGAGCACGGGGAACACTTTCATCAGGAGATTTCAGCTATGTAAAAGGAAATGGAATCCTAATATGCTGGCCAATTATTGTTGGACCATCAAGAGAAATATTCCACAGCTGAAATATAGCAGAAACTTGTCATTTCTTACTTTCTAGGCGAGTCCGAATGTTCGAATATTGTGTAATTATGAATGTATAAGATATTAAAATGTTTGAAATTATAAATGTCTTTCTCTCGGAAACTTTGCGTGATGGAGAAAACCCGATATGATATTTGAATTCAGGAGAAAAATACTATCAGAATCACATATTTTTCTTTCTGAGACAAAAGAAAAAGTTTATTTTTTGTTTTTCAGTTTTATTTATGTCACTTAGTGTAGTAATTTATTTTCTAGTTTAAATTTAAATGTCTGCTAATTATTAATAACGTGTATAGAGATAACTATATCAAACTGTGGTCCCTCGATGATTTTGTCTATTATTATTATTATTATCATTATTATTATTATAATTATTATTATCATTATCTTCGTCATCATCATCAACAGCAGCAGCAGTAGTAGCAGTAGTATCACAGTATCATCATTAAAACTATTTTTGGCACTATCGAACCGGAGCTTCATTGCCACATGGACATAAACTCTCCATATATCCCTATCCTGATGTTTTTCAATCATTCCCTGCATTATTCATCTCTCTCACATCATGATTAATGTTATTCTCCCATTCTCGTTCCTTGATATAACTGCTGAGATCTTTCCTTCTGGCTTTCCTACAAGAAATTTCCATATTCCTCATTTAATCCCCATTCGGCACATGACATGACTATCGCAGTCTACAAAACTTAACATTTCTTATTATATTTGGTTTCCCATAAAGATCATGTAACTCAACGTAATGTGGTTTCCTCCATTCACCTATCTGCTCGTCTCTCTTTGGTCCAAAATTTTCCTAAGCATTTTATTCTCAATAATTCGTTATAATTTCTCTCCTATTGGCATTGCGATTACTGATTATTATTATTATTATTATTATTATTATTATTATTATTGTGGAATTCATGATAAAAGGTTGAAAAACACATATGAATCATAGGGTCTCACAGTAAATTTACAAAAAACAGAATATCTGGCAATAAATAGCAACGAAAGGGAAAATTTAATATTGGAGGAAGCAAGTGACACAAACTAAATATTTGGCAATAATTATGGATAACATTGAAGGTATAGGCAAAAAGAATATAAAACGTAGAATTGAATTGAGTAGCAAAATAATATAATCGTTAAATTCCGTATGGTGGGATAAGCATATTTGGAAAGACACAAAAAAAAACATATTGGTAAAACATTGGTGGATACTATTGCAATGTATGGAAGTGAGGCATGGACAATCAAAAAAGTACAAGAATAGACTAATAGCTCTAGAAATGGATTATTTACGCCAAAGTGCCAGAAAGTCAAAATTAGAACATGTCACAAATAAGGAAATTAAAAACATAATGGAAGCAGAAGAAAGCATAATTGAAAGAATTGAGGAAAAGGAAGTAAAGTGGTTTAGGACATGTTTTAAGAATGGAAGATGAGCGATGGCCAAAGCAACTATATCAGTGGCATCCGACCAGAAAGAAGAAAAGAGGGAGACCAAAGTTAACGTGGAAGGAAAACATGAAGACATCAATGTAAGCAAGAGGGCTAGCATTGAAGATGCCCAAGATCTTAGGCTTTCGAGGTTTGGCACGGGAAGACGGCAGCAGCTGTAGAAACCCGAAGATGATTATTATTATTATTATTATTATTATTATTATTATTATTATTATTATTATTATTATTATTATTATTATTATTATCGTCGTTGTTTAATTGCGTGTTCTCCGAGGTGAAGAAAATCCAAGTGGCGCATGCGCAGATTGAACTCAACAGGTGGCAAGGTCAAACCCTACTCCACACATCACCAACATCGGCTTAAAATAACACATCACATGTTGACGGTTTATTATTGTCCGTCCCGAAAGATCAGACCCTCACACTAGAGCATGTTTCAATAATCTCGCGACTCCCTTATCTACCATATGCACCTAGGGAATGTTGTGCTGGTCATTTTGAAAATGAGAATTTGTGAAATGAAGAGTCATCTTGGAGGGATTTGGGGGGGGGGGTTGGATAATGAAAGCAAAGTGATTCATGATATCAATTGATGCGGTCAAAATCTCGTATTGCATTGACGTTGGTTAAATTTGAAGAGAAAAGTATATGCCTAAATCGGGATTTGAACCCAGTATCCCTGGTTCTGTACACCAGTGCTTTAATGATTTAAGCTATTAGGCATCACGATTTAAACACATATTTATCTTATACTAATACGATTTCCGTGCGCCAGGTGGCCATGAACTTTTGTTCCACTAACGCCATCTAGCGGTCTCTTAAATAATCACATTAAAATGGAAATCAACACATTAGATTTTTAACAACCTTTTTTTTAATGCCCCAGGTTTGTCCTTTTTAGACATTTCTGGTGTTCTCTCCTGGCATTGGTGTAATTGTAACCCACTTCTGAGTGTTGGGGCGCCAGGAAGGTGGGGTTACATTGCCCCGATATGATGGGTGATGATGATAGTGTTGCGCCAGGAGAGTCCTTAATCCTAAGCTTAATCTAAGATGAATATGAATGATGATGATTGCTATGGCCATATGATGTTCGGGGACCGTTTGGGCCTTATAGTTTCCTGACATTTGTCTTACAGGTGAGGAAAACCCTCGATAAAAACCTCACCCAGGAAACTGTCCCGACCGGGGATCGAATCCGGCCCGCTGCGTGACAAGCCAGCACGCTACCTCGAGACCACAGGGGTGTACCTTAGTAAAGCTAATATTTTATATTTAATATTAAATTTATCACTTCTCACTCAATGACAAATTAAATTTGATGCCTAAATTTAAATTTAAATCGTGATGCCTAATAGCTTAAATCGTTAAAGTACTGGTATACAGAACCAGAGATATTGGTTCAAATCCTGATTTAGGCATATATTTTTGTCTTCACATTTAATTTGTCATTGAGTGAGAAGTGATAAATTCGATATTGAGTATACAATATTAGCTTTACTTGCTAGAAATATAATGTGTTGATTTCCATTTTAAAGTGCTCTTATTTAAGAGACCGCTAGATGGCGTTAGTGGAACAAAAGTTCACTGCTACCTGATGAATGGAAATCATATTAGTATAAGAGGGAAATCTATGTTTAAATCGTGATGCGTAATAGCTTAAATTATTAAAACACTGGTGCACAGAACCAGAGATATTGGGTTCAAATCCCGATTTAGGCATATATTTTTCTCTTCAAATTCAATTTGTCATTGAGTGAGAAATGATAAATTTAATATTAAATATTGAGGTTGGTGACGTCAATTTTAACTGCTGGGAGGTATAAAATAGCATATTACAATCCTTCTCGTACACATCATCTCCATTTTTTCTTCTTTATCGTCTCTTTCTTCTTCTTAATCCCTTTATCTCGTCAACATCTCTTTATTTTCTTCTTCAACATCTCTCTATTTTCTTCTTCAACATCTCTCTATTTTCTTCTTCAACATCTCTCTATTTTCTTCTTCAACATCTCTCTATTTTCTTCTTCAACATCTCTCTATTTTCTTCTTCAACATCTCTCTATTTTCTTCTTCAACATCTCTCTATTTTCTTCTTCAACATCTCTCTATTTTCTTCTTCAACATCTCTCTATTTTCTTCTTCAACATCTCTCTATTTTCTTCATCAACATCTCTCTATTTTCTTCTTCAACATCTCTCTATTTTCTTCTTCAACATCTCTCTATTTTCTTCTTCAACATCTCTCTATTTTCTTCTTCAACATCTCTCTATTTTCTTCTTCAACATCTCTCTATTTTCTTCTTCAACATCTCTCTATTTTCTTCTTCAACATCTCTCTATTTTCTTCTTCTTCAACATCTCTCTATTTTCTTCTTCAACTCTCTCTATTTTCTTCTTCTCACATCTCTCTATTTTCTTCTTCAACATCTCTCTATTTTTTCTTCTTCAACATCTCTCTATTTTCTTCTTCAACATCTCTCTATTTTCTTCTTCAACATCTCTCTATTTTCTTCTTCCAACATCTCTCTATTTTCTTCTTCAACATCTCTCTATTTTCGCTCTCTTTTCTTCTTCTTCAACATCTCTCTATTTTCTTCTTCAACATCTCTCTATTTTTCTTCTTCAACATCTCTCTATTTCTTCTTCAACATCTCTTTATTTTCTTCTTCAACATCTCTTTATTTTCTTCTTCAACATCTCTTTATTTTCTTCTTCAACATCTCTTTATTTTCTTCTTCAACATCTCTTTATTTCCTTCTTCAACATCTCTTTATTTTCTTTTCTTCTTCAACATCTCTTTATTTTTTCTTCTTCTTCAACATCTCTTTATTTTCTTCTTCAACATCTCTTTATTTTCTTCTTCAACATCTCTTTAATTTTCTTCTTCAACATCTCTTTATTTTCTTCTTCAACATCTCTTTATTTTCTTCTTCAACATCTCTTTATTTTCTTCTTCAACATCTCTTTATTTTCTTTCTCAACATCTCTTATTTTCTTCTTCAACATCTCTTTATTTTTCTTCTTCAACATCTCTTTATTTTCTTCTTCAACATCTCTTTATTTTCTTCTTCAACATCTCTTTATTTTCTTCTTCAACATCTCTTTATTTTCTTCTTCAACATCTCTTTATTTTCTTCTTCAACATCTCTTTATTTTCTTCTTCAACATCTCTTTATTTTCTTCTTCAACATCTCTTTATTTTCTTCTTCAACATCTCTTTATTTTCTTCTTCAACATCTCTTTATTTTCTTCTTCAACATCTCTTTATTTTCTTCTTCAACATCTCTTTATTTTCTTCTTCGACGTCTCTTTATTTTCTTCTTCGACGTCTCTTTATTTTCTCCTTCGCCACCTCTTTTTTCATCATGCCTTTTTCTTTATCATCTCTTTTTATTCCTCAGTCATCTCTTTTCTCCACCATATATTTTCTTCTTCATGTCTTTCTTCTTTTATTCTTCTTCCCTTTCCTTTTTAACACTTCTTCTTCTTCTAGTTAATCTATTTTTACTTCCTCGACCTTGTCTTTTCCTGTACAATTTCATCTTTTTTCTCTTTGCCTTCATTATTTTCTTATTTTCTTCATATTTTTTTCCTTCAATGCAGTCTTTTTACTTCTTCGTCTTTTCATCATTTATGTATTTTGTCTCCTTCATCTTCATTCTTTCTTATTATTCTTCTACTTATTCTCCAGGCAATGCCTTCTCACTGAAATTATCCACTCTTCTTTAAATTTACATGTTTCATTTCTTGATAGTCTTGACATTCTATAAAATTTGAGTTGCATATTTCAACACAGTCGCCTTGTCTTACTATTACGGTAACTTTCCTAAAAAAATTCTGCCTTCAAAAATTGTTTCGTGAAAATTATTATAATGGAGAATATGAATGTATGATTGTGAAGATTAACGACCTATCATTTTCTATTTCAACAAGAACTAGTTTGTGTTGTCCGTCTAAATCGTGTCCATGACCACATGTCCATTGCACCCAGTCTCATTGCGTTTTTTTTTATTTTTTGTAAGGACAAACTTTAACAAGTACACATTTCAATTTCGGTTGCATAATATATAATATTTTATAAACTGTTCCCTCTTTTCTATCCTTCACTAAGCTTTTGTTTGTAAACAAACTTTCCTCCTCGTTTAATTATTTCTTAGCTACTGAAATCGCTTTTCTTTATCTCAATTGCTGGCCGGTCGTTCGATATTATACTGCCAAGGCAGCAAAATAATTATTCTACGTCATACACATGGTCATACACTGTACAATAGTTTGTCTGCAGCCAGTAATGTATTTTACGCAGACACGCCTCGGATCAGTTGCTTCCTTCCCTCCTTTGAGTCTTTCTTATCCTACTTCTCAAACTACAAATATTCAAGAGCAATATCATTAAGATACATCAGTTTTTAGTATGATTTGAGAAAAAAGAGACTCTTCGAAATGAATGTAAATAAATGACTATATCAATCTATAAGAACGGAGATAAAACTGATTGCAACAACTATACAAGCTTCTCATTAGGCCTACTTTCAACTTCATGCAAAATTCTAACAAATATAGGTACTAGTATCCAGACTTACTACATATATTGACGACATAATAGATTATTATCAATGTGGATTTAGAATAAATAGGTCTACAACACATCAGATAATATAAGACAGATTTTATAAAATAATTCAGCCGAGCGGTTTAAGGCATCATCCCTTGGTGCAGAGCTATGGAACTTGCACTGGTTGAGTCCCTAAGGGGAAGAAATTTTCTCGTGGAATTTCGGCCATTATGGGACCGCTGACCATCCAAAATCGTGAGAAATTTGTGTAGCTACAATAAGTAGCGGGTTCAGGTTGAGAAAACAAGCTATAACATCTGGCAGACCCGACATGCTGACCACATCTCATCTTATACCGGCTAGATGATCTTCCACCGTCCCATACCATAGCCGTGTAGTTAAGACAAGATGTCTTGGCGTAGAGCTACGGATATTGCGCTGGTTTTGAGTCTCCATGGGGGAAGAAATTTTCTCATGGAATTTCTTCCAGTATGGGACCGGTTGCGGTGAACACTCAGCATAGTGAGGAATTTGGGTAGCTACAATAAGTAGCGGTTCCAGGCTAGAAAACCAGCTATCACGGCTGGGAGACCCGACACGGCGCCTACATGTCACCCCTATACTGACTGGATGATCGTTTACATCTGCGATTAATACATGTAGATGTGAAGCTAGCAGCCGGCTGGTAGGCCAGGGACCACCTAGGCCAGTAGCGCCATGGAGTTAGTTTAGATCTTCCACCTCTGTGATTAACATGTGGATGTGAGGCCAGCAAAAGAATATTAGGCCAAGAGCATTTCAGACCTGTCGTGTCATAGAGTTTGATTTAGCGAATATTCGAAAGGAAAGTTGTCAGAAAAATATTTGCAGTTATATCTGATAGTAGAAAATGGAGACAAAAATACAAGTGAAATAGAAGATGGGACACGTTTCTCAACAAAAGCCTACATAATTTGAACTACTTGAAGTTTTAAATAGAAATTAAATTTAGCTGAAGACGACTGAGATATCAAGTACTTATTTTAGCATGTTTATAAATATACAATAATAATTCTATAAAAAATATAAGGGGATAGCAAAAGGTAAATATATAAAAACAGCTATCAAATTTGACCAATAAAATAAAATAAAATAAGTTTAAATACCTTCTTAGGTAAAATCCGTCGTCCTCAACTTTTAAAATATGTAATCTTTATGCATGTAGGCCTTTCAGGACATCCGTCCCATCTTCAGCAGTTCATTCTTCGCTACAGCATCAAACAACATACTGGATGCTGTAGCGAAGAATGAACTGCTGAAGATGGGACGGATGTCCTGAAAGGCCTACATGCATAAAGATTACATATTTTAAAAGTTGAGGACGACGGATTTTACCTAAGAAGGTATTTAAACTTATTTTATTTTATGACTCTCCACCTCAACGGTTTTAACAATGAATTTTATTAGTATTAAATTTGACCAACTCATGTTGTGAGGCGGACATACAAAAAGAGAAAGTAAAATATGTCCCTAATAGGATCCTAATGGAAGAGACGGAAGGGAAGACTAAATCATCATCATCGTCGTCGTCATAAGTTCAACATCCCCAGGTGTGACCCAATTTACCCTAGTTTACTTTACCATCCAGCCCAATCTTTCCATATTTTTGCTACATTTTGGAATTCTTAGTTAGTGGGCCTCGACTTTCCCTCATTTACTTTCGCTTCCAGCTCAGTCTTTTGCATATGCCTGCTATATTTTGGAGTTCTCTAATTTGTTTCACCATCCAAGGTGAAAAAAATATGATTTTTTATAGACAATTTTTTTTTCATATACTCGTATAAGGAATACAGTAGTTGTTATTTTACTTACGTGATAATGACATAACCACTTTTGCACGTATCTGCTAAATATTGTAATTCCTAGTGGATTTTCCCCGACTTTCCCTAATTTATTTCGCCATCCAGCCCTGCCTTTTGCATACATCTGTTAAAATTTAGAGTTCCTAGTGAATGGGCCCCGTCTTTCCCTAGTTTCCTTCGCCATAAAGTTCGGCCTTTTGCAAGCTCTGCTAAATTTTGGAGTTTCCAGTAGCGTAACTTCCTTCATTCTCATCTCTCATTATCATTACATATTAATTTACATGTATCTTAATTTGATATTAAGCCCTACATAAAATCTGGGTCCTAGTAATAATCATAACTAGGAATTATATGCAATAAAAAGGGCTAAATATGTACATACAGACGGACCAAAGATCATATTAAAATATTGACTTCAACTTTTTATATAAATTGTGTAAACTTTTCTGGCAGGATTAAACTTACTTTACCGTTTGTTGATAGTGCTTCATTTGGAAAAATCAATTACATACAATCGTAATTTTACATAATTATGATAATTTACGATCTAGTTGTTTTTTTTATTATGTAAGATACCGAATTAACAAGAATATAAACCACGGTGAAAATGCACTCAAACTCATACATGATTGTTTAGTTATTAAACTGTTCAATAGAACATGTTAAACAAAATATTTAACACTGACAGATTTGCAGCAACTTTAATTGCTGGGAACAAACCTGCTGTGGTTAGGTATAAGAAATTCTATTGACACATGGGTTGATGACGAGACTCAACAATAAAGAAAATAATGTGCTTAAAACAACGTGTTTTCAACATACATTAATTAAAGTATTCAGCTTTGAAATACGGATACTAGTAAAATAAATTTAAAATTATCATCAAGCAATAAAAAAATTGCAATATATTTAAAATAAAACGTTCAGTTATATAAAGACATGTTTTTTTTCGAAATACGTGAAATATGTACATACTATAGCCGGAAATATGGGGAAACAAATATCTTACTACAAATATAACTCGTAAAGATGTAACGAAATTTTAACTTTAATTAATAAAAACAAACACGTTTTTATATATAAATTCTTCATCTGGAATTAACTCACTGGCACCATCGAACCCGGGATTCATGGTCCCGCGGATAGATGCTTTCCATATAACCCTACCCTCATCTAATGTTTTCCAATCATCTCCTGTATAATTATATTTGAGTCCAAATTTCAACTCAAATATAATTAAAAGAAACCTCACTGTTATTTCCTACACATATTAAATCTCCTGTATAATTTACTACCTCAAAACAGAGTTAATGTTATTTTCCCACTTCATTCTTGGCTTACCTACTGGGCGCTTTCCCTGTGGTTTTCCTACAAGCAGTTTCCACCCCCTATTTCATTCTCCATTTGTAGCACATGCCCTTCCATTGCAGTATAAGAGACTTAATTGTTATTATTATATCTGTTTTCTTACAAAAATCTTGTAGCTCAGTGTTATGTAGAATAATTATACTAATAGCAGCAACAATAGTAATATAAACTCCATGGCGTGACCAGACTAATAGGACCTTGGTCTACTACCTGGCTGCTGGCCTCAAGTACACATGTGTTGATCAGAGGTCGATTATCCAGCCAGTATAGGAGTGACGTAGTCAGGATGTCGTTTCACCCAGCCGTTATAGCTACTTTTCGCAACCTGGAGTTGCTACTTATTGTAGATACCCAAATTCCTCATGATGCTGTGTGGGCAACGATCCCATACTGGCTGTGATTCCATGAGGAAATTTCTTTTCCGATGGTTCTTGGGATCAGCGCATGTCTCGTAGATTTGCGCCAAGGCATCATGTTTTAAATCGCTGGGATACGGCGTGGGACATTAATTGCAGTAGTTTTCATTTTACGATACTCTTCAACAACTCATGCCATTAGAGTCACGGTTCAAATCTGGGGGTGAAAGAGTCGACATATTTTGTTCAAAGGTATCTTCTCTTTCTCTCTCTTTCCTTTTCTTTTTATTCAGATTCTCTTACGTGTGGTCGGCTTAAATTTACGACAGGCACCCACGGCTTTACGTCCCTGCCAAAGGAAGACATGTTCAGGATTTTTTATTCAATGCCCCATGTTGTCCACATTTCTGGTGTTCTCTCCTGGCATTGGCCCAATTGTAACCCATTTCTGAGGTTGGGGCGTTTGGAAGGAGGGGTTACGCTACCCCGATTATATGATGGTGATAGTGATGCACCAGGAGAGTCCTTAATTCTAAATTTAATCTAAGGTGAATATAAATGATGAATATTATTATGGCCATATGATTTTCGGGGACCATTTGGTCCTTAAATTTTCCTGACATTTGTCTTACTGGTGAGGAAAAACCTCGAAAAAATCTCACCCAGGAAACTTGTCCCGGCCGGGATTTATGGCCTGAAAAAAAAATACTGATCCCGCCAGGGTTTGATGCAGCGTCCCTAGAAACCAGAACCACTAGCCCAACCGTACCTATGTAAATTCCTATCTCTGCTGCATATCTACAACTGATGAGAAGTTGATGACCCACCTTGAACCTCGCGGATGCATTTAATGCGACAATCTATTTGCTCCGTTATCCGATGACCGACCTTCGAACGGAGCCTATTCCCTCTCAACACAAGATGGCGTGTGTCCTCCCTCAAGGTGAACCACAATCAGTTTGCTTCACTGCCCTATGACCAGATGTAACCGAGGTCGGAGGTCAATTCACGACGGATAAGGGTATCTTCGTACTCAGAAGTTATAGCACGACATTCCCTTGCATAACAAGGGTTGATTGAAAAAGTATGTACTACCGCTTTAAATAAATACAGATATTTAATTTAGGAAATAAATTAAGGAAAGACACACATTTGAGTTTTACAAATCAGTGGCATTGCCAATGTTCCAGGGTCCATAGGCATCCCGATTTATGGCGGATTCTCCCGATTTCCCTGTGGAATCCCTATCTCGATTAAAGTCAATCGGGATTGTATAAAATTCCGAATTTATGGATAAAGACGTAACCAGTTACTTAACAGTTCACGTCGCTGTAACTACCAGGCCACAATGCAATCCACGGGAACAGACACTGGGATACTTAACTGGATCCTTCAAAGTGCAATCACCCTGAAGAAATATTGAACATCAAAGAATCAGAAGATAATTCTGAATATGATATAAAAATACATACCAATGGAAGCAAAACAGGAAATAAAATGGGAGCTGCAGCCTCCATAATCAAAGGTGAAGTCATGATTCGCCCACTTAATTATAGATTAGATAGTAAATGTTTCAATAATCAAGTTGAGCAAATAGCAATCCTGAAGGTCTTGTAAGATCTTGGAAATATCAAAGACAATCTAAAAGTCGAAAAAAAAAAATAGTAATTTATACATGCAGTAAAATTACCTTATGTTTGATCAATAGCAACACAAAGCACAACTCATTAATAGAAAACATCTGGAAAACTATCAAAAACCTTCAACACAACCAATGGGAAAAATTCACTTTGGGTTAAATTCCATATAGGTATCAAAAGGAAATGAACTGGCAGATATATTATCAAAAGAAGCTGCTGTTGATGAAGAACTAAAGACAGTCTACAACAAAACACCAAATCCACAATTATAGAAGAAATCACCGAAACCGGAAGACAATTAAGACAGAACAGATGGAGTGCAACTATCAACCAAATACTTCTTCCCTTCAGTAAGTGGAAGGATGAAAGTCAACTTGCCTCCAACACCTAATTTGCATCGATAATAATAGGGCACGGGAAAAACCAGAGCTTATCTCCACAGATCCCACATCGTTGAAGATCAAACATGTCATATAACATGTGAATGTCCGGACGTAAGACAACAAAGAACACCACTAATCGGAGAGATAAGGAAGAACGGAGGCAATTGGGCAGTGACAAACGCGAGATTTATTACCAATTATCTAAGATTTTTTACCAATTTACACAATCAATAAATTTATAAGAGAACAGAATTTACAAAATCAACTGATAGAATAATAAAGAAGATCTTACTAAAAGGGTAATAACATGAGAACATTAAAGAATAAACATAATTTAGAATAAGTACAGGAATTCAAAACTGTATATTTATGTAACAGAGTATATAAAATCGAAGGGCTTGGGGCAATAGCATGATAAGCCACATATTATTATTTCTGAGAGAATTTTAATGTTTCAAAAATTATAAATACTAATTGGGCAGTATTGTTGTTAAGGCATTGTGTGCCTATATGTTTTAACTCATGACTGGCGCACGTACAAATGATGTTATGGATATTTTCAATCATTTATTTGCTATCATTATAATACATGACATTTAGTAACAAAATGTGGCTTATTATGTTACTGCCCTAAGCCCTTCAATTGTATTTTAATTGGGCATGCAGCTACTAAATAGTGTTAGAAAAACCACAGAGATATAGTGATTTGATTGCTCCAACAACTTGGTAATTTGCATTTCAGACGACACTTTTAGTTTCGTTATATCTTCACCCATTACTTTTTTTTTTTTTTACAAACGAATGAAATTAGGTTCATTCCAGGAAAACCACACTATATATTGCATGATGTAACATACGTAATTTTAAAATTTTAAGTTTAAATTTTCTTAACCGTATTACATTCTTTCTCTTATCAAATCCTCTGGAGGCTGAGTGGATTCTGTTTTCCTCCTATACATAAATAAATATGTTTAGGATAAAAATAAAACGAATCAGGAGTCCTGACATATCCGCCAGCTACCAACTTTGCGGGGTGCAATAACGTCCACATAAAACAAATGGGTACTATACCACATAGAAGAACTTCGGCATCTAACATTTTTTTTTATTCCTTTCGATTTTATTAGAAGAAAAAATTAAGAAGATAATGTTAATGAAGTAAGAGGGATAGAAAAATAGTAAAGCTTAAAAAAAACTCTAACATGTTTATAATGTGATTCAAAACTTGGAACGAAAGGTCAGATAAATTTTGTTTAGTTGCCTCTTATTTCAGACTGGATGTTGTTTTATGTGCAAAAAAATCTACAACACAGGCCCTATGGCTTTTGTTCATTGATTTGGAGAATATGTAAATCTACAGGATTTTTACGTCATAGAAATTCCATCGTCCGTCCCTGGTCGAATTTCCATCGCCATGAAGAAGACGAAGACTAAGAAGAAGAAAAGAAGAGGAAAATAAAGAAAAAGTGGAAAAAGAAGAAAGGGAGTAATTTATTTATCTACGCTCAACATAGCGTGGCGATTGACATGAAAGTTCGAATCAACTCTGCACAGAAGCCTCCTATTTAGAATTCTGGCTTTATTATTATTATTATTATTATTATTATTATTATTATTATTATTATAAGCTAGAGATTTGAGGGAAGAAGATGCTCTAAATAGGAACTTCTGGCGACAAATCACTTTGGGTTGAAGGAGAAACACTGTATTGTGGAATATTCCTAATAAAAATTATTATTATTATTATTATTATAATTATTATTATTTCACAAGTGAGCTATATCATCTTTATAGGAAACCAGATATAATAAACACAGTTAAGTGACGTAGACTGTGATGGGTAGGACATGTGGCACGAATGGGGAATGAAAGAGGGGCATGGGAACTTCTTATAGGAAAACCAGAGGGAAAACGCCCAGTTGGTAGATCAAGAATGGTGTGGGAAAATAAAATTAACCATGATTTGAGGGAAGTAGATTATACAGAGATGATTGGAAAATATTAGTGCAGGATAGAAATGTATGATGAGCTTATGTCTGCGCGGCGATGAACCTATGGGTTCGATAGTGTCATTGAGTTAGTTTATTATTATTATTACTATTTTTAATACAATAATCAGAAGCATTATTACCTATGGAGCAGATGTGTGAGCTTTAAATGCACAAATGAAAAAAAAAAAAAATTGCTCGCCACTGAAATGGACTACTGGAGACGTGCTGCAAGAATATCCAGGAAGGATAAAATCAGAAATTCATATATAAAAGAAAAATGCAGGTACAATATTCAATATTAGATTTTATAAAGAAGAAACAATTAAATTGGTACGGACACATTAGAAGAATGGAAGAAGGAAGACTACCTAAGATAATCATGGATTGGGAATCACAGGGAAGGAAAAAGAAGGGTAGACCAACTATTACGTGGATTCAGGGAATCAATGAAGCTAAGAGGGAATGGGAAATAGAAGAAGATATATGGATGAACAGACAGGAATGGAAAAATGTATTGAAACAAATGTGTAGTTAACTGCGAACATGGGTACCGGAAAAATGTATATTCATTGCAGAAGCCGGAATAATAAAAAATATTATTATTATTTATTATTTAGCATTAAAAATATGAAATGCCTGTAGCCATTGAATTAACAATACCGTCTCTTTTGTGTGATGTTATTCCACCTGTTAGTAATATTCAACGCTTTAAAATAATTCTTTATATCGTCCAAATGTGCCTATCTTAATGAATGTATTCCTAAAGGCCGTTTTCTTGACAATTTCCTTGAAATCTGTTATTGTTATTTCATAAACGATATTATTTTCTGTACTGTAATAATCTATAAGAAGGGACTCGCAGATTTACTTCCCCCAAAAAAATGTCATATTTAAAAAGTTACGTTCTTGGATAATAAGGAATTATATGGCAAGAATTTTTAATTGTAAATATTGAATCCAGACGCGAGAAGTAACATCAGAATCGAGAGAAGAATAAGAAAAAAAATAGTTTTCTCTATTTGAAGTTGAAATCAGGAATACACTGAACGTAGAAAACTGGGAGCTTGCAATATACTAGGTGGAGAGACATAAAATAGGAATGTGATAAAAAGAGCTGACATAACTATTGTATGATTTAGCACATTTTTCAGTTTCAGTATTTTCTAGCAGTGATTAATATTTATACCAGGTGGCAGCAGTGGCTAGCATTCTTTACATTTAATCCAACTCAACCAAGACTTCAAGCGCGGCTTGCGGATGGAGCTCCAACCAATCAGCGACCGGGACGGCGCACTGATGAACCTACATTCACCAGAGGCGTCCTCCAGAAACGCCGAACAACAGCCCACGCTCGACCTCCCGGTGGAATTACTATGGGGCTTTGTATGGCCATCGTAAGGAAACACCTTTTAAGATATCCACCCAATACTTATATCCGTGGACAAAGAGGGCAACATCAATAAGTCCCTATATTGTCAGGGACATTCTGTCCCATACGTTGGTCGTCGTCGTGGCTAGCATTCATACTCTATTGACGAATTTATGAACTAAATCAATCTATTGACGACATCTATCCGAAGCTCTTGCACTCAAGCTTTTATATGGCGCAGTATTTGAACACTTCACCCTCTGCACTTCACAGCCAAACACTTCTATCGGTTGAGCTACATTAAATTTTCCAAGCTTTACTACGATTCCTAGAATTTTAAAATGACAACAAAATTTTAACTACCAAACGTTAATTTCCATATTAAATCGTTTATAAATGTTGTAAGTTAGTTCAGGCAGTGGTGTTTGTATTCGTATTGTGATTCTGAGATTCAAAACCTAGTACCAACCATCCTGGGAGGTTTCTTCCTGGTTTTCAATAGTTGCCAAGATATAGTGTAGCCTATATATTTCACTGTGGATTAAGGTCTTTAGGCATTAACTTCTGTTTAGGCAAATCTTTATCTTACAAGTATGGATTTACAAATTACAAAAGTTATAAAAGTATAGAGTAATAAAACTATCTACTATTAAGAAAAAAAAAAGGAAAGTATTTTGAAACAAAAAACTTTAGTATTTTACGTTTTTGTAGTGACCAGAAAACTATATTTTAACGGTGGCGGCTATTCAGTGAAGGTAGTGTAGCACCATTTCATCTGTTTTCATACTATTTTTTAAAATTGTACTTTTAATTACTCCTGTCTTATTTTGTATTTTGTTCACCCTTGTGAATTAGTATTCCTGCGTACCGCTTTCTATTGGCTTGAATTGCTGGAATCGGACTGGTAGAAAGAGAAAATGCACATGGAGGGTAAAGGATGAAACTATAATTCTCCACCACGAAAGTAACTGCCATAAATCGGTTGCCATAACAACGAAGAGGGAGTCAAGATTAACAAAGGTCATGACAACAAAGAGAAAACCAGAATTAACCAAGATCATCATGCTAGGATAGCAAACAGTTTTCCGAGGTGTGGCGCTCTAGAGCATTAACCATGTGGGTTATCACTGGTTCCAACTCATTTTTATACGAGTACATTACTAATTGATTTATGCTCTAGCTATAATTTTCTATCAAGAATCTAGCTGCAATGTGTATCGGTTGGCGTGACAATAAAGAGGAAGCTAGAATTAACCAAAGGTCATGACAAAGAGATGGATTAACAAAGGTCATCCAGTGATGGTAGCAAGCAGTTCTCCAGATATGGCGTTCCGCAGCATCAACCATGTGGGGTAACGCTGATTTCTATCCCCCTTTATCAGAGTTTTTCAGAATTTATATACGCTCTTGAGCTGGTTCTATTACATTCTTGAAAGGAAATGCCGTGAACTATGATCACAATGATTGCAACATCCCATTCTTGGCTCTTAGAAAATTATTTTTTCATTCTTCACTTGAGTATGTGAAAGAATTGTGAGTGGAGTGGTTAAATATTAGATTGCTCGTTGCTATTTAGTAATTCTGCCCGAGGGCAGGTCTTTCAATGCAATCATAGCATTTGCTTTGCAGCTTTACTAGGGAATTGTAAGTGTGGTAGCTTCCCGTTGCTTTCCACACCGGCGAAGGATGATGATGATGATGATGATGGCCATATGATTTCGGGGACCGTTTGGGTCTTAAAGTTTTCCTGACACTTGTCTTACAGGTGAGGAAAAACCCCGATAAAAACCTCACCCAAAAAAACTGTCCCGACCGGGGATCGAACCCGGGCCCGCTGAATGTCAAGGCAGCACGCTAACTCGAGACCACAGCAATGGACTATAAATAATATAATTACAGAAAAAACTCATCATCGCAAACGAATTTTCAAAGTAAATTGTATGACAAAGTCGCCTATATTACTTATTTTTATGATCATTTTTTTCTTAGAGGAAATAAAATTATATTAAAAGAGCTTCAATAATAATCCAGGTAGCGAGCCGCTACTGAATTCTATCTACGAAACAGTAGAGGGAAACCGAAACAGCAGACACACATTTACTTAGACTTCTGGCAGGATATACAAAACAAATCAATATATGTCAATAATTAAACGTCTAAATATCATCACCATATGTGCAACAGCCAGTTATAGAGGCCTTGGCCGTCCCTACTCCCCAAATATATTATAAATAAATGATAAATACATCAAATCGGTATTTGAATTTACAACGATGCAAACTAAAAATTTAACTAACTCACTGGAGCTATCGAACCCTTAGGTTCTTGTCAGCGCGAACATAAACTGTCCACGTATCTCTATCCTGAGCTAATGTTTTCCAATCATCTCCTGTATAATCTACTTTCCTCAAATGATCGTTAATATTATTCTCTCGCCTCATTCTTTGTCTACTAACTGGGCGTTTTCCCTAAAAGAAGCTTCCATGCTCCTCTTTCATTCCCCATTCGTGCCACATGTCCTGCTCATCGCAGTCTATGGGACTTTACTATTCTTATCATATCCCGTTTTCTATAAAGATCATGTAACTTAGTGTTATTGCAAGTCTTCTCCATTCACCTGTCTGTTCATCTCTCATTAGTCCAAAAAGTTTTCTGAAATACTATTAATCTTTGCTGCTCTTTTAAAGTAAGAGTAGATATTTCGCATCCATATACAACTAATGCAATCAAGATGAATTCCATTGCAATAATACAGTACAGACTATAAAGTAAGAGAAGAATTGGAAGAGTTAAAAAGCGTTGGCAAAAGCAAATATAAATTCTGCAGACGGAACGGATGAAATGTGCAACCCAAGAAGCTTATTGGACGATAAAGTAGGCCTATATAAGTACGTCACACAGGAACTGCGCATCTAAGCGATTTCCTCACCAAGTACAATTTATTTTCCAATTTTGCTGGTTTACGGAATATATTTCTTTTGTTAATTTGAAGAAACTCAATTTCTGATGCCAGCTTATTTAAAAGTGTATGGCTAAAGTGAAAAACATGCATAACAGTAAGTTATTATCTATTAAGCTATGTTGATTAATTCGACACAAATTTTAATAATAGCCTATCTGATTCACTTTTCCATAACTTTATTACAATATCAATTAAATTAAACTAACGTATCTTATAGGATAATTGCCAATTTATGGATTAATTAAATCGTATAGTATACATTGAGACGAAGCAAATAAGGCAGTATCTAGAGCGAATGTTTAGCATCAGTTTTCAGGTAAATCCACATTTATAATATTATTTTGTAAGCCCTTTTTTCCCCTCCACGAGATTTAGGCGCTCTCCCCCTACAGGGAAGAAGTTGAGCCATACTAATTTAGTTACACTTGTTTTCGTATAGATGTCATTGGAGTGGCCCGTGATCAGCGTTACGCCTCATACTGATACCTAGGAAACCAAGGTAGTACTAGGACGGGAAAATTCGGTAAATTTTGCTTAGAGAGCTTTTTATTCAGGCTTAAGGATCTTTTACGAGCCTGAAAATCTTCGGACTAGGGACCCACGGCTTAAAGTCCCTCCCGGAGGACTTGCTCATTGTATTTTTCCATCCTAATACAGTAATAACATAATAATAATAATAATAATAATAATAATAATAATAATAATAATAATAATAATAATAATAATAATAATAATAATAATAATAATAATAATAATAATAATAATAATAATAATAATAATAATAATAATAACAATAATAATAATAATATATAGGATAATAATAATAATATATAGGATAATAATAATAATATATAGGATAATAATAATAATAATAATATATAGGAAAATAATAATAATAATATATAGGATAATAATAATAATAATAATAATAATAATATATAGGAAAATAATAATAATATATAGGATAATAATAATATATAGGATAATAATAATAATAATAATAATATATAGGATAATAATAATAATAATAATAATAATAATAATAATAATACTGTATTACGTACTTGAATTCATCGATTTCTTCAAAATTTCCTTTATTTGTTGTTAACCATTTCCATAATAATGTATTTCTATGTGTGACTAATAATAATAATAATAATAATAATAATAATAATAATAATAATAATAATAATAATAATGATAATAATAATAACATATATAGAAAGTTACGTGCTTGTACTTTTTATTTTATTGTATATGTCCTCTGTGTCGAAAGGCAAACTGAAATTGTACTCAGATTTATCTTATAATGGTGAATAATGACAACAATAATAATAATAATTATAATAATAATAATAATATTATTAGTATTATTATTATTATTATTATTAAAAAATTAATAATAAAATAGTAACAATAAAACTATTATTCCCCCAGTTATATTATATGAATGCGAAACACGGACTCTTAGTTTAAGGGAGAAGAAAAGATTACGAATATTTGAGAATAAAGTTCTTAGGAAAAAAGTTTAGACTAAATAGAGATGAACAGACAGCGAATGTGGAAGACTATATAACAGTGAACTGTATCATCTTTATAGGAAATCAGATATAATAAAAAACAATTAAGTCCCTTAGACAGCGATGGGCATGACATTTGGCACGAATGGGCAATGAAAGACAGGTATGGAAGCTTCTTGTAGGAAAACCAGAAGAAAAACGCCCAGTTAGTAGACCAAAAATGTGGGTGGAGAATAATATTACCATGATTTGAGGGACATATATTATGCGAGGATGATTGAAAAACATTAGCTTAGGATAGGGATATGTGGAGAGCTTATGTTCGCGCGGCCATGAACCCTCGGGTTTGATAGTGCCAGTTAGTGCCAGTAATAGTTAGTTAATACAATAATATTATTAATTATATTTATTTGATTTAAATCATAATAGAAACACGGCATGACGGGAGAGGGTTGAAGTTATTCTGAGTGACCATGAACGTAGAAAGATTTTATTGTTACGAGTAATGACCGGTTGTTTGATGAATGGCGTTACCGTATTCTCATCCTCACAGCCCAAGAGATCACTGTCCGGTCGTTCTAATGTCTTCAGGCAATACAACTCGCCATCTGTCATGTCATCTGCGCCTGAGTTCTTCACTTTTTTATTTCGCAAATGGCAATAATTTTTAGTATTTATAAAGAACTCTCTTCATATTTTACATATTAAAATTAAAATTCAAAACAGATTTTACTAACAGTATAAAATGCTTCTAGAATAAGTGTGTGAAGTTTATCATTTTGTTACGGATATGGAGTAAAGCAACATATGCCCCAGAAGTTTTTTTAACAATAACTTTATTAAGACTATTTAACTCATGCCCCAAATGGGAGTCAATGACCAATCACGTTTCAATGATTTCTGTTTTACAACCAATCAGAGTCGTGTTTCACGAAATATTTATCAGTGTTATAATTACCATATATTAAACAAAGCTCCTCCTTTTTAATATTCTGAACAGGTCTGACCGTTATTTTGCAGTGACTGAGCCTATAAGAAATACGGCTACCAGATTGTATATATAGTGCATACATGTCAACATTTGTAGCAATTTATTATACCACCAAAAAAAGAAACCACTGTTTGACTTTCTTAAATGTATTTTTTCCCAGGTAATAATCCAGAAAAATATAATTGTAATATTTACATCATACGACATCAGAAATGAATTAATATACAGATTGATGTTTCATTTTTTCTCCACTAGAGAGCATTCTTACAATATTGCGTTCCTTTGGCAATAAATAGTATGATCTGGTTGCAGTGATAAACAAAAGAAGCAGTAGAAGCGTACCTATCGTTTCTCATTTGTTTTCAAACATCGCCGTTTGCATTAAATATATAAATATTTTGAAATAACTACAGTTAAATAATGATTTGTGAGTAAACAGCTTAATTTTATTCGTTAAATAGTCCTAACAAATGCCACTCTTGATTTCCAAATTCTCTAGATAAATTCACTCCTCACTTCGTGAGTCGTGAATTTATCGATAATTTGGAAATCACTCGTGGCATTACTTATGATAATTTTGGAGCTATTTAACAGCAATTTGGAGACAGGACAGGCTAGTAAATAAGCCTAAACCGTGAAGAAGAAGAAGAAGAAGATAAACCAAAATCTGATGAAAAGCACTTAGATAAAAAGGTCAGTTTTCAATGGTCGCAAATTTATTCACGAATATCGATAGAAGTCTGTGGCGCGACACGCCTAGACGGCTCATTGCGTACCAGCAGGCTGCTAGATTCTCATCCACGTGTACAATTTATACCCAATAATGGGTGAAATGAGTAAAGTAAGCTGAGCCCCTCCCAGCCGTTATAGCTAATTTTCTCAATCTGAAATCGCTTTAAATACTCAAATTCCTCCCGATGGTTGGTGGGCATCGGTCCCATATTGGTCGAAATTCCGCAAGAAAATGTCTTCCCTCATGTGGACTCGAACCAGGGCATGTTACATAGCTTTGCGTCAAAACATTATACCTTAGAATATTCGGTTTCACCACGGTAGAAGTTTGGAGTAATAGTAGTTAGACAATGTCCTAGATTATCGCCATATTAATAATATTTGACTGTTGATGTTCGCAAATAAATAGGTAGGTAGATCGGTAGGCAGGCATACAGGGCGCAAGATACCTAAAAGCTTGGCTGACTTTTAGGGTCTATATATTTGGAGTTTCTTTCTTTCCTTTACAGCTGGGCTATAATTAATTGAAATCTTATCTTTAATACGAAGCATTCACCAATAAGAACAATCGTTTCCCGTAAAACTTTCCTCCGATTTTCTTTCTCTATTTTATTGTCTCTCTCCCTCTATGGCTCGACAAGCCCAGAAGGCCCTAGGCCTACCAACCAGCTGCTGGTCTCATTCTACATGTGTTAATCGCAGAGGTAGACGGTTATCCTGCCAGTGTAGGAATGACACGTGGTCAGCATGTCGGGTGTCCCAGCGGTTACATCTGGTTTTCTCAACTTGGAACCGCTACTTATTGCAGCTACCCAAATACCTCATGATACTGGGTGGGAATCGGTTCCATAATGGCCGAAATTTCATGACACAATTTCTTCTCCCATGGAGATTCGAATCAGCGCAAATCTCGGAACTCAACGCCAAGGCATCTTACCTTAACCACTCGGCTACGGCGCAGGTAAATTGTCTTTAACCTCATTGTATTATTAGACTTTATTTTTATTATCGTTTAATTTGGCCAGGTAATATTTTAGCATCTAATACTATTGTGATTTTTGTATTTGAATATGTTTGCCCTGGTGAGTGGAAGAGAAGTCCACATGCCATAACTCTACCAGGGTAAATAAATAAATAAATAAATAAATAAATAAAATGGGAAGGAAAATGTTGTCCGTGTTCAGCCGACTAGGACAAATGGTTTGCTTTCACTAGTCCAAACAAACTTTTTTGGTCCGAGAAACGACGATAAATATTGCTCATTGGTCCAAACTGGATGCGGTCATAGGAAGGTAGGTAGATAGGTACTGCAGAGCGAAAAATTATTGTGAGTCAGACGATGTGTAAACTAGTAAAGTTATTCATGTTGCATTTCTAACTCATAATCAGATATTAGGTACATGGCCGCATGGATAACTCTCCATATATCCACATCCTCAACTAATGTTTTCTAATAATTCCCTGTATAATTTAAACTTCCCTCAAACCACGCTTAATGCTATTTTCCCCCATCTGATTTGGGCTACCCATTGGGTGTTTTCCCTCTAGTTTTCCTACGAGGAGTTCTCATGTCCCTCTTTCATTCTCCATTCGTGTCGCACATCCTGCCCATCGCAGTGTATGAGCGGAATATTTTACCCCAGTGTAACCCATGTCCACGTTTCTTGGCGGTTGTATTTTTACGGTGACAGATCATTACTCGTTCGGTAATTTTTTTCCGCATTTCTTATTGCCTTTGACCTGTCTGGCATGGATAACCCTTTCGGCAACAATGCTGCCGCGAGCATAGCTCTCTGGGGTCCTTTAAGCATGGAGCCATTCCACAACGATAAAGTAAAGATACCATCGGAGGGCATAATCACACATTAGCCTACTCTATATTAAGTCACCGAGGTTCAAAAAGGATACTGAAGTTCACACCATCTAAAACCTCTCCTACCTAAATCTCGTCACTTTTACGTGGTAAAATATGTTTTATCGCAGACGAGACTCTGGGTGTTAGCACTGTAACTTCAACATCATGAATGAAGGAAGTGTCTCAAAATTATATTTTCGGCTACACCATGCACGAGGATCGCAGAGCCACACCAACCTAGTACAGCACAAGTTTTCTATATTGCGACAATGATCATCATATCATGGTTCACTCTATTACAACAAACAGCTCATTCTAATCCAAATGTACGCAACATAGAGCATATACCATAGCGACGTGCTGTTCACCGAACATATTTACCAGGTCCCCTTTTATAATGGACCCAATAACATTATATTAGTGTTATTCCCATAGCTGGAGCAGTGTAATTCAATTTGTTCTGTCGACTTAAGCTAGAGCTCGTCGCCAGTACAGTTTTAATATTCTGTTCTGGGGCGGTAACACATCATTCCACTCTAATGTACACCGTCATAGAGGTGAGAACCAATGCCGCTAAATATGCAAACTAAATCTCTAACCGATAATCACAAGATTTTTAGCTGCCAGCGAGCTACATTTGGTTCCAGACACAGTACAATGGACGATGTTAGACATCGTCACCTGGTAGTAGTAGTAGTAGTAGTAGTAGTAGGAGGAGGAGGAGGAGGAGGAGGAGGAGGAAATGCCGTACATAAGACTGTCCAATGGGCTAAAAGGTTACAATCCCACCACTGGAAGTTGGGAAAGGTTAGTATTCTCTTTAGGGGAATTTCACATAACTGAAAAAAAAATTCAAGAAATAAAGCCGGATGGATACTAATAATGACGAAGGGCCTGTCAAGGCCATCTTAAGACTTAGGAACAGGTTTAAAGAGGCTAACCTACTATGTTTATATAATATCATGGGCACCTTATATGAAGACACTCGGTCAAAATCCCTGGTCAACCTGTGAAAGTTATTCTATAGAGTTTGTTCCATTCTGAATAAGCCAAATTCTTAATTAAATCGAGAGTCCATTAAATGGGGATATAATCATCAAGGATATAAGGGCCAAACAGTAGAGAATAAATTATTTCATGCTTTTAGTTCCAAAGTATAAAATACATTTCGCAAATCAAGAAACATCGAGTAAAATTCAAGTGGAAAAATCCTATACGCTTTCTAATTTCAAGAAGCGGAGTCGTATATGCTGTATATTTCATCCACTAAAGAACTTGTGTGAATATTTGCACAACAATTTACAATTTCCCAACCTTGAGACGACTGTATTTATAAATATTTACTCGGCTAATTAGCGTACAAAGAGATTCGGAAGTACTATTACAGATTTTTGAGGTTATAGATAATTTTCTGTGGTAACCTATTTATGTAAATGTATTGTTTAAGCACTAAAATGGCAAAGTCAAATTAAATATCGCTCTTTACCCGTGTAAAGTATCTATGTAGTTGTCTACCTCGACCATATAACAAGTAAATGTGTGTTAGTACAACCACATTTTCTGATAACGTTCAGAGGATTATCTTACAATATAATTATTCCAGTACTACCCTAGGTAGTAGGCCTATGTCAGATATGAGGGTGAATCAAATATAAACCGGAATTATTGTTTACAATTTTATTGAATTAACAAAAAAATACAAAAACCATCACCTTATTTTTCTACATAGTCTCCTGCATTTCCAACACACTTTTGCCATCGAGTTGGCAACTTTTTGATGCCGTCCTTGAAGAATGAGGTATGACGTGTAGTCAGCCAGTTGCGCAAGAACTACTCTACCGCTTCATTGTCACCAAACCGCCTTCCTCCCAGGTCTTCTTTCAGTGGCCCAAACAAATGGTAGTCACAGGGTGACAAATCTGGACTGTAAGGAGGATGTTCTAGAGGTGCCCAATACATTTTGGTCAGTTTTTCTTGTGTCAACCGAGCAGTGTGTGGCCTTGCATTGTCATGCAGCACAATCACATTTCGGACCGGTTTTCGGCTGCGCTTGTTGCGATATGCTGCTTTCCGAAGCTTATTCAAACGTGTGAAGCAATTTCAGAAATTGTTACACGCCGATCCTCCTCAATAAGGTCCCGTACAGCACGAATGTTGTCTGCAGTGATGCTTGTTCGTTGCCGTTTTGGTGGGGCTCATTTTCCACTGAATCCCGGCCTGCTATTTTTTTTTTGCGTCAATCATACACCTGCGTCTTCGAAAGGGTTGCTTCCCCGAACTGCGCATGGAGCCGTCTCAAAATTTCAGAAGGTTTAGTGCCTTCTTTCGCAAAAAAACTTAATAATAATGCGTTGCGCAACAGACGTGTGTACCTCTTGCTCGCTCATGGCGTACTGAAGCAAGCGGCCGCTCTTCGGAGTGCGACACATCAAGATCCCTACTCCAGACATCCCCACCAACTTCCCCTCCAAACCGCAACCTTTGCAGTTCGCTACCAGAGCCTCCAGATACAAATTCCGGTTTATATTTGATCCACCCTCGTAGTAAACAGAGTACAAGTAAGATCACGTTACTTGAAACTTTGACCTATGTAAATATTTATTGTCTAGAATAAAATAAGAAATTTAAAAAAGTAATAATATTGACATTATTCAAACAGTGCAATTATAGGAATGGCTTCTATAATAAAAAAAAATATTATCTAAACTAATTTTATTAACATGAGAATCGTGTAGGAATTTTGAGTCATAAAATAAATTTTATAATGCCTAATTTTGGATTCTAACTTTGGAGATTTCAATGCTTGGTAAAGACACCAACATGTGACAGCTAGACGAACGTAATACATTTTATCGATTTTGAAGTGAAGAAATAAAAATATTTTCTGATGCATTTCTAAAAGCATTTCAGTAGTAGCCTATAGTGAAAGTTTTATTTAAAAATGTCATACTTTTAAAGGAAGGTTTTTACTATAGGCTACTAAAAAGCTCCCAAAATAGTTTTTTTTTTCCCTCTTATGTGATACGGGCATCCAGGTCTATAACGTTCTGAATCTCATATTTTCCTATAGTGAGATATTAGCTTTTCTGTCTATTTCTGATACAGGCCTATAAGGACTGTATGACAAAATTGTATATGTTTATCTTAACTGGATACATGGGAACAAAACGATGCTTCCAGATTTTACGCTATACCGCTATAAGCAGTTCTCGCCCGGTTCCCGCATATTACAATACCTTGTAAAATATTTTATTTCATCATAATCATCATCATCCAGGGATTAAGTATGTTGGCTCGTTCCGGTTTCATAAAAGCTAGAATTGTTAAAATTGTTCAGACCATCTTCTGTGAAGGCGTCCAACATTTCTCCTTCCGTGCGGTTTATAATTTAGCAATAATTTTGTAAATCTTTCTTTTGACATTCTATCAATATGTTCTTTCCAGTCGTTCCTATATTTAATTATTCGGTCTGTAAGTTTGAAAATATTTAGTTCCTTTCTTATATCTCCATTCCTTTTCTTATCCAGCAGAGTATATCCTGCTATATTTCTTAAAAATCTCATCTCAGCTGCTTCCAATCTTTGTTCTTGTCTTGTAGTGATCATCCAACATTCTGATCCATACATCAATACAGGAACAGCCATTACTTTATAAAATTTAATTTATTATTTTATTTATTGCGCTAAAAATAGGAATAATATGCTTTCCAATGGAGTATTTTGAATTCATTTTTAGCAATATCTGTAACACATTTAAGATCCTAGATATTTGTCTTGAGCGGTTTAAAATATGATGCCTTCATGCTGAGCTATGAGACTTAATATGATGCCTTCATGCTGAGCTATGAGACTTAATATGGCCTTCATGCTGAGCTATGAGACTTGCGCTGTTTCGAGTTCTCACCGGGAAAATATATTTTTCTCATGATATTTCGGCCAGTATGAGACTGATGTCCACCCATCATCATGAGGAATGATCCCATACTGCGTAAATTCGATCATAAAATTTATTTTCCAACAGGAACTCGAATGAGCGCAAGTCCCGTAACTCTGCATCAAGGCAAATCACTCAGCTACAGCGCGGGTTACAACATTTTATAAAATACCTTACTTGTTGTGCTCGAACTACGAATATTAAGTTGGCCATGGGGTGTGTTTAATCAGATTTTAGCAATTTTTGTAACTAATTTAAGTAACTATTTACTTATCCCTACTTCTTGTTAGCATTTAACTATGTATTTCGACAATTATCAGGTTTGATAGAAGAATGAAGATCAAAATTGTTAAAATTATTTTTTATGCTCTACAAAATTCTGTCTAAATATAAATTGTAAGAATACAATTTAGAAGAAGATACAGGACCTTCAATTCAGCACACTGTTTTCGAGATAATTTTAAACACAAAAAGTAAAATTAACTTTATTTTTTCTTCAAATCCATCTTAAACCTGACGATTGAATTTACGATTTAAAAACGTAAGATACATAAACTAATTAACAAGTTACTAAAAACAAACTTATTTCGAGCTGCGCAAGAGTAGAGTGATCCGTAGAACATTTGAAGAGCTTTTTAAAAAATTGAGCATGCCCATTTCATTAAAATTTTCTTGAGGAAGCAAAAAATTCACATCTCTTAAATTAATAAAATCTTTTATTTGTTTGGTATAAACATCTACATTAGCACACCGATTTCAATGGGATATGTTCATATTATTTTGTTAAAATATGAATCAACACCTGAGAGGTCTCTATTATTAATCAATAACCAAAGTTTTTTTTAAGTTTTGGACAGTTAAAAAACTGATAAAAGTGGTTCCCACAAAGATTCAGATAAATTAAAAAAATATGTATGTTTTTAAACTTTCAATAATATAATTATAAATCTTAATTTTATGTTGCAATAAAGGATACATGTTACCATATCCCTGATGGACTGTGGCTCGTCAGGCATGCTGTAGAAACTACGAAATTCTTTCCGGAGGTCGTGAAAATAAGCGTAGTATCCGGGAAGTTCGAAGTTTTTGGAACACGTTTCCGGGTGAAGACATTGCCGGAGAGGCAGTTGTCCGTCCGTCACAAACCGGAGTGAATGCGTTGACGGTCCAATGTGGAAAGTTTGTCTAGCGTACTGCTCGAACTGAAACAAGAAAAAAAAAACATGTTTAACAACGATACTATTTTAACACAACTGCATGCCAGAGATTTCTTTCATTTTAACTACCTCTGAAAAGTTGATATTTCATAATAAGACATTTTCTTAAAAGGTTTCTTGTAGTATGTCCTTTCCTATAGGCTATTGAATCAGCCCCTAGACTCTGGAATTACCGGACATTTGCTTCTTTTAAAATTGATCTAAATATCTATATTTTGCAATCAATTTCTCAGCAAATTAATTGACTGTTTAGGTTATTTTTAATTTCTCTAATGGATTAGATTCATTTTAATTTTATATTGAAATTCATTGAACAAATAAATGAATCTAAATATCTGGGATATAATATATAGCGTGCAGAAAATCTGAATACGTACAAATAAAATTAAACAGATTGTGGAACGATACATACTACATAAAAATGAACTACATGGTCTTTATAGGAAGCCAGATATAATAAGAACAGTTAAGTCTCGTAGACTGCGATGGGCAGGACATGTTGCACGTATGGGGAATGAAAGACTTGCATGGAAACTTCCTGTAGGAAAGCCAGAGGGAAAACGCCCAGTTGGTAGACCAAGAATGAGGTGGGAGAATAACATTAACTATGATTTGAGGGAAGTCGATTATATAGGGAATGATTGGAAAGCATTAGCTCAGGATAGGGATGTATGGAGAGCTTATGTCCGCGCGGCCATGAACCTACGGGTTCGATAGGGTCAGTGAGTAAGTAAGTAAGTGGAACGATACGTAGAAAATTGAATCATTATATACAAAAACATACATTTTTAAAGCTTCATAAAGTAATTGCATTGACTGCTATTATAAGTTATTTAACATCAGATCATTTAAGACAAACTGAATAATCCGAAATGAGATTTCTCTAATTTGTATCAGGTTGTAAATTACTAGATCACAAAAGGAACATAGACATTAGACAAGAATTAAATACAGAATCAATTACATATATAGTTCAGACCAATCTCATGAGCTAGTGGTCAGACCTTTTGACTACAGATAATGGTTTCCCGTGTTCTTTCCCGGTCAGAGCCAGAATTTTTAAAAGGAATCATTCCTACTCTAGGTCTGGATGTAGGTTAAGTTTAGGTTTAAGGAATCTCCTGGCGCTTCATTATCATTCACTGTCTACCATATAAGGGTAACGTAACTCTGCCTTCTAGGCGACCCAACTTAAAAAGTGGGTTTCAATTCCGCAATGCTAGGATAGAATGCCAGAAATGTCATATATAACCTGATTGCATTGATAAAAAAATAAATAAACATCTGTAGTTCAAAAGTACAGAAACTGATGAAATCACATTCAACGAACTCCAGACTTGAAGATTTCGAAAGCTGCCATACACTATAATCCAAAAGGAAAAAGAAAATAGGCCGGCCATTGAAGAGATGGCGTGTGCAACTACTTTGATACGGAACATGCCAGAAGCCTTAATCCTTGAGGCCTATGATGACGAGGAATTAAAATATGCATTAAAAATAAATCACTCAACTTCGACAAGAAAGTACTTATACAAAAAATATATAGACAACAACCTACTGAATATAACTAAACATTCTAGACGCGATATTACCTAGATATTAAATTATCTGTAAATAAACAATAAGTAAAAATAACAGTGGTCAAATATTCGTTGTTGACACTTAGATCCGACACATTTAAATGAACTGGTATTAAAACTTTGTATTTTTCAATATAATTTATCAAACTAAATTATAAAATAATAATAACAATAATAATAAAGAGTGGTTTCTACAGCTATGACCGCTTTCCACTCCCACCCCCACTTATTTATATTCAATTCATCTTCAAATTAATCAGTTCTCATCCATCTCAGAATATTTTCCTTCCACTTAGAGCAAAGAGAGAAGACCAAAATCTGTTAGGATGTTGCCAATTGGAGAACTTTGGTCATCTACCATCCCTCATTTAAATCACATTCCCCACCATCTTAATACTCTTTGTTTAAATTCGTTTCCTCTGCATCCATACTATTTATTTACTGAGATGGGACATTGCACGTTTTCGATAACCCCGCATTTCTCAAATAGTCTATTTCCAATGTCAAGAAGAAGGAGCAGTTGAAGAAGGAGCAGTTTAAGAAGGAGCAGTCGAAGAAGGAGCAGTCGAAGAAGGAGCAGTCGAAGAAGGAGCAGTCGAAGAAGGAGCAGTAGAAGAACCCCTTCTTCTAAAGCTCAGTAGAAGCAGAAGAAGAAGAAGAAGAAGAAGAAAAAGAAGAAGTAGAAGCAGCAGAAGAAGAACAATAATAATAATGCACGAATAATTTATATTGAAAGTGTAGTGAATGGAAACAATCTAATATCCTGGGCAATAGTTTACTGCGTTCAAAATTTATAGACAATAAGTAGCTTTTACAGAGATTTAACTAACTCGCTGGCACTATCAAACCCGTAAGTTCATGGCTGTGCGGACATAAAATCCCCATACATCTTTATCCCGAGCTAATGTTTTCTAGAATCCATAAAATTGTAAGTGTTGAGACAGTTCATGTGTAAGCTATGAGTAGGATTTATTGATGGGTTCGAGTGTGGGGATGAAGATGATGAAGCGTAATTAGAAGCAGGAAGAAGCAGATATAATGATGGAAATGGCAAAGAGAGGACGTCGACCTGCCAGAGAGTTGGTTGCCCTCGCGCGGAGTGCACAGTCGTGACGGTCGAGCGTGAGCGGGCTCACAGCCACACACAGAGTGTTCCTCAAACAACTTCCCAAATACAGTAAAATTATTTACCATCTTATTTAAAGACGTGCTTTAACAGCTCACATCATTAGCGTCCAAATTCGAATCTGGGCTCGAAAAGACCGACAAAATTTGATCTGTTGACTATTATTTCAGGATTAAGATTCTTTTAGGTGATCCAAATATACGACACACCAGACCAACCACTCTCTTTAACATGCCAATGCATTAGCGTTGCAATTTAAATCTGGCTTCGAAAAAGCAGACAAAATTTACTCAAAGGTATATTATTTCAGAATTGAGGTTACTTTACATTACTTAGGGCCAGTTTCACCAAGAGAGGTAAGTGTATTACGCCAGTTTAAGCTATACATTATACATGGGGAAAACTGGCGTAATACAGTTACCTCTCTTGGTGAAACTGGCCCTTAAGTGACGATAAGAGACTCACGATATTATTTAACAGATCAGTTCATTAGCGTCGCGATTCAAATGTGGGTGTGAAAATAGCGACATATTTTCTTTAGAGGATTTTTCAGACTTGGGATTTTTTTTATTATAATGGTGCGACAGGCCTAGAAGGTCTTTACCATCCGGGCGCGGGCCTCACACCCACATAATATTCTACTTACTGAGGTGAACGATCATCCAATAAGTACAGGGTTGACATGTTGTCAGAGTATCGAGTCCTCCAGCCGTTATAGCTGGTTTTCTCAACCTGAAATCGCTACTTATTATAGAACCCGAATTACTCAAGATGCTGGGTGGACCACTGTCCCACAAGAGTCAAAATCCCATGATAACATTTTTTCCTCCATGTGGACTCGATCCAGTGCAAGTCCCGTAGCTATCCATTGAGGCAAGATGCCTTAAACCGTTCTGCCACGGCATGGGACATTTTACGTGCCGTAAATTAATGAGAGAGAGAGAGAGAGAGAGAGAGAGAGAGAGAGAGAGAGAGAGAGAGAGAGAGAGAGAGAGAGAGAGAGAGAGAGAGAAAAAAGACTAGCGGCTTTACTTGCCTTCTGAATGAAGCCATGCTCAGCGTTTTTAAGCTTTTAAGCATTTAAAAATCTATCATCCCGGTCGAGTTTGAGGTCGGGAACCTCGGAAGCAGAGGCGAGCACATTGCGAGTAACCATTATTCAACCGAGTCCGACAAAATAGGATAAAGTTAGCTAATTTCATTAAACTGGTTATTTTATGATATAAGACAGATGAAGAAGCAGAGGCGAGCACAGTGCGAGTAACCATTATTCAACCGAGTCCGACAAAATAGGATAAAGTTAGCTAATTTCATTAAACTGGTTATTTTATGATATAAGACAGATGAAGATGAGCAGAAAGTCACTGACAACTATGCGGTAAGAATATGAAGTAACACCTGTGTGATTACTACAGTGCAGTTCTGGATTCTGTAGCCTCATTTGTGGGGTCCATGGTGCGTTAAGAGGGAAGGACGATTGCAGGTACTGCCAGCAACTACCCACAGTTTTGAAAACATAGTTATTGCACGTTGAATTTTTTTACTATTAGTTTTGAGTTAGTGAATAGTTTTGATGTCTAATAAGTTTGAAGTGTTCATTATAAAATAACGTTTTTGTAACAATTTATTTTATTATGATCATTATTATTATTATTATTATTATTATTATTATTATTATTAATAAGAAAAAAATTGCGTGGTAACTAGTTCCCTCCCTCAATGTTCCCTCCTGCCACGAGCCTTTGATTTCAACAAGACGGCTAGTTACAGAACTGGACTATAGTTGTTATACCATTAACCCTAAATGGTAATGTATCCTATAAAGATACATTGGTTTAATTTATTTAATATTTTTAAGAAAATAATAAAAAAACGAACTAATATAAATTGCTTAAATTTATGTCGAATTATGTAAAATTCGAGACTTTCACGGCAGGTGCCTTGATTCATGTATTTTACGTCTTTCATCACCACACTATACTCAACTATAAATAAGGACAAGATTTCCAACGCACAACCAGTCTGCAGCCGACATTTGAAGAGTTAGGAGGTCAAAGAGCACGCAGAATCTCCTGAGGATGTCTACCGCAGTAGTAGACGAAACGTTGAGTGTTAATAAAACCAGACCACGGCCATTTAGACCGAAAGACATAAAGTACATTAATTATGTCGAATTGTACAATACAGTATAAAGTAATAACTTAGTGTATTGCATGATTTTGTTTTCACTGCGATCCGATACATTTAAATAATCACCACGAGAAATTATTATTTCACCATTTTGAGGATTGACGTTTCATAAAACAGCTTAACTGTATCCACAAGGCTAGATGAAAATGAAATTTTTTTGTTATATCGAGATGATGTATTTTATAAAATTTCTTTTCAAGAACTTATCTGCTGAGATTAACACGGTAGGCCTACAGGAAAAAATTTGAAAAAAAAAAAGTTATCACTGGGTATCAAAAGTTGAGGACCTATAAAGACCTTTAAAAATACCTAAAAATATCTTTAAAAAGACATAACAACTGAAACAAAATGATGTAAAAAGTCAATTTAAATTAAATTGTAATTTTAGCTTCTACTGCATTTTTAATTACTATAATTAAATAATGTTTAAAAAATACAACATTCTAGTGAAACGTAACATATATTGCAAAAAAAAAAATTACTGTAAATGCTTCTTCATTCATACTTTATTTTTTTTAATTCAACGTAGTTTGAAAAAAGTATTGTGTGTTCATTAAAAAGAAAGTTCTTGGAGAATTTAGAATGAACGTTTTTTTTCTACCTAAAATGAATTCAGCGAACCCGCAATAGCTATCAGTTGGCTGGTTAAAAATAACAGGATATCTTTTGAGGGTTCTATAGTTTCTCACAGACCAATAGTGTTTGCAACGTGAAAAGTCTTTGGAAAGTAAAACTAGAAAATGTTTTAAATAGAAGTTGGAATTGAGAGTAGACTTTGCGGATTCTTGAATTATACAAACGGTATAAATGTAGTTAAAAGAAGGTAAAATTGCAAAAAAAGCCATTAAGACCTAAAAAGGCTAAGAGAAAAGGACCAAAAATCCAAATAACGTCGAAAAAGGACAAATAAAACCTACTCTTTTCTGGTCTACATAATTATTGTTATAATTTTAGCTGTTGTAACTTATTAATGATTATATTAGTTATAAATGATTTTAATAATCGGTTTCTTCTTGAAGGAAACCCAATATATATATATATATATATATATATACATATATAAGTTGGGCCTCATCTTCAGACATAAAGGAAGGTAACGTTGCAAAAAAAGCCATAAGACTTTAAAAAAGGCTAAAAAAGGACCAATAAGCCAAATAATGTCGAAAAAGGACAAATAAAATCTACCATTTTCTGGCCTATAATGATCCAATATATGTAAGTTGGGCCTCATATTCAGACATGAGATTAAAAAAAAAAAGTTTTTTTTTTTTCCACAACTTCCGAGCCCTAGTTATCACCCATGAAACTTTTCTCGACCAGGAATCGACCCGAGCCCGCTGTATATCAGGCAGCGACGCTACCCAAGATCTCAGCGGTAGATTGATGCATAATTTAGCTATTAAAAAGCGTATACTTTTCCTACCCCCGAGATTGAAAATCTTACAACATAAATTCTCAACCACATAGGAATTCGAACCTGACTTACAAGTCAGGAGGCGGGCTTCTATCACCTGTGCTAGCGTGACGGTTATTTCTTGATGTATATTTTAAACTTGACTTCTTTTTTCCCCCTATTTTTTTTAATCTTCTTCAATCCCTTAATGCTTCAAGGTCAGAAAGTCTCCTGTCCATCTCCGCTACCGCCAGACAGCAGTCCCTTCATTTCACTTATATCTCACTCCAAGTTCTATAGCTAGACAGGCCCTTAGGCAAACTACTCGGATGTTGGCCTCAGATGCATTTGTTTCAATCACAGAAATGCACGATGATCCAGGGTTACATGTGATCAACATTTTTAATCCACCACTGTCTCTCCTTTTTTTTTTTTTTTTTTACATTTTCGTTCAAAATATGGTCTTCTTAATTTAATAAGACATCAAATATACTTTAAATTTTGGGGGGGGATGATATTATACATTACAGGAACTCCTGTAAACCCAATTTTTTTTCAGTAAATTAAAATATGTAAAACGGCGATTCTTCTAGTTACATTATATATACAGGGTGTAACATAACTCAATGGCAAAATTTCAGGAATGAATTCCTCGTATGGAGAGAATAAAAAAAAAAGGTGTATTACAACATGAGTCCGGAAATTGATAATTACAGAGTTATTCGAACTTTTATGGATGTTAGAACATGGCGACAAAAATGCAAGGAACTTGTTAGAGCGCTCTGTTCTGTCAGATGAAATGTTCAAAGTGACCATAGATGAAATGCATACAGGCATATTCATTTGTGTACATCACAGCAGCCTACAATCAACAGAAAACAGACTGTCAATAACTACTGTAAACCTTAATATCCTAACATTCATAAAAGTTCGAATAACTCTGTAATTATAAATTTCCGGACCCATGTTGTAATACACTTTTTTATTCTCTCCATATGAGGAACTCATTCCTGAACTTTTGCTGTTGAGTTATGTTACACCATATATATATATGAAAGTGATACATTGCTTTAAGGAAAGAGAAAAGATGAAAAAGATTACTATTATTTGAGCATGAAAGAGCTTAGGAAAAAGCAATTGAGCCAAAGAGTGATGAACAGACAGGTGAATGGAGAAGACTACATAAAAGTGAGCTCCATGACCTTTATAGGAAACCAGATATAATAAGAATAGTTAAGTCTGTAGGCACAAATGGGGATTGAAAGAGGAACACGGAACTTCTTGTAGGAAAAACAGAAAGAAGTTGCCCATTAGATATGCCAAAAATGAGGCGGAACAATAACGTTAACCATATTTGAATGGTGTTAATTATACAGGAAACGACTGGAAAATGTTTGCTTAGGATATGGATGAATGAAAATTTTATGTCATGCGACCATGAATCTCCCGGTGAGTTGATTAATTAGTAAGTTCATTATTTTAATGTGTGTAATATATATATATATATATATATATATATATATATATAACCCATACAGTGCCCAGCGTAAGGTATATATTTATACTATTATTATCATTGTTATTATTATTATTGTTATTATTATTATTGTTATCATTATTATTATTATTGTTATTATTATTGTTATTATTATTATTGTTATTATTATTATTATTATTATTATTGTTATTATTATTATTATTATTATTATTATTATTATTATTATTATTATTATTATCATCATCATCATCGTATAAACTGTTGTTTGTACATGAAATTTACATTGCAACATTTAATATAGTTTTAATTCTTTATAATTAGAATTGTGTATAGGCATATATATATATATATATATATATATATATATATCCATCCATAGTAATTCTGTCCGAAGGCAAGTCCTTCACTGCATTTTGATGCTATGCTTGAAGCTTTACTAGGCAATTGTAGGTGTGGTAACTTCGCGTTGCTTTCCACACCGGTGAAGGATGATGATGATGATGACCATATGATTTCGGGGACCATTTGGGCCTTAAAGTTTTCCTGACATTTGTGTTACAGGTGAGGAAAAAACCCCAATAAAAACCTCACCCAGAAAAACTGCCCCGACCGGGGATCGAACCCAGGCCCACTGTGTGACAAGGCAGCATGCTACCTCGAGACCACAGCGGTGGAATATATGTATATATATATATATATATATATATATATAATTGTAAAATATGTATTTGTAATTTGTGCTGGTTAGTGGAAGAGAAGGCATTATGGCCTTATCCCTGTCAGAATAAATAACACATTATTGTTGTTATTATATATGAACAAAAACTGAAGTGTTATTTTTAACACATTTAAATTTATCAAACAATGCACACTATCACGAAATTATCAACTTTTACTCTATAACAAGCAACACTATATGATATATTTTTAAGATTATTTATATGCTCTTAAAGATCTAAGATCGTAATAATCTTTCATTGTAGGTGTGGATATCTATTAATCTGTTTGTCAAGCATTTTGTGCATAACTCCTCCCTTTTGTGGGTATTTTTACGTGCGTCCCAAAACTTATAGGTATGCGACCTGTTGGAACAGGTTTTAATTCTGGATGACTTACATAGTTTTTAACTACACAAGGACATGGAGATCTCTCCGGATGAGTGATCAGCACAATGCTAAAATTAACTACCAGACTTACGAACATTTGTCAAGATAGGCCTACTTCATTCTATCATATATAGTAAGATATAGGTGATTACAATGATCAGACAGTGTTCGGAGACTATTTGGGTCTTAATATGTATCATTATGAGTAAAGAACTATTAAATAATTATTGTCATCATTGGCGTGATATTTTTTTTTTGTTTGACCTATCTTAGCATGTGGCAGTGTAATGGGGGTTGGGACTTATAACGTATTTAACGAATAGGCCTACATGAACATGCGGATTCCATGATAGTTATCGGTGATCCACTGAGCACAGTTTGAAAATCACTAGTATGTTATCAAGTCGGCCGCGGTGGACTAGTGGTTATGCTCCTTGCCTCTGATCCCGAGGTCGCGGGTTCATACCCGGCCGGAGTCGATGGATTTTTTTTAGGATGGAAAAATCCAAGGAGCAAGTCCTCCGGGAGGGACTTTAAGCCATAGGTCCCGAGTCTGAAGACTTTCACGGCTCATAAAAGATCCTTAAGCCTGAATAAAAATGCCTCTAAGCAAAATTTACCGATCTCAACATCCTAGTAATAGCTTTGTTGCCTGCTAGATGTCTCATTGAGTCGATATGTTGGCCGCATGCCATTCATGACATCTATGGGAAAGTAATGTAACTTAATTACCTACCAAAGGAGAGCCTATGACTCAACATTGGGGTACGCCATTATAGATACACTCAGATTCAACCCAAGAAGTTACTGTGTATTTGGAATAGGGAACTGAGTTACCATTTTAACATTATTTTCTTGAGAGAAACCCTTATATAAAACTGAAGATTGCAGCACAGCAGGTACATAGTTGTAAGTTGTAGCCGTCCAAGCCACCCCCTTTTAAAGAAAAAAAAAACAGTTACCACTTGTCACTGAACTCGTGCGGAACTGTACTATCATGTGTGAAAGTGTCGACTATCATATTTACTATAAAACTAGTTTGCATGCCGTAAAAGAAAAACTATGTTTTTAGATGTATAGTACATAGATTTGGAAAAAGTACTGCTAACCTTGCCCCTTCATCTTTCCCTAAGCAATCAAATGCCGTTATTATGAGTTTGGCAACATCTACCCTCTGTACGTAGGGAAATACTGGCGTAGCCCATAAGGTCTGTAGTAACTTCCTGGATCGAATTACAGTGTAGATAGATACATGTTATCAAGGTTATACAGATGAAAATATCTTTGAAAAAGAAAAGTTTCACAAATCTTCATCGATCCTACTTATTAGGCTCCGAAAATGACACACACACACACACAAACACGTATCTAGGTGTGTTAACACCCTAGAGTTCGCACTTTTTTTGGAACCGAATTCGGCACATAGCAAATTAACAGAAGTAAGGTCGAAATCGTTAACCATCCCATCAGGAATGTGAGTCAACTTTATAAACCGTTCTAATTGTAGCAATTTTCGCATTTTGCAACGAAACTTGGTACATTACATTGCAATTAAACGAGGAATTATCAAAAAAATCAGCGAAATTCGAAATGATTAGGCCTATTTAATAAGGTTATATTTGAATTCAAGTGATTTATATTGATATAATGCGCAACAATACGCCAAACAATTCTGCTCCCTTTCACGTGCAAAACTGGTGGTTTGACGAGTTCTCGATATCACAGTCGGAATGAAAATGATCCCATCCCCTGCCGATCAACTATCAAGTTCCACCCCTGACATGAATTCATAGGGACAAAACTTAGTTCTTATAAGCTTATTTCATATATGACAGACGAACTGAGGTGGTAGCATATCTGCATCCTGACTACAGGTCTGTGGTTGATACCTGGAGGGATAGAAAAGTTAGTTGTAAATTGTTCAATATCAAGCTAGGAGTGGTGGTAGAGGACAATTTTTAATCGTTACATTATGCACGAGATGCCTGAATTAAATTACAAATCCTTCTGAATTACGTATGGTGGCATGTGAAACTATTGATTACAATTCGTAAGTCGGATGAGGATTTTGGTGCTTATAGACAGTAATAGGGTAGGCCTACATTTCGATGAGAAACTGTTTGATTTCAGATTTTTATTTTATCTCTATTAATAAAAGAAAATTACATTAATTATGGATTAATTTGTAAATATAAAATATGTTGCTTCCTTCGTGATTTTTCCAGTAGACTATTATGAAACGTGCAGAATTATTTTAGCAGAAGAAAACAAAATTTAAATTTATTTTCTGTCCAAAAATTAATCTATAATTAAAAATGAAATACTTATTTTTTTAAATCATTTAATGGATTCTCGGAGTTTGAACTATTCATGATTAAGTTTTCTAACAAAAATGTAAGAACATAACTTTTTAATTAAATGTGTTCTTCACCTTCAATTATCAGGTATAAACGTAATACAATTCGTGATAAAATTCCGTTATACTATACAAGTTATAAAATTGAAGGATGCAGAGAAAGAACCAGGAAAATATTTTTTTTTGTTTAAATGGACTTTGAAGTGTCGTTAGAATCGCATATATAGCAGTATTATTTACAAGTGTGAAATAGTAAAATACAGAGTTTTAATAGCATGGTTTCTTTTGGCCTACATCCAAAGTTTGGCATACAGGTAAGGACGAATGGATGTTGTACAACTAAAAGTACTTTTTTTTTCAAGTTTCAAGGAAGTAGATAATATGTAGGGGATGTTTTTTTTTGTTTTTTTCCCCTGTACCCTTCAATTATAAAATTAAATACCGTACCTTATAACTGGTCCCGAAAGTACCACAAAGTTTTAGATGTTTTATCAGCTGAGAAGACTGCAATTATACAGAGTACTTAATCTTAATTTTTATATTATTATTAGGTATTATATAACTTTTCAATTATGTATAAAACGGTGATACTTTAAGTAATATGTACCCGAAACTTGACCTCTTACTCTAAGAGAGAAGAAAATATTACTAGTATGTAAAAATCTTTTTTTTATCTTCATTTTTAATTATAAAATGAAAATAATCTTTCAGTGATAGAATTTGAGATAACTACAAACAGAAGGATTGATGAGGATAACTAACTCACTGGCACTATCGAACCAGTAGGTTCATGGCCGCGCGGACAAAATCTCTCCATACATCCCTATCCTGAGCTACTGTTTTCAAATCATCCCCTACATATTATCTACTTCCCTCAAATCATAGTTAATGTTATACTCCCACCTCATTCTTGGTTTACCAACTGGGCGTTTTCCCTCTGGCTTCCCTATAAGAAGCTTCCATGCGCGTCTTTCATTCCCCATACGTGACATATGTCCTGCCCATCGCAGACTACGAGACTTAACTGTTCTCATTATATCTGGCTTCCTATAAAGACTATGTAATTCACTGTTATGCAGTCTTCTCCATTCACCTGTCTGTTCATCTCTCTTTAGTCTTAGAACTTTATTTTCAAATACTCGAATTCTCCTTTCTTCCTTTAAAGTAAGAGTTCATGTTTCGCATCCATATAATATAACTGGTAGAATAATAGTTTTATATATTTTCAGTTTAACGTTTTTTGAAAGGAGTTAGGATATCAAGAGTCTCTGTAATGCATAATATCACGCTTTTCCAGAATTGAGCCTATGTTTAATTTCTTTGCGTATCTCATTCATGTTTGGGATTATTGTTGCTCGGTATTTGAATTCAGCCATTTCCTCAAAATTTCCTCATTTGTCATGGATTGAAGATGCTAGCGCTTGAATAAGAATATTTTAAGGAAGCCTCTGTTGTAAAAACATTTTCATGGTTTGTCACGAGAGGGATAAATGAGAGTAAATTGATTTCCAACCCTATTCATAGAGAGACGAACAGAGACAGGTAAAAGAAGAAAAATGAGGAAACCAGGTGCCAGATGTAAAAAAAAAAAATTTATAGCCTTCGAGGGGCAGATGTCACGAATGGGAAAAGAAGAGGGGAATGGAAACTTATTGTAGGAAAGCCAGATAGAAAGCGCCCAGTAGGTAGAACAAGAATGGGGTGGGAGAATAAAATTAACCTTGATTTGAGAAGTATGTAAATTATTCAGGCAATGATTGGAAAATGTTAGTTGAGAATAGGGAAGTATAAAGAACTTATTTATGCGTGGTATGAATCTCAAGATTTGAGGTAATTGAATTAGTTAGTTTAGTTAGTTGTACCAACTTCCCATTTAATAGAATTCCATCTAACCTAACCGAGTTTATTTCCTCAGTCCTCAAGACAAATGAGTGTTGGCGTTTTATTCCTAAGAACTACTTCATCACATCATTAAGAACAGATCAATAACTTTATAATGAACACATACTGTAACATACGGTACACACAAATTAAAACTTAATAGTCATAGGATACATCTATAGAACTTAGAGGCGATATGACCTTAAGCGGCCCCTACACGATCAATATTTACGTCAATATATTGCTCTGTATTTTGTACAATAGTATTACTTGGCCAATCCACACGGTGCAATATTATTACTCAATAAATTAGTTCGTGAGTGATACGTGTGCAGTCAACATGTGGAATAATAAGAAGACAACACAGAACTGAACTAGTATTGCACAATGTTGCTAATATTTACTAAATTGCACAATAAAAATCAAACTGATTTTGATTGACTCAATATATTGCGCAATATTTCAATGTGATCTACACACGCTCAATATTGTTGTACGATATCAATTATTGTGCAATATATTGACGTAAATATTGATCGTGTAGGAGCCGCTTTAGACGTTAAAACGTCTACAAATAATAAAGCGTAAAAGAACGGAATATCTACAGCTTTTTTTGTTGTATGTATCTCGTTTTGCTACTCGTATAGGTGTTTTTAATCAATGCCACCAGGTAGTCATTAAGACATTTCTTGTATTCTCTCCTGGTATTGGCGTACTAGTAACCCATTCTGGGGTTGGGACGCCTGGAAGGTGTTGTTACGCTGCCACGATGATATGAGAGGCGTTGATGATGATAATGATACACTAGGAGAGGCCTTAATTTAAACTTAATCTAATGAAGCGAATATGATAGTGATGATAATGATGACCAGATTGTGTTCGGGGATCGTTTGGGCCTTAAAGTTTCCTGACACTTGTTTTACAGGTGAGGAAAACCCCCGAAAAATTCTCAAAAAAAGAAACTTGTCCTGACCGAGGACCGAACTCGGCCCGCTGCGTGACAAGGCAGCATACTACCTCGAGACCACAGCGGTGGACACTCTGAACCAATATAATATAGGCGTTTTCAAATTATATTCTTATTACACACACCGACAAGCGGGAGGTTTAGAGGATACTACGGTAATACACTGAGTTTTGATAAGGAGCCCCCTCTCCACATGGTGCTACAGGCCTAGAATGTTCTTGGTCTACCAGATGTGCTGTTCTCACACTCATATGTGTCTATTACAGAGGAAGATCATACATCTAGTACAGATATGCCATGTCGTCAACATATCGTGTCCTCCAGCCGTTATACCCAGTTTTCTCAACATGGAGCTGCTACTTATTATAGCTACCCAAATTCCTCACGATGCTGGGAGGACACCGGTCCCATACTGACCGAAATTCCACGAGAAAATGTTCTCCTACACGGGGATTCGAACTAGCGTTAACCCCATAGCTTTACATCTAATGTATTATTTTATAGTGCTATAATAACAATGTCAAATCTAAACTTTCGCATCACCTGAATAATTGAGCTTAAAATGTTCATGTGATTTTTTTTCTTTGGGTTACAAGTAAAAGCGTCCACGTTTACTGGAAAACATCAAGAGCCAATGTGAATATGCTACCTCGAGGGTATCACAAATAAAATAAGTTTAAACAAGGGAGACAAATTATTCAATTTGCGAGGAGACGGGCATGTGCATAACTTCTCGTAGCACAGCGCTCTTTGAAAGTAGCACGGTATGTAATACCAAATATTAAAGTGTTAATTTTTCTCGTATTCTTCAAATATATTCCGTTGAAAAAAAAAAAAGAAGACAAATAAGCGTACATGATAATGCAGCTATACGTTTTCGTTTGATATATCATTCTATGATATGATTATTTGCTTATGATAAAATAAGTACAGTGTTTACCAAAATCATGTACACATAACTTAGTACAATGTGATTCAGAATTTTTATTATACTGCTCTGGGGATGTAGAGAATAATGACCCTACCCTGAGTTAATATTTTCGAATAAATTCCTTGGTATAATTTCATCATCATCATCATCACTATCATCATCATCATCATCATCACTATCATCATCATAGTCTATTCACGAATTTAGGCCTCAAAAGAAATATCATCCAAAAGTATCTTGACTGGACGTCCTGGTATTCTTATTCCTGCAGGTTGATAGCTTAGCATCTGCTTAGGTATCTTGTGATCCTCCATTCGATGAACATGTTGCATACATTTAGACTTACAGGCCTAATGAGAACTTTTGTTTTCTAAAGGTTCCATGTGTAATTCTTCTAAGATGTCTTCATTTCTTTGTACAATTTACTTTCCTCAAAGTGTTCTCCTACCTCCTCCCGCCGATGGTATCTTTAACTTATTCGTCGTAGAGGACATAGCGTGCTTAAATGACCTCGCGAGCTATAGTGGCAGTAACATTGCTACCAGAAGACTAAAGGTGAACAGTTCAAAATCGTAGTAAGACTGAAGAGATATCATGGTCGAAAAAAGCGAAGAATAATTATAACATTAACATTCGAACCCATGTCCGAAAATACACTTTTTAGTGTTATAATGTTAAGATCGGGACTAATCTACATCTTTACCTAGTTCAATGAGTCAGATATAAACTCTGACAGCATTATAACAAAGACCAATCGACTGACCCGTCATTTTATCAAAATCGATGCAGTAGTTTTTAAAGAATATCCAATCACCAGTTCTTACGCAGGTCCTTCACTGCAATCATAGCATTTCCATGCTATGTTTTGCAGCTTTACTAGGGAATTGTGTATGTGTGGTAGCTTTCCGTTGCTTTCCACACCGGTGAAGGATGATGGTGATGATGATAATGGTAAGGATGATGATGATGGCCATATGATTTCGGGGACCTTTTGGGCCTTAAAGTTTTCCTGACATTTGTCTTACAGGTGAGGAAAAACCCCGATAAAAACCTCACCCAGAAAAACTGCCCCGACCGGGGATCGAACCCGGGCCCGCTGCGTGACAAGGCAGCACGCTACCTCGAGACCACAGCGGTGGACTATATATATATATATATATATATATATATATATATATATATATTACATTGCAGATTTTCGGGGATACAAGTTCGATAAAGAAAGTTTTCTTGAGTTTTCAGAGCCATGGATTCAAAACCACAGTTGGGCAACATGGAGTGTGGTGGACGCTTGGATGGGTGTACGGCTTCCGAAACGGACCACAGTGAAAACTGAAGATGTTTAACTATATAAGACCTAAACCTTGGATTGCCTTGGAACCCGCGGATGGCGCAGATCATCCAAAAGGGAAACTATAACCGCTACAACTGCTGGTTGTAGCCGCACTCAGCAATTCCCAAGCATAGATAGATAGGGTGTACGACTTCTCAAACGGACCACAGTGAAAACTCAACATGTTTGATTATATAAGACCTAAATCTGTGACTCGAACCTATCATTCCTTGATAATGGCATGTGGGATCATGGCGAAACGTCGGAATCAGCGGTCAGAGGCCGACCTTGAATCCATGACTCGGAAAACTCGAAAAAATTTTATTATATATATATATATATATATATATATACATATACATATACACACACACACACACACACACTTTCTATACATGCATTCACTATATTGTGAAAGACAAGATGTCATGAGTGGCATGCGATCAACACACCGTCTCAATGAGACTTTTATCAGGCAAGTAATATCACCGAGCATTTAATCTGTGGGTATTACAAGGATGTTTGAGATCGGTAAATTTTGCTTAGAGACATTTTTATTCACGCTTAAGGATCTTTCACGAGACTGAAAATATTCAGACTCGGGACCTACGACTTTAAATGCCTCTCGGAGGACTGGCTCCTTGGATTTTTCCGTCCTAAAAAATCCATTGACCGCGGCCGAGTTTGAACCCGCGACTCTCATTACCAGAGGCAAGGAGCATAACCACTAGTCCACCGCGGCCGACACGATCATATTTACACTATACATACATAGACATAGATAGATGGATTGATACTAGATAGGATATACTTACGAGTTTGTAACAAGATCAGCATTAAACGAATATTTAACTTATCAACCAAATTAATTACATATTCATTAATTATATTAATAACTTTATGAAAACGTAATCAGGATGTTGTTTTATTAATGGTAATTGCTGGAATATTATAATTTGAAATATAGAATTATTTTTATTATTTGGATTGTATAAAAATACATACATGCATTGACTGTTAAATTCTTTGCCACACCGGAGTGAGCTAGAGACGAAAATAAGGGTAACATTTTTGTGATGATGACTATACGACGCTATGTGGGAACTAGAACTTCTCGTGAGGGTAGTCAGCCTGGAGGGGTCAATGTTTCCGTCCTGTTCATTAATTCAACTCACTCACACGCTACGTGGCATTCCACATCAAAACTGCTTTCTTACATTTAGTCTTTCGCGAAACAATCAAATATTCCTACTCAATATACGTATAATATAGGCCTTATACTATTTAATTGCTTTTATATCATGCTATGCCTATTTTCACCATTTTACGGTCTTCATGCATATAAAATGACTAGGAAATTCCATATCAAAACTGCTTTCTTACATTTAGTCTTTCGCAAAACCATCAAATATTCTTACTCAATATGTATAAAACAGGTCTTATACTATTGAATTGAAATTTTGCTTACTATGACTAATTTCACTAATTTACGGTATTTATGCATATAAAATGACTAGGAAATTCCAGATGAAAACTGATTTCTTACATTTAGTCTCTCGCGAAACAATAAAATATTCCTGTTCAATATACGTATAAAACAGGCTTTATATTATTCAATTGAACTTATACCACAATATTCCTAATTTCACTATTTTACAGTCTTCATGCATATAAAATGACTAGGAAATTACAGATGAAAACGGCTTCTTACATTTAGCTTTTCGCGAAACAAGTAAATTTTCCTGTTCAATATACGTATAAAACAGGCCTTATATTATTCAATTGAACTTATACCATAATATGCCTAATTTCACTATTTTATAGTCTTCATGCATATAAAATGACTACAACATTCCAAATGAAAACTGCTTTTTTTACATTTAGTCTTTCGCGAAACAATCAAATATTCCTGTTCAATATACTTATATATAACACTAAGAAATTAGGGCTGGAAGTAAATATCAACAAAACTAAATATATGGTCACATGTAGAAATTCATTATATAATGGAAATGGACAGCTAATGACAAAGGAGGGAAATTTTGAGGAAGTGGCTGAATTCAAATACCTAGGAACAATAATCACAAATAGGAATGAGATGCACAAAAAAATTAAACATAGGCTCAATTCTGGAAATGCGTGCTATTATGCATTGCAGAGACTCTTGATATCCCAACTCCTTTCAAAAAACATTAAACTGAAAATATATAAAACTATTATTCTACCAGTTATATTAGGCCTATATGGGTGCGAAACATGGACTCTTACTTTAAGGGAGGAAAGGACATTACGAGTATTTGAGAATAAAGTACTTAGGAAAATTTTTGGACCAAAGAGAGATGAACAGACAGGTGAATGGAGAAGACTACATAACAATGAACTACATGGTCTTTATTGGAAGCCAGATATAATAAGAACAGTTAAGTCTCGTAGACTGCGATTGGCAGGACATGTTGCACGAATGGGGAATGAAAGACTTGCATGGAAGCTTCTTGTAGGAAAGCCAGAGGGAAAATGCCCAGTTGATAGACCAAGAATGAGATGGGAGAATAACATCAACTATGATTTGAGGGAAGTAGATTATACAGGGAATGATTGGAAAGCATTAGCTCAGGATAGGGATGTATGGAGAGCTTATGTCCGCGCGGCCATGAACCTACGGGTTCGATAGTGCCAGTGAGTAAGTATATACGTATATAACAGGCCTTATATTATTCAATTGAACTTATACTATAATGTGCCTAATTTCACTATTTTACAGTCTTCATACACATAAAATGACTAGGAAATTACAGATGAAAACTGCTTCTTACATTTAGCTTTTCGCGAAACAATACAATGTCCGTTTTCAATATACGTATAAAAGAAGCCTTGTATTATTCAATTCATTTCATATCACATCGTGTCTAATTTCAGTACTTTTTACAGACTTATAAATGCCCAGTAAATACCATGACAAATCTGATTCCTCACATTCAGTCTTTCGTGAAACAATATAATGTTTATACTCAATATATTGTAATAATCACAAATAAATAAATACAAATATAATTTTAGCTTTTACCGATATATACAAAAGTAAACTTGATTAAAAACCCCACAATAATGCAAGCAAGGGTAATCACTGTAAATTCTAGAGATATAAATAGTTCATATCAGGAAAGCCGAACAAAGATTTTTTTTTCAATGTCACCAGGTTGTTTTGCAACATTTGTGGCATTGGAGGAATTATGGAAATCCGTTTCTAAGATTGTGGCTACTATAAGGCGGAGTTGCGTTACCCGATAATATAACTCTAAACTCCATGATGCGACAGGCCTAGAAGGCCCTTAGCCTGATCAATAAATGATAGAGGCATCAGGAAAATCTTTAAATATAAAATTAACCTAAATTCCAGATAATGACCACCTCAGGAATAATTCTTTAAAAGAAAATTTCTTATGATCTCAATCGAACCCGGAACTTTATGAACTGTATCAGAAGCTTTGGCAACAAGACCATGAGGCTGGTCATGCCAAGAAAAACCGATAAAAATAATATTAATACTTACTTACTCACTGGCACTATCGAACCAGTAGGTTCATGGTCGCGCGTACATAAGCTCTCCATATACCCCTATCCTGAGCTAAGGCTTTCCAATCATTCCCTGTATAATCTACTTCCCTCAAGTCATAGTTAATGTTTATTCTCCTATCTCATTCTTGGTCTACCAACTGGGCGTTTTCCCTCTGACTTTCCTACAAGAAGCTTCCATGCAAGTCTTTCATTCCCCATACGTGCAACATGTCCTGCCCATCGCAGTCTACGAGACTTAACTGTTCTTACTATATCTGGCTTCCTATAAAGACCATGTAGTTCATTGTTATGTAGTATTCTCCATTCACCTGTTTGTTCATCTCTTTTTGGTCCAAAAATGTTCCTAAGTACTTTATTCTCAAATACTTGTAATCTCCTTTCCTCCCTTAAAGTAAGAGTCCATGTTTCGCATCCATATAACTGGTAGAATAATAGTTTTATATATTTTCAGTTTAACGTTTTTTGAAATGAGTTGGGACATCAAGTCTCTGCAATGCATAATAGCACGCATTTCCAGAATTGAGCCTATGTTTAATTTCTTTGTGCATCTCATTCCTATTTTAATACATATTATTATAAAATATGCTAGGATACCTTGGTATTCATTGAACGTGCAGGTAGATAGCATGGCAAGAAAGGGGTTATATTACCTCTGGCATTTGAAAGGGAATTATTCTGTCAGTCTGTAAAGACCTTCATCCAAGGATTATTATACATATATTAAATGATCTGTACCTTCATCAAGGATAAAATAAGGAAATAACCACTTCAAGAAATAGAAGTCAGAACATCTAAAAAAAATGAATCTTGAAATCAGGAAAACCCCAGAATGACCGAGAAGGGTAGCAGTTGCTCACTTACGTTTGCACATTGGTCATGATCTTGAAAAACACCCACACTGTTTTGGACATTTACAAAACCTATCTGCATACATAAAATGTTAGTGTGACAAGAATGAGGAAATAGGCAGACTCCATCTTCAACGCTACTTAGCTCCAGTGATGGTGACTGATTCTGGGAAGCTACGAACATATTTAATTGTTCTGTTAATCAATACTGATAAGATCCATACTAAATTTCCGTTGAGGTAAGTAGTCACAAAGTAAAATATTAAAATATATACCTAGCAGATGCCGTAGTCCTCAACCAGGTTAAAATAAAAAAAAATTAAAAACTGTAGGTCTTTCGTCGGAAATTCTCATAGACTGCGAAGTGCAGGACTTGTTACACGAATGGGGAAGGCAAGAGGGTATAGAAGCTTATTTTAGAAAAAAAGAGGAAAAACGCCTATAGTTGACAGACTTAGAATCTATCCATAGTAATTCTGCCCGAGGGCAGGTCCTTCACTGCAGTCATAGCATTTTCATGCTATGCTTTGCAGTTTTACTAGGGAATTATAGGTGTGGTAGCTTCCCGTTGCTTTCCACACCGGTGAGGGATGATGATGATAATGATAAGGATGATGATGGCCGGATGATTTTCGGGAAACGTTGGGCCCTAAGCTTCCTGACATTCGTCTTACGGGTGAGGAAAAACCCCGAAAAAACCTCACCCAGGAGCCTGTCCCGACCGGGAATCGAATCCAGGCCCGCTGCGTGACAAGGCAGCACTCTACCTCGAGACCACAGCGGTGGACAGACTTAGAATGAGGTGGAAGAATAGCATTAACCATGATTTGTAATAAGTTGATTGTACAGGAGATGATTGGAAAACATTATCTCAGGATAGGAATGTGTGGAGAGCTTGTGTCCGCGAGGCCATGAACCTACGGGTTCGATAGTGCCAAGTGAGTTAGTTAATACGCCTTTCGGCAACTGGCCTCCATTATTAGCAGAAGGATATGTGCTAGGCCCTACTAACCCTTATTTTTGTTTTGCTACCGACGACGCTGGACGTCAGCAGAGCGTCGAAAAACAACAACAGTTAATAGCACATATCCTATTGATGATGGACGCAGGTTTCCGAAAGGCCTACAGTTTAAAAAATCTAGTTTAGAACGACTGCTAGGTACCGGTATATTTTTTTTATTATTTTACTTTGTATTCTGTTAATGATTTATAATCAAAACTTATCACTGGTCTACTGAACCCGTAAGATCATGGCCACGCTGGCATTACCTCTCCATATATCTCTATCCTGAGCTAATGTTTTTTAATCGTCTCCTGTATAATCTATTTCCCTCAAATAATGGTTAATGCTATTCTCCCACCTCATTCTTGGCCTATCTACTGGGCGCTTTCCCTCTAGTTAAATCATCAATATTTAGGCCTATATCTTTATTCCCCTATGGGGACTTGAATCAGTGCATGTCTCGTAGATATGCGCCAAGGCATTATGCCTTAGATCACTTGGCTACAGCGAATGAATTAATAAATAATCATTAGAGATGAAACGGATAACTGTTTGGCTGGATACCGGATATCCGGCCAACCTTCAAGTCGGATATGCGGTCGCTGCCGATTGGCGCATCGTAACGGGAGAGTTCGCGTAGGTGGCGCACGAACGATTGGGAGGACTCGGGTGAATTCGGGTCTTTTCGTTCATGAGCGAAGTTAGCTAGTGTTTCATTAACTTGTTGAATTGATTGCAAACCCGATCATTTGAGCTTATTAAAAAAGTGCTATTGTAGTTTGGGATTGGGCTATTATAAAAGTATTTTATAAGTAATTCTAAAATGAATTAGCGACCAAAAATAACATCGGTAAAGAAAAGATCACCTTAAAATATGGAAATATATAGATATAAACAGTGACGATCAAAAGTTTGTTTATTTGTTATGCAATGTTAAAATTTCTCGTGGCGGTGAAGGAAAAAAGTAGGTAGACCTATGACTGTACCAAATAAAACTAACTTTCCTTTTTTCTTTTTTTTTTATTGGTCCTTGCAGTAAAGTAACCTTAAATAAAATTGATGACAAGCGTAAAGTTGGAAGACCTCCCATCAGACGAATGAATAATGTGGAATAAGATATCAAAGATAATGGGAATGAATGGATGAAGGAAGAAGGCAAAAAAAAAAAAAAAGTGGCGTATTGTTGGAGCGATCAATATTTTTAACAGACTGCAGCACCTTTCAAGATATTTTATTTATTATTATTATTATTAATGTGAACTCCTGAATATAGGTATTTGTCTCTTGTCGAAGAATATAAAAATATAAAATAGGATTATTATTATTATCATTATTAATATTATTATTATTATTATCATCATCATCATCATCATCATCATCATTACTATAAATATACTAATTGTTATGTTCGTTAATATGGTACATAGTTCATGGCACTATCTTGGTTCCAGCGGTCCGGGTTCGATCCCCGGTTTGAACATATTTCCCGTGAGATTATTTCAAGATTTTCTTCAGTTATAAGAAGACAACTGTTATGAACCTTTAGGGTCCAAATAAGGAGTTTCTTTAAGTCGAAACAATTTTATACTTGGAATAAACTGTCTTAACATTTTCAGGAAAAGGAATTATCACAAGTCACTGAGTCGAACCAGCTGTTTCCAGTTCATTAGTGTTGCGCCTGTATGTAGACTACGCAGCAAGTCCAATGTATTACATAAGGAACTTCGTATAGCAACATCTATCTTCCATATCTACAATATAGTTCATCTTATCTATGGTCGCTTTCTGAATCAATCGTATTATATATTTGCTAACAAATCCAAACAGATAATTTATTAAGGAGAGGCTATTATCACCGATGATAAAAATAATGTTTCAAGATGTTTTCTGTAATATCATCTACACATGTAGAATATTTTTTATGTTGATATCTGGGGCTTCCTTTACTCTATTAGTTCAATGTAGGGTATGGAATTCATAGTTTATATAATACTTTTTTTTTCAATCTTGAAGCATTTTAGTTTGTTATAACCAACTAACTAACTCACTGGCACAATCGAACCCGTAGGTTCATGGCCGCGCGGACATAAACTCTCCATACATCCCTATCCTGAACCAATGTTCTCCAATAATCCTTCAAATCACAGTTAATTTTATTCTCTCATCTCATTCTTGGTCTACCAACTGGGCGTTTTCCCTCTGGTTCTCCTACAAGAAGCTTCCATGCACGTCTTTCATTCCCCATTCGTGTCACATGTCCTGCCCATCGCAGTCTACGAGACTTAACTGTTCTCATTATATCTGGCTTCCTATAAAGACCATGTAGTTCATTGTTATCTAGTCTTCTCCATTCACCTGCCTGTTCATCTCTCTTTGGTCCAAAATTTTTCTAAGAACTTTATTCTCAAATACTCCTTTCCTTCCTTAAAGTAAGAACCCATGTTTTGCATCCATATAATATAACTGATAGAATAATAGTTTAACGTTTTTTGAAAGGAGTTGGGAAGTCAAGGGTCTCTGTAATGCATAATAGCATGCATTTCCAGAATTGAGCCTATGTTTAATTTCCTTGTGCATCTCATTCCTGTTTGTGATTATTGTTCCTAGGCATTTGAATTAAGCCACTTCCTCAAAATTTCCCTCATTTGCCATTAGCTGTCCATTTCCATTATATAATGTATTTCTATGTGCGACCATATATTTATTTTTATTGACATTATTTCCAGTCCCAATTTCTTAGTGTTACTCAGTAGTGTGTGCATGATTTTAGTTTATTATTATTAACATCATCATCATCATCATTATTATTATTAGAAAAGGTTTACTGGTATTGGAGAATAAAGTTCTTAGAATTTTTTTGGACCAAAGAGAGACGAACAGACAGGTGAATGGAGAAGACTTCATAGCAATGGGCTACATTACTTTTATAGGAAGCCAGATGTAATAAGAACAGTCAACTCTTTAAAAACCGCAATGAGAAGGTCATGCGGCACGAATGAGGAAAGAAAGAGGGGGGGTTGGAAACTCCTTATAGGAAAATCATAAGAGTAGCGCCCAGTAGGTAGGGCAAGAATGAATTTGGAGAATAATATTAACCATAATTTGAGGGAGGTATATTATGCAAGGGATGATTGGAAAACATTAGCTCAGGATAAGGATGTATGCAGAGCTTATTGTCGATTCGATAGTGCCTGTAAGTTAGTCGTTTCCGTTTTAATATCTAAGGTAATACCGCATCTGGGACGCCGTTAGTGTGTGCGTTTCTACCTATTGTTTTTGTCTTTTTTTAAGTCAATCAATCAGTATAAAAATCAGTCCGGATACTCTACAGCGTTTCCCGCATCGCGCATTTAATCGCTATGTTTACCTATCCTTCCTTTTATCTTATAGTCTACAATTGTCCTGTCGAGCATAGCCATTCTAACCCCTTCTCTCTGATGCGTTGGATATCTTCCTATTCTTCTTCTGCTCTTCCCTGTATTATAATTCAAAGCTATTTTGACCATCTTTACACTTCCATGTCCCGCGCCGTAGCCAAGTGGTTAAGGCAAGATGCTTGGTGCAGAGCTACGAGACTTGCGCTGCTTCGAGTCTCCATGGGGGAAGAAATGTTCTCATGGGATTTCGGCCAGTATGGGACCGATGCCCACTCAGCATCTTGAGGCATTTGGGTAGCTGCAATAAGTAGCGACTCCAGATTCAGAAGACCAGCTATGGCCCCAATATGCTAATCATATACACCCCTACACTGGCTGGATGATCGTGCCGGCTGTTAGCCCAAGGGTCTTCTAGGCCTGTCGCGCTTGGAGTTTTTTTTTTTTTTTTTTTACTCTTCCATCCTTTTCACATGACCATACAATAATTATTGCCTAGTTTCTATCCCCTCAGCACTTGTAAAAATCCTCCCAGTTCGTCTTCGAATTACTGTATTCGGCACATGTTGCAATTTAGAGGTCAGGCATCTTCACTGTCTCAATTACCCTTTTATCTTACCATGATCTCAACATGATTTTTGTCTCATGAGTACCAATTGTTGTACTTAGTGCAGTTTTTTATCGTGTTTTCAAACATGTGTTCGGAATTTCTCCATCACCCAGTTTTTTTTTATTTCAATTTCAATTAACAGATGTAAATAATTATTTTTTAATAAACGTTTCTTCGTCCATTTGTCCATTGTAAAATAAAACCAAATGAGCTAACTCAGGAGATTTCAGCTATGGGAAAGAAATGTCAATGCAAATGGAATCGTAATATGCTGGCCGATTATTGTTGGACCATCAAGAGGGATGCTCCACATGCGAAATATAGCAGAAAATCGTCATTTCTTATCTTCTAGGTGAGTCCGAGTGTTCGAATATTGTGTAGTTACAAATGTAGAAAATATTAAAGTGTTAGAAATTATAAATGTCTCTCGGAAACTTTGCGTGATGGAGAAAAACTGATATCATATTTGAATTCAGGAGAAAAAATACTATCTGAATCACATATTTTTCTCTCTGAGATAAAAAAAAAGTTTCTTTTTTTTGTTGCTCAGTGTAATCAAACCCATATGATAATATCGGTTTCACCATCGAACTATATACCTATCCTCATTTTTGTATCAATGTTCATTCTTTTCGACCATAACACCTTTTTCAAAAGATAAATAACTTCCTTCCCTTGTCGTACTCGATTGTGAATGTCTTTCCGGGTTGTTCTCCCTGTTGACATTATTTTCCCAGATATTTAAATTCATTACATTAGCTGATGTCAATACATTGATTTACATTATTGATACTGTGTAAAATGTATTATGATGAATAGAGTTCTGGAATATAATTCCAATCCAGAATCTCGCTCTTAGATTGAAGAAAATCAGGATAAAATATCAGTAAATTGGTTGGCGCCAGTGTATGAACACGTAATCATTCGATTACAAGTTTAAAAGTCTACCCCCTGAGCCAAATCGCTGCTAATACTTTTTAATTATCCAAATAGCAAAAATAGAACAATCTTCTTCTTCTTATGCCTTGATGGATTAGATAGCAAAAGGCCTAAACTGGTCTCGAAATCTTCGTTCCATCTTCTCCCTGGCCTGCCTCTTCATATTCTCTCTCAAAACCTGTACTCAAAAGCAATTTTCAGCCATCTTTCTGAATTTATTCTTTTCTCGTTCTATCCATCTATTTCTATTGCACCTATATTTCTTTATAAGGAGAAACAGGATTTTTATCTACTAAAATGTAAGATTGTAACGTGGTAGACTTAAGGCTGTATTTTGTTTTGGTTTGACATACGAACAATTGAATAGTATAATGAGAAGTAAGACTTCTGACTGTCTTATCTTGGTTTCATACTCAAATAGTTTAATAATATATAGGGCTATTCAAAAAGAAGCAACAGACTTCAAACATTTATTTCTTCCAAACTACAAAAAATAGAAACACGATTCCAACGTTCCTGGAAGTTTCGATCACGGCCGCATTGGCGCTGTTGCTTGTCATGTTGATTGTATCAAAATGGCGACACAATAGGACGTTAGATTGGAAGAGGAGGAGCAGAAAATCAATTTCATCGCCGGTGGCCTCCCAGGTCACCAGACCTAACCCCGTGTGATTTTTATCTGTGGGAATACCTAAAAGACCGTGTTTTTATCCCCCTATGCCTGACAGTCTTGAAAATCTGCGAATTGAATTGTTGAAGCTGTGAATTCGATAATTAGAGACAAGCTCATTCGTGTGTGGCAAAAAATGAGCCACTGTTTTGATATTTGTCGTGTAACATATTGTGCTCATATTGAATGCATGAAAGAGTGAAATTTTAACATTTCCCCTTTCAGGAACGTTGGAATTGTGTTTCTATTATTTATAATTTGGAAGAAATATATATTTGAAGTCTGTTCCTTCTTTGTGAATAGCCCTGTATATTATCTGTATTGCAATCTTATCTTTTATTACGTAAATCTGACTATTTATAAGTTATACTGTCCAAATATCACCTACTTAATGTAAATTGCAGCTTAAAGGTTGACAATAGTTCATACCAAATCTAAAAACGATCGTAATGCTACACTGTAAGTAATGCATTGCATAGGTAAAATTGTATTATTAGCAAAGTATTACGGAATAATAAATATGTATTTTGAATCGATTAGACATTTCTCCTTTAGACATAAACTCCATGGCGCGACAGACCTCACCATCCACATGTGCTAATCAGATAGGTAGACAATCATCTAGCCAGTGTAAGGGTGACATTTGGTCAGCATTTCGGATCCCCCAGCCGTTATAACTGGCTTTCTGAACAGCTTGCCCCTATTTATTGTAGTTACCCAAATTGTTTATGATGCTGAGTTTTAATCGATCCCATACTGGCCGAAAATTCCATGAGACAATTTCTTCCCCATGTAGACTCGAACCGTAGCTCTACGCTAAGGCATATTGCCTTAACCACTTGGCTACGCCGCGGGATCTCCATTAAATATCATCATCATCCAGAGATTAAGCATGTCGGCTCATTCAGGTTTCATGAAAGCTAGAATTATTAAAATTGTTCAGACCATCTTCTGTGTGGGCGTCCAACATTTATCCTTCCGTGCGGTTTATAATTTAGCAATAATTTTGGAAATCTTCCTTTTCGCATTCTATCAATATATTATTTCCAGTCGTTCCTATATTTAATTATTCGGTCAGAAAGTTTGAAAATATTTAGTTCCTTTCTTATATCTTCATTTCTTTTCTTATCCAGCAGAGTATATCCTGCTATATTTCTTAAAAATCTCATTTCAGCTGCTTCCAATCTTTGTTCTTGTCTTTTATTGATCGTCCAACATTCTGATCCATACACCAATACAGGAACAGCCATTACTTTATTACTTACTTTTACTTTTGAGGGTCTCTCCACTTTTCAGCGGTTACCCTGCATTCCCATTCGCCATTCTTGCCGATCACGCCATTCATCCTCCTCCAAACCTCGGTCGTTCATCAATCTATGGATCTCTCCTCTCCAAGTTGTTCTTGGCCTGCCCCGTTTCCTTCTACCAGAAGGTGACCATTCCAAAAGAGTTTTGGGCCACTATCATCCTCCATTCTCCTGACATGGCCATACCACTGAAGAGCTCGTCTTTCGATCCTTTCCACCACTGTCTCCTCCATATCCATCATCAGCCTCACTTCTTCATTTCTTCTTCTTTCCAACCTGAACACCCTGGCACTGCGTCTTATTCCATCCATCTCCACTGCCAAGATCTTAGTTTTTGTCCCTCTACCAAAGTCCATCCCTCAGCACCATAAGTCATTATGCTTTCCACCACAGACTTCAAAATCCTCTTCTTCGTGTGGTTTGACATGGTCCTACTCCACAGTACTCCATTCAACATTTTTATGGCTCTTCGTGCTTGAACTAACCTGTTATCTACTTCAGCTTTACAACTCCCTGATTCATCAATAAGTAATCCCAAATATTTAAATTTTTTACAGCTCTAATAATTCCTTGGGATAGGGATATATCTCGTCCACTTCCTCCTACTACAAGATATTCAGTTTTTTCCATGTTTACTCTTAATCCTCCTATTTCAAAAGCATTTAGAAGTTTTCTCATGATGTATTTCACATCCTCACGACTCTGAGCCATTACTTTATAAAATTTAATTTTTGTTTCCTTTTCTGTGTTTTTAAGGGTTCCCATTAAACATAGTATTCCAAATATCACCCATTGATTAAAAGTAGGCCTACATGAACATTGGACGAAGAATAATCTGCAGAAATAAGAGCAAAAAGTAACTACAAATACACACTGTTATTATATTCAATAAATTGACTTGAAATCTGAGATTCATGGGTAAAGTTTGGAAACACAATTGAAATACGGAAATAACTTATTAACGTCCCACGACACGTTACGCAAATGTAGTTTTTTTTAGTTTTTTTTAGTTTTGTCACTTTTTTGTATACTCACTTGTTACACACCGGGATCAACCATGTCTATGGTATGAAAATAATGGGACATTCTGCTATTTTAGGCACAACGTAATGTGTGGTATTAGAATACAATATGGCTTCTTCCTTACTCACAAGGAAACTGTCAACCATTGCATGCCGAAATCTACCTTTAAATATCTCCCAGAGAAGCGTTGTGATGTAACAGGGCCGTGTCAAAAAAAATATCTGCCGTTTTTAACTGCAAGGCACAGAAATTAAGCCAGAATACAATAATGGCAAACCACCGTGCGAAACAATTGGACTCCCTGCGTTAAGAAAGCGGAATATAATATGGTGCGACATGGCGTGCGGGCTGGTTATCAGGGTGAGAGTGTGGCAGGACGCGGCGAGCGGGTAAGTTGTCAGGGTTATCCATTTTAACAATTGAGTTTTATTACTTCCCTGTTGTTTAAATGAGAGCTTTGTCGCTGGATTTTAGTGTCTTGCAGTTAAAACGGCTGATATTTTTTTTGGACACGGCCTTGGTACATCACAACGCTTTTCTGTGACAAATTTCAAGGTAGGTTTCGGCATGCAATGGTTGACAGTTCCCTTGTTAGTATAAATTATATTAATAAATTAAATTTTATACGGAATATTACCCGATATGTGTGCTACTAGAGTCACGTGCTATAGCCGGATATCTATAGAAGGTCTGAGTAGATAATGCTCCGTGTATGCCGGGGATACATCGATAATAATTTAATGATGAGATACTAATTTAAATATATTTACGATCCCAGCATTCACTGATTTCGTGACACTATCCAATGTCAAGGAAAAAGTAAATAAAGGCCATATCCGGCTAAGTTAGGGGTGAGCGGCCCCCACCCGTACTCGTTCCAAATTTTGGCGAAAAGTTACGCCTGATGGGTTACAAACTCACACCAAATTTCAACCCTGTAGCTGCACTAGGAACGAAGATAAAAATACAACTAGTATTTTTGGTTAAGATTTTTTTCTCGGGATCTACTGGACCAATTTTTATGAAAAAAAATATATGTTGTAAATATATTCAAGGTGATTCACAGCAAAAATCGATAACTCAATCCCATGAACGTAATTGCCTAAAAAAATTATTTTAGTTTTCGTGATTTTTTTTTCGGTCACTCGCTCACGAGATACAATTACAAGTTATTTCTATTAGACAATCGGACCTCTTTCCACAACATATCATTTTTTCAAGTCGATCGAAAAGGTGGAGCATAGTTAAAAAAAATAAAATACTTTTTTTGCACATTTTATCAAAATGTTATTAAGATTTCTTACAATATAATTATACTTTCGATCAATTTTTGGTGCTGTGTCATTTACGTTACTGGCCGATGAAGATTTTCACTGCCTCCCTTAATCATCATAGCTATCATCATTGATGATGACAGTTCTATTCTTCTTTGCGAACAATTTAGTCAAAATCGCAGCTGGTCGTAAAATCTTGGGACAAATATCTTCCATGTGCCAGGTAATATATGATTGTAGCTACATGAGAACAGCAACCGACAGTCCTCCTCTCATTGGCGCATTCACAATAATGTCTTGTAATTCCTTTTGTGCCAATACTGTGAGGGGTATATTCAACGAAGCAGCGATAAACCTTCCTGGATATGTGGCGAGACTGAACTTGAAGCTTCAAAACGAGTGATTTATCTTTGACGAATTGTACATTTACGTTCTCAGCTTCGTCAATCATTTCTGCAAGATAAGATAAGGCTTGTGAAAACTGGTATGACACGGTGAACAGAATTTTAGCTCTCTCACAGTCATTTCCGGAAAATCTAGTAGATCCTCCGATGAAATACTTTGAAAAGATCTTTTCTTACGAAGCCATCCTTTCTCTTCGACCTCAATCGCTAACGTATTTTCGACACTGTTCTGAATTTTCATTTTCTCTAAGATTTCATCTGCACATTCTGCATCGGATGTGAAACGCTTTCAAAACTTATTATGCAGAAATGATGCGATTCTAAAGTAACTGCCCACTTTTGGAAGCATTTTATTATCTAATTTATTTATCAAAGAGCTGATATCTCTGTTTCATTATACCATGAACAGATATGTACCAACATTATTGTGAATGCGCCAATGAGAGGAGGACTGTCGGCTGCTGTTCTCATGTAGCTACAATCATATATTACCTGGCACGTGGAAGATACTTGTCCAATATTTTACGACCAGCTGCGATTCTGAGTAAATTGTTCGCAAAGAAGAATACAACTGCCATCATCAATGATGATGATAGCGACGATGATTAAGGGAGGCAGTGAAAATCCTCATCGGCCAGTAACGTAAATGACAGAGCACCAAAAATTGATTGAAGGTATAATTATATTGTAAGAAATCGTAATAACATTTAGATAAAATGTGCAAAAAAATTGTATTTTAATTTTTTAACTATGCTCCACCTCTTCGATCGACTTGGAAAAATTATTTGTTGTTGAAAGAGGTCCGATTGTCTAATAAAAAAAACTTAATTGTATCTCATGAGCGAGTGACCGAAAAAAAAATCACTAAAACCACTAAAACTAAAATATTTTGTTCAGGTAGTTACGTTCATGAGATTGCGTTCTCGATTTTTGCTGTAAATCGTCTTTAATATATGTACAAGATATATTTTTTTCATAGAAATCGGCCTAGTATATCCTGAGAAAAAAATCTTCACCAAAAATATTAGTTGTATTTTTATCTTTGTTCCTAGTGCAGTTAAAGGGTTGAAATTTGGTGTGAGTTTGTAACTCATCAGACGCAACTTTTGGCCAAAATTTGGAACGAATACGCGTGGGGGCCGCTCACCCCTAACTTAGCCGGCAATGGCCTTTCACTTTGTCATTGTAAGAATAAGATGTAGCGGGTATACCAGAGCATGATTCGCAGATACAAATGTGTGCAACGAGCTTGGTGGTCGCTACATCGAACCGCTGTTGTAGTGGAGAGGTAGGCCTACCAACTACAATATTAAGTACAGTAGAGAATTTTGTTGGTTTGCATATAAACAATAATATTATTACCCAGTCAGGAAGCAGGTATGGTACCACCTGAGCCTGCAAGGTGATCGTATAAAGTAATATTTGTTAAATAAAATTAAAAACATATAAAATGACAGTGGTACTTGTTCTATTAAACTGTATAACAATCAAAGAAACCACGACAACAACAATTATAGTATCAGTAATAATAATAATAATAATAATAATAATAATAATAATAATAATAATAATAATAATAATAATAATATTTTTCTATACTTTTAATAATCACGTTTGAACACCGTTGAGGTTAAAATTATTTCAATTTATAAAACAGAAGGAAAATAAAGTGTTGCTGAACACATTTGAGAAACCTGCCATCAATTTAACGAAATAGATAAAACAATGTCAATAATCCACAAAGAGAATAATAGACAAAAAATCAATATCCTGGAAGAGATTGAAATTATCAAGGAAGCAGAAAATAAAAATTTGCTAAATCAGAACACACCCACCAACCAAAGCCCTCTGTACGAAATACAGTATACAAATAATATCAGTACCATAAGAATTCCTGAGCATGAAGAATGTCTTTGAAAGGCCTTGAACTTTAATAGTGTGACGACGTTTATAACAGAAGTTACTATAGTTGAGGACGACTGTTTTATAAGGTACACATTTTAAAATTGAAGTATTTTAATAATAATAATAATAATAATAATAATAATAATAATAATAATAATAATAATAATAATAATAATAATAATAATAATAATAATAATAATAATAATAATAATAATCCATCCATAGTAATTCTGTCCGAAGGCAGGTCCTTCACTGCAATCATAGCATTTTCATGATATGCTTGCAGCTTTACTAGGGAATTGTGTAGGTGTGGTAGCTTCCCTTTGCTTTCCACACCGGTGAAGGATGATGATGATAAAGATAATGGCCATATGATTTCGGGGACCGTTTGGGCCTTAAAGTTTTCCTGACATTTGTCTTACAGATGAGGAAAAACCCCGATAAAAACCTCACCCAGAAAAACTGCCCCGACCGGGGATCGAACCCGGGCCCGCTGCGTGACAAGGCAGCACGCTACCTCGAGACCACAGCGGTGGACAATATTAATAATAATAATAATAATAATAATAATAATAATAATAATAATAATAATAATAACAACAACAACAATAATAATGATAACAATAACAATAATAATAATAATGTCAATAAGTGGCAAGTTGACCAAGAGGACAAACCGAAGAAAAAAAAAAACTGGAACAACTTGGACAGATGATAGAAAACAAGCTCATAGCAAAAGAATGAAATAAATTTGGGCTCAAAGGAAACGCCTCTAAGTACTTTGCGTAGTCCTATATGGGCACATCCACAATGAAAAAAAAAATAATAGTAATAATAAATGATAAAATAGATACATATAGACAAAAATGGAAGCAGCACATAGACAGAATGAATGAAGATAGATATCCAAAACAAATAAAATACAAACCTAATCCATGAATGCAGATGATGATGATGATAATGATGAGTAATAATAAAGCCTGAAGGAAATGTTGGGTCGTCGGAAAATGCACCTCTATCTTGAAAAACTTTTAAAAATCGACACTTTACTAGAATAGGGACCACTCATAGAAATAATTCACTCTAACTTTTAAATATTCTATCTAGTGGAATTACCAATTTGAAATGGATTGGGAGCACGAAATGTAAAATAAGACAATCCAAAAGACTCTTGAAAATAATCGCATTATTTCTTAACCTGTGGCTCTTGTAAAGGCACATGACAGTATCAGCGTTACAACTCCTGTTTTAAATAGCTTAATTACATATTTTTATAACAAAATTATTTTCTTATTTCGGAATTTATCCACAATACAGCGACTTTCCGTCACCCTCAAGAAAATCTCCTTCTCCAGTTATAGCGGACTTGAAAATCCTCATCTCTAAGTTCCAGTTCACTCCTATTTCTTCTCACACAGTCCGTCCAACATACTCTAGGTTTTCCCTTTCTTCTTTTCCTATCTATTTTCCACTCCAAGATCTTCTTAGGGATTTTATCAGATATCACCATCTTAATCGCCTCTCTTCAATTGTTTGTAATATATTTCTTTCGACTTTCATATTATTCCTAATTTAAACTTTTCTAATTTTTTACAATCTGGATTTCTACGATGATCTTGTCCATTATTCCATCTCTGTTGCTAGTGACTTGTTAGCTTAGCACCTTTTAATTGTCCAAACACAACATGATATATGCCCTAATAATATCATGATTATAAAGTGATAGTTCCGGTTGAACGATGCACCCAAGCTTCTGTTTATGTGAAAGTGTATTGCATGAACAACACAGCCAACTTTCTACTTCTCTAATTTAGATAAAAATACCACAGTATCACCATGAGATCTAGAAATTATTTTTCTAGAATGAAACAATGTAAACAATGCGTATAAAAAATAGAGATTCCCCAAATTCTTTACAATTTAAGAGATGTAAACAAATGCTTAGTAACTTTCATCAAAAACTACATGATCTGTTAAGTACAGTTAGGTAAATTGTCAGACTACAATATGGAGGGCATGTGGCACGAATGGGGAATGAAAGAAAGGCATGGAAACTTCTTGTAGGAAAACCAGAGCGAAATTGCTCAGTGGGTAGGGCAAGAATGAGATTGAAGATAATTGAATCATGGTATAAGGGGGCTGAATTATATAGGCTATGAAATTATTATGAACCATCAGCTCAGGATAGGCGTGATTGTAGAACTCATATCGGCGACACTATGAACTTATTTTAGTTGTTAGTTCTACAATAGCGTAGGCCAATATTGAGACTTAGCCTCTCCTTTGTCAGGAGTTACTAGATAAAGTTAATTTAGTTACGCTTATTTCCCTATATACGTTATGAATGGTATGCGGTCAACATACCGACCTAACGAGACATCTAGCAGGCAACTGAGATATTATTAGGATGAGGAGATCAGTACATTTTGTTTAGAGGCCTTTTATTCAGGTATAAGGAACTTTTACAAGCTTGAAAATCTTCAGTCTAGGGACCCAAGGACTTAAAATCGCTCTTGAGGACTTGCTCCTTGGAATTTTCCATCCTAAAAAATCCATCGACTTCGGTCGCGACCCTAGGGAACAGAGGCAAGCAGCATAACTAAACCCGAGCCGCCATATCTGCGGCTCTGAAGTTTAGGTTATACGAGGGTAAAGGGAGAATTCGCCTTCTACTGCCAATAAGGATATGGTGGTTGTGCGAGTAGATGTCTGCCACAACCAATCACTGTTCTTGACGCAGCTATAGCGCGCTAGTAAGGTTTGAAATTGCTGAGATGTTGTCAGCTGTATGTCTGCTAACCGCATACATAAAGCGGCCACTGCCACTGAATATCCACATCGGCAACACTGTCGTGAAAATGTCAAGGCCGGAGAATCAGTGGCTGCAGTATACTAGTCCACCGCGGCCGAATAGCTGTTAGTTACATAGTTAATATTTTTACAAGAACTTAATCTAGGATTTTTTAGCCTTAGGGAAACCGCGACTTTAGTTTGATTTTAGGAATGACTAACTTAATGAACATACATTTGGAAATGGTTTTATCATCATCTTCCATATAAGTATAAGGCCTGATGTCCTGTTACGGTCTCAAGATTGAATTTTCAATCCACCTCTTCTTCGGACGACCCAAAAGTCTATTTCCATGCAGCGGTAGCGAAGCAGGCTTTTGGAATTCTGTTAATAGACATATGTTGTTCAAGAGTTTTTTAATTGTACTATTACTTGTTTAACTGAAGATCTAGCAAGATCTCTTCATTTCTTTTGTAATCCCATTAGGAATAACCTACTGTCGATCTAATGAACTTCATCTCACTGATTGTGATACGATGTATGTCAATTTTCACTGTCCATGCCTCACTTCAAAAACACAGTAGGCCTAATGGTCTTGGTAATGAATGTCTTATATGGGCATTCTTGTGTGTCTTTGTACTGTGTGTCAGGAGTCTTTAATTTTATTAATTATTTCCATTCTCTACTGATGATTCTTTTTTTCATGAAAATATTTTTTTTAAAAATTACAGATCTTTACCGATCCTATCTACAAGAAAATAGGTTATTATGGGAGGGGGATCGGACATGCTGACCAAACGTCACCCTATACAGACAGGGCATTTGTCCATTTCTGTTACTAACACCGTGTGAATTGAGGCCAGCAGCCAAATAGTAGGCCAAGGGCCTATTTAGTAAGTATGAAATTATTTACAGAAAAAATTGCTAAATCAATATATTCATTCTGTATATCTGTGCCCATTTCTTCTTCTTCTTAATCATAATTTGTAGGATTTTCATCCTGTTTATTTCCAAAATCACTCCCGGAGGAAGACGTATTGGATGTGCTTTCACTGTGTATCCATCTCTTAGCTGGTCTTCCTCTTGATCTTCTCCCATCCATTAGTCTATCTTCTTTAGCACTTTTTGCAAGTCGGTTGTCTTCCATTCTTTCTATATGATCCTTCCAATATTTTAACGGGCGGATGGGGTTCGTTAGTCCTGCAAGAAAACCCATCTAGCAGAGACAATCCGAAATAAAACGGGGCAGGGTGAGCTCTGGAGCTGGGTGAAGGCAATCTGCCTACGGAGGAAACCCCGAATAATAAACCCGGCATGAAAACGGGCTAGCAACCCACTTCAAGGCGTATCTTATACATTGCTCGCAGTCCTAAAGATCAAGCCTGTGCCTATTTGAGTAGAATATTATAGAAGGTTTTACTTGGGCGTTCACAGTTTGAGCTTTGAGTAGCGGAGCAGCGGGTCCAAGATATTTGTCAATTTCTGTTATTAACACACGTGAATCTAAGGCCAGCAGCCAGATCATAGGCCAAGGGCCTAATTAGTAAGTATAAAATTGTTTAAAGAAAGATTTGTTAAATCAATATATTCTTTCTGTTTAGGCCTATTTCAGTAATAATATAGTGATTGTTTTGTCGGGGTTTTTCTTCACTTGTTAGAAAATGTCAGGAATCTTTAAGGTCCTAATGGTCCCCGAATATCATCTAGTCATCATAATCAACATTATCACATTCGTCATGTTAAGTATGAATGCGTGATTGAATGGTTTGTTTCGTCTTAAAAGTTCGTATTGTCTCGGAGGCACTGGATTTCGCTGATCACTCATTCGCGGAGCCTTTCGTGTCTTTGTTGACAAAAAAGTAACTACTTGTGTGATCCAAAGCTTAAAAATCCTTCTTCCGACAGGTTGTGTTATTATAAGGCCCGGGTGACGTGGAATATGTTCCTGTAAGATGAGAGGTTAAACTATGGTCAAGAAGTATAAAAATTGTTATTAGGGAAAATAAAAAAAACAGGTAGAACATTGATTAATAAAGCCCATAATGAAACAAAATTAAAATTTTATAAAACAATGGCAGTCCCTGCCCTTTTGTACGAGTATGGGAGTGAATCTTGGATTATCACTAGGCCTACCAAACAAGAAAGTAAAATCCAAGCAGCCGAAATGAAATTTTTAAGAAGAGTAAAAGGATGCACTAGAATGGACCAGATAAGAAATGAGGATATCCGTGAAGAACTGCAGTTCTACTCCATAAAAGAAAAGATATTTAACAAAAAGATTCAGTGGAAAGAACATGTAGAAAGAATGGAAGAAAGTAGATTACCGAATAAAATCTTATATTATTTTCCGAGAGGAAGAAGAGATGTCGGACGTCCTCGGAAGAGATGGTCTTAGATCTATTAGTGAAGACGGAACAGGCGACTAATGCCTAAACCAGGAAGTGAATAATAATAATAATAATAAGAAGAAGAAGAAGAAGAAGAAGAAGAAAAATAGGTCAATGCATTTATTTTATTTTCAACCAAGAAATGTACATTGTACAATAAAGTAAGTAAAAAGACTATTTTCTGATGTAATAGTTTCTTATTATCTCCACGATAAGATAGCAGGTTGTAATGTGCTTAATACGAACTACTTTTTTTTTCTTTGCTGATAAAAAGCTACAATTTTACTTCATTTTTGTGTTACACAGTTTACACATATACAATTGCTACATTTTTCATATTTTTTAAAAATAATTGTTGTTAACAATATTGTTTAAATTACAAGAAATTGGATAACGCCTGCAGTCCGTCTTGCTGGCTCACGTGATAGAATGCCCATTTCTGACTAGCAAGTCCGGTTCGATTCCCGGCGGGCTCGAAAATTTTAATTGTAAAATTAATTTAATTACAGAATTTCAATCTTGGGATCAGGAGGTTGAATGTGTACAATTTTTAATAGCTAGATTGTGCTCCAAATACGTGCATTACATTGCAAACCCTTCCGCAGTACATATGTTGAGAAGGCATGTGGTAGACTACTATGGATAGCGATTCGTATGTCATATGGAGACGTTAAGCATGGCGGCCCACTTAGTGTTTTTCGACAGGAGTAGGTTACGTGCCGGCACCGGGTTTCATCTCCTCTCTTCTTTTAATCATTATCCCTCATACGACACACTTTTCACTACACACACACACACCCTCATCTTACTCTCCTCTCTGTGTACACATTACAAGAATACATTATATAGGCCTACGTAAAGTGGTCTGAGGAAGTGGTGCGAAAATTGAAAATATCATATTATCGCCATCTAACCACCCAGCACGGAACCAAAGTACGTAATATGTAATTGTGGTATTAGAACATAGGTTTACATATAGGCCTATATAACGCCTGCTTAAATCCAGTCCATTTTTTAGGGGAGGTCAATTCAATTTTGGAAACTACACAATTCACAATAATAACACAGTTTTGAGGAAATGGTTTTTAACACTTTCTGATCACAAAATATTCAATTTTATGTGTAAAATTGATAAATGAAAGGAGCTAGAATAACATGGATACAAAAAAAAAACTTTTAAAAATGGAGTTAAGAACAAACTTGTTCTAAGCAGGGGATATATAGTCAATTGCAACAACAGTCTTTTTTACTCCTGACGCGACAGGCCTACAAAGGCCCTTAGCCTACCAGCCGGCTGCTGGCATCACATCCACATGTGTTAATCACAGAGGTAGATGATAATCAGCCAGTGTAGGGGTGACATGTGGTCAGCATGTCGAGTCCCCCAGCCGTTATAGCTGGTTTTCTCAACCTGGAGCCGCTACTTATTGCAGCTACCCAAATGCATCACGATGCTGGGTGGGCACCGGTCTCATACTGGCCGAAATACCATGAGAAAATTTCTTCCCCCATGGAGACTCGAACCAGCGCAAGTCCCGTAGCTCTGCGCTAAAGCGTCCTGCCTTAACCACTCGGCTACGGCGCGGGACGCAACAACAGTCATTTGCTATTTTATTTTATGACTTTCTTTAATAGCTAATGCCTAGTGTCGCAATTCAAATTTGGCCGTTAAAGGGCCGACAACCTTTGCTCAGAGGTCTCTTATTTCAGGCTCGAATATATTTTAAATGATGTAAGTCTACGACACGAGACGCACGGCTTCTTGGTATTTGGTTTCACTTTACCGTTCAAGGCCATACAGTGAAATATAAAGAAATAGATACATTTGCAACGATGCCGACTTTCATTCTATTGTCAAACCAGCTCTGGTATAATATGGTTACTGTAGGCCTAATTACTTGAATGGAATGCGTTTCGCACCGGCAACAGAGACAGAAAACACATGGTGTCAGTTGACGTAGTGAATAAGTGACCTTGGCTACTTAAAGAAACAACCCCCTGTAGATATATTGATTAAGACTTTCACGGCTATCGTTATGTATTCTAAAATATCTTTTCGGGATTCTTTGCCGTATCTTGCAGTGTTGTTTTCTCGACGTTTCATCGCCTTCTGTGATTGATATCTTCAGGAGATTTTGCTTGTGTAAATTTTCATAGTAACTGCTAACTAGTTGTTAACTTGTGTGATTTTCGTAAAGTTAAAGCAGTTACTACGAAAGTTTACAAAAATCACACAAGTTAACAATTTGTTAACAGCAATTACACAAGCAAAATCTCCTGAAGATGTCACCCATAGAAGACTATAAAACGTCGAGAAGACAACACTGCAAGACACGGCCAAGAATCCCGAAAAAGTATTTTAGAATACACCCCTATAGATAGTTGTGTAGATAAGAACTATGATATTGAACTATAAAGTAGCACCACATGTCCTATAGTTATTGTTTTATTTTACGGTTTTCAAACAGCTAAGGCCCATTAGTGCTGCAATTCAATTCTAGGCGCTAAAGAGGCAAGAAATAAATTGGTAGGACTATTGACAATCGGTGAGTAGAGAAGACTCAAAGAAAAGACCTGATTTAAAAACAAAATATTTCCATGAGAGTACGTTATGCGCAGCGGGTTTATCTGGAGAATATTCTAGCAGATATTAAATATGAACCACAAGCTAAAATGTATCATAAGATGGAAATCAGACCGCAAAGTAAATATACTTTGTCGTAAATGGGCTTCACTCCCCTTCTTAAGGAAGTCGTATTCAACATTTTTGCGCATTTAAAAACCCATTGAACTCGAACAGATTTAAACCCGCAAATCTCAGAAATCGAGACAAATAAAGCAATTAGCTCGCTAGACCCGGCAACAAATTCTTAATCACGATTACAGTTTATAGTATTTTTCATTGTTTCCATGGCAATTTTAAAAACTGACAATCCTCGGCCGTTAATATTGTAGAAATAAAATCTGAATTACGATTACGGTTTTATAATCATTGCTGTGAATTTTTTGTTTTCTGTAATTGTTTTAACCTCACAGTCCCTCACTCTAAAAACATTGTGATTGTCTTTAATTAAATTATGTTACGTAACTGTGTGCCATGATCATATCTTTTTAATTTAATGCTAACAGTCAAGGTTAGATGACAGTACTGTATAAATCGCAAAAACTTAATAGAAACTTACTGTATCATAAATTATAAACACTACATTTTCATTAAATTTTCCTCTCTCTCTTTTTTTTTTTAATGTGAATAATTTTGCTACTTCTAACTCTCCTAATCAATTTCGGACTCACATAAGGACAACAAAATTTGAAGGTCACGAACAATTTTTCATTTTAAAATTAATATTACTTCTGATAAAAAAATCATTAAACACAAAAATGAAATAGTATTCGTTAGAATTTTTATTTCAGATCCCAAAAGAAGTACGATTAGTTTCAGCTAAACAAGAGGTAAACCATACTAAAGCCAAAGGTATAGTTAAAAAATAAATCATAGAGAGGTCTAAAATATATTAAATATTATTAAATTATATCTCCCTGAGGAAATTTCAAAATGTTCCTATGGAATAGATGATAAAGTTATAAAATTTGTTGTAGCCCCAGACATTTTCATTTTACTTGTGAAGTTTTATTTTTTAAGAGGAGTAGAATTTAAGTTTGAATATATCTAAATTGTGAATAGGAAAATAAATTGGTAGGCACTGACAATTGGTGAGTAGAGAAGACTCAAAAGAAAGATCTCACAAAAAAAAAAAGTATTTCCACGAGAATATTTTCTGCGTAGCAGACAAATTATTTGGCGAAAATTCTTGCAGTTACCAAGCTAAAATCAAACAATGATACATAAGATAGAATTCAGATATATTTCTTAATGAGAGAGTGATTCAAAGAGAGTGGAAATACATTGAAGGTTGTTGCGGACAAATTATTCCTGTCATTTCGCCACTTGTATTATTTTTAAACGTTTTGTGTTCCTGAACTTATTTTGTCTCTTGAAATTGGCTCCTAAATTTATATATTTTGTATTCGCTCTTCCTTTAACTTAAACGTTGTAATGTACATAGACTCTACTATATAGGTATTATTTCTGTAACTGAACTGCACCCGAGCACGAGCACTTGCTCATTCGGGTGTCAATACTGTAAATAACATTTAGTTGTGAATAAAATGTATTCTTTTTGTTATGTATGGTCCTATTTACGTATATTTTCCTATTTCAGTTATTTTCTTCCTAGTTCCAATTTTGAAATTATATTTCCTGAGGCAGTGTGTTGGGCTTTCCCAGCATAGATCCGTATATTCCTTCAAGCACGGTTTGCCGTATAGGATCTATACTATGCACTCAGTATTGCCATTTTACTTCCGATTTGGAGAAATTCATATCCGATTTTCTTACACATTTTACATCAATATTGCTTGCCACTATATGCATTTAGCTGCCTTTCTGTATCCTTTATAATGAATTCGTTTTCACGTCCTGTATACGGATCAACATTTCAATACCTCGCTTTCCTTGGCATATCCGTCATTTCTAATTCTGATTAAAAGTCTTGCCAAATATTGAGGCCAAATATTTAAAATTTCTAACTTTCTTAATTTTTGTAATCTCAAATGTTATCGTTACCTTTAGAGTTCAATTAACGGGTCTTTGGACTTCTGACAGTTCATCACATGAGAATTAAGAATCTGTGTTATCATAGCAAGACATTCAACCTTGACAATAGCCAATCGATGCATGATCATCTCTTACCCTTCTTACAATAAATTCTATCACTCCTGCAAAATAAAAATGTTGCAAGTTCTTCAAAACACTACCACATGGCTTTAGTTCGGTTGTTATTCATTGTGTTTGGTTTTCTAGGGCAGAGTCAAAATATGAGGTAAGATGAAGTTTCCTGCTCTATCCAGGAATAAGGGGAGATTAATTAATTTAATGAATGTTGAACGTACCTGTTGTATTGCTGCTTCGAGGGGAACGCCATTTTTAACGAGATCCTCTGTGAGATTGCTTTCTGATACGATTTGTTCTGACAGAACATTCTCGTTAATGTCAGCCACTCGTGGCTTCACCAGGTACTGCTGCACTCCCACCACCTGTAAAAAACAATGTGATTAGTGATTACTGATTATTTTATTTCACATTATATTTCATTTCAGTACTTTACGGTCTTATTAAACCGCCGACAAATTGAACATTGCAATACCATCATTGTCATCATCATAGATGACCCTACAGCCCACTTTCACCCCTAGCAGCTGATAAGTTCTTCCTCCATTAATCCATGTTTATTGATCTCCTCCTCCATTTTCTAAAACCAAACTTTTTAAGATAATTAATATGCTATTCTATTTTATCATTTTCGTTTCTGAGTACCAATTATTCTATGTCCCTCAGGTTTAAGTAGATAGTTTCTCTTACAGGATTGTCCTCTGCCGTCTTGATAATATGGCTAACCCAATATAATCTGATATCTTTAGTCTATAAACTTAATATCAGGATCTGTGAATAAGTAATTAAATTCGTAACTGTATCTTATTCACCACATTCCATTTTCATTCACTGGTTCAACTATCCTGAGGACTTTCTTCTGAAATCCCTGGGTTATTCATCAATTTTCGAAAGTGTGCAACACAAACTTCCGTATTATGTAAGGACACACCTTGATAGGTTTATACACGTGGTCAATTTATTGCAATCAGTTCACAGCAATTTTTCACAAAAAAAAACGCAAATCTTACCAATATATGAATGTCAATGGTAATGAGTAATTTTGTAATTAAAAAATCCATCATGTAGGAACTGAGTAAACTAAACGAATTCCTCAGCAAGTCCAGTTTATAGTTCCATTTCTCAGATTTACGGAATGCATATTTATTTTGTTGAAGTGGGGAAACTCAATTTATGATACCAGCTTATTTGGACTGAAATGAAAACGAAGAGTACTTATTGCATGTGGTATGATTTGACACAGATTTAAATAAAATATTTTAATTCATTTTTCTATTACTTTATTAATAATATTAAATAAATTAAGATAATATATCTTATAGAATACATTGCAAATTTAAAGGGTAATTAAATTGTATTGTGTACATTGCGACGAACCAAACATTACGGTTGCTAGAATAATTTTTTTTTATTTTGAGTTTTCGGTAAACCCCTACTTATAATGATCAGATTTCGCTGATTTTTGAGAATACTCTCCTCGGTTTATTACAATACCTTATACTGAGTTTCGATGTAAAACCTCGAAAATTGCGACCGCCAAAGCGATTTTTATATTTTTGTTTCTATACCTAATTGTCCAATTATGTTTGTTAAACTCTGCCTTACTTTTTTTAATCTATTGCTATAATAAAAAATTGCAGTTGCTAGATCGATAACGGGGATATATGTACACATTTTGGTGATGGTCATTTTCAATGTCTACTAAATAAGATCGGTAAATATCTGTAAAACAATTTAGTAGTATAAGATATTGCGATACGAGTGTGGTAAACACTTGATACGGTTCGTGGAAAAGTTTAAAAAAACGAGGCGCTTGCGCCGAATTTTTTTTAAAATTTCCGAGATTCCGTTATGCGTTTACCAATGAGTACTGCATACTATTTTTTGCACTATGTGTATTTATTTTAGTAATAAGATATTAGCTAAAAAATTTTCCTGCAAATGCCCCAGGTTGTCTTTCGACATTCCTGGTGTTCTCTCCTGGCATGGCGTATTTGTAACCCACTTCTGAGGTTGGGGCACCTGGAAGGCGGATTTACGTTGCCCCGATGATATAGTGATGCGCCAGGAGTTATCTAAAATATTACTACTTATAATTGAAGATAGGCCTAAATGTTAGATTTCAGAAGGTGAATCGGCTATATGTGTTGCTGTGGAGAAATAATAAGTAGGCCTATTGTTGGTCATGTCGCCATCTTATATTTGTTAAAACTGTAAAACCAGATTGTTTTCGGAATTATTTTCGATTATGGAGAAAGGTTTAGAGATGTATGCAGTGATGACGAATTAGACGAGGCGTGGAAAGCTGGATGTGATGAATTAACACCGAAATTAAAATAAATTGCAGTATCACTATCAATATTTCAAAATAAATGTTTTTACTTACCGCACTAGTGCTTTTGGTAATTTTTAAAGTAATGAGGTGCAACCAAGATTGTATGCGGGAATGTCAAATTACGATGCACATCAACAATAACAGTACGTATACAATATTAGTTACACAGTGCAAAAAAACAAATTATGATAACTTTAATAGTTTTGTTCTTACTTACTTACTCACTAGCACTATCGAACCCGTAGGTTCATGGCCGCGCGGACATAAGCTATCCATACATCCCTATCCTGAGCTAATGCTTTCCAATCATTCCCTGTATAACCTACTTCCCTCAAATCATAGTTAATGTTGTTCTCCCACCTCATTCTTGGTCTACCAACTGGGCGTTTTCCTTCTGGCTTTCCTACAAGAAGTTTCCATGCACATCTTACATTCCCCATACGCGCAACATGTCCTGCCCATCGCAGTCTACGAGACTTAACTGTTCTTATTATATCTGGCTTCCTATAAAGACCATGTAGTTCATTGTTATGTAGTCTTCTCCATTCGCCTGTCTGTTCATCTCTCTTTGGTACAAAAATTTTCCTAAGAACTTTATTCTCAAATACTCGTAATGTCCTTTCCTCCCTTAAAGTAAGAGTCCATGTTTCGCACCCATATAATATAACTGGTAGAATAATAGTTTTATATATTTTCAGCTTAACGTTTTTTGAAAGGAGTTGGGACATCAAGAGTCTCTGCAATGCATAATAGCATGCATTTCCAGAATTGAGTTTAATTTCTTTGTGCATCTCATTCCTATTTGTGATTATTGTTCCTAGGTATTTGAATTCAGCCACTTCCTCAAAATTTCCCTCATTTGTCATTAGCTGTCCATTTCCATTATATACTGAATTTCTACGTGTGACCATATATTTAGTTTTAGTTTTGTTCACTAACAATAAATCGATAGAAATCATATGGACATAAAAATAATTAGCAGAACTTATTTTATTATACGTGCTAACCAAAAATAAATTATTCCGTCTTAAAAACGATTATTTTTAACACTTAGGATACAATATTTTACTTTTATAAATCAGCATGAGTGACTATCAGTCTTCATTTAGGGTCTAGACTACATGTAATGTCTATGCAAAACATGACATTTTACTTCACCAAAGGAGAAAATATTACGAGTGCAGGTATTTCAGAATTATGTACACAAGATACACAGAGTACCAGAGAAGAAAGTAGGCAAGTTTCGCGTACATGCCATAAGCGGCGCTAGTGTATAACAACTAACTACATCTAAATTTTTTCGATTTTTTTCTGGTACTAATATGAAATTCAGCACCACCTGGTGGTAAAATTATGAATTATAATTATATAACGCCATCTGGTGAATAATCATGGAATTTAACTTTTATAGGAATAAATAACGTATTAATTAATCTTAAATTGTGGAATTATGTATACCCAGTCTCTCAGACCTAGAGATTTTCTTTAATTTTAACAGAAGGGAAGAATGCAAATAAATAAATTTATTTTCGTTTATTAAAATTAAAAAAACGTGCATTATGAGCTCTTTTAATACATATGTACAATTGACCTACCCCCTTATTCTCACATACATATTTTATACAATATTTATTAAAGAATCTTAGCCATGTCGTACATCTGAAGTCCATTATAAAGTCACATTTTTAAAATTTTTATTAGAAATGGCTGTACACTAACATCACTCTTCCTAACCTAACAAATCTTAGAATTTTATCACTTCTAGTAGGTTTATCTTCGAAAATAGATTCACATTAAAAATGTAAACAAGCTTGAATTTACTTACAAATTAGAGTAAAATAAAATCTAAGTAATGATTTTAACTTTCGATAATTTACAGTACCGTCTACATAGAACGAAAGTATAGCAGTTAAAAATTTAAATTTACAAAATGGCTAACTTCCCATAATCCCGAGTGAACACCGGTGAACACGCCGTGCACGACGCCGTGTGCCTTGCATTTGTTTCATTTAGTTACATATTCTGTTACTACGAAACTGCGCTACCATTGTAGTTCATCGTAAACGACCGAAATTTTTTAGATGTCACTGTACTCAGTTTCCCCTCTATTCGAAGTTTCTCTATGCACAAGATAAATTTTGAATTAAAGAAAGGCGAACTGACAGATAAATAAAAAACTTCGTAATATTGAGCTAAATATGTTTTTGGGAAAACGATTTAATAAGAACAAGTAAATTGGTTTTCTGGGTCCATTTTTTTAACTCTACGTTTCGTCTACTACTGCGTTAGACATCCTCAGGAGATTCTGCGTGCTCTCTGAGAACTCCTCAACTTCCGTCAATTGAGTAGAACACAGAGAGCACGCAGAATCTCCTGAGGATTTCTATCGCAATAGTAGACAAAACATCTAGTTTAAAAAGAACTGGACCACGGTCATTTAACCCGCATAACAATTTAAGAGGCTGTGAAAGCCTACAAAAAAAAACAGGTAAGTCTCAAACTCTGATGGATAGGGCATGCAACACAAATGAGGAATGAAATAAGAGCATCGAGACTTCTTATTGGTGAAGCCATGGATTATTATGCATTATACTGATATGTGGGTAAAGTTCCACGTAGGTCGGACAACTAAAGAAACATCTATTTGCCTAAACCGGAATTTGAACCAAGATCTCCATCTTTATATGCCGCCACACATACCGACTATTGCATGAATGCATTAAATTTCAATATTAAATTTGCAATTAGCGGATGTGACACAAAATAAATTCGCATTGTAATGTCTTCTTCTCTAATGGAAGCGACCCTGTAGAAATGTTATTAGAACTTCACTAACAGGGCTACACGAGATTTTCAAATAGAATAGGCCTAATATTTGTGTCTACTCCTGGATTACCTAAATAGCACAACGGTTTAGGGCGCCAGCACGTAAAGGTGGAGATGTTTGGTTCAAATCCCGGTTTAGATTACTGGATGTGAACAGCATGCCTGAGTATATTCACTTCAGGATTAAGATTGAGGTGGAAGAGTAATATTAACAATGATTTGGGAAATGAATTATAAAAGGAATGTTAGCAAAATATTAGCTCATGATTAGGATTGAAGGTATAAGGATTGATGTTCGCGAGGCCAAACTCGAAATTATTTTTTTGGGGGGGGGTCCAATTAGAATGGCACGAACAAAACAAACAATAAATGCTTTAAAATCTGATTGGTGGAGTAAAAATATTTAAAAAAAATGGAAAATTAAAAATATATAAAACCATAGTTCAGAGCATTTTAACACATGGTGCTGAAGTTTAGCAAATTCCTACCAGGGAAATGCAAATAATTTTAAGTATAGAAATTGGTGTTTTTAAGATCAGCTGAAAAATCTAGAACGGATAGAATAGGAAATAAAGAAATAATGGAAATTATAAGTGTACAAGAGGAGCCGGACATCATAGACATTATAGAAAAGATTACAGTGGTACGGCCATGTCAAAAAATGCAAGATCAAAGATTGCCTGAACTTATTATGAAATGTATCCCAATGGAAAGGAGGAAGAAAGGAAGACCAAAGAAAACCTGGTTAGAAGGTGTGCAAGAGGCTATGATTATCAGAGGATTGGAGGAAGAACAATGGATGAATAGAGATGAATGACGTTTGGTTTCCGGAAGACGGCGGCAGCTGTCATGATACCGGATGATGATGATGATGATGATGCTGCTGCGGTCCAACACTTTTAAATAAGCTCCAATTAGCAAGAGAAATATATTATATTCCGTAAACTAGAAAAATTGGACCATAAATTCGATTTACTGAGGAATTACCTTAGTTTTCTCAGTGTCTGACTTTCATCAGTTTGTGTCATGTAGAGTTAACATGTAGGTAGTTAAAAGCCATCACTTTGGGTGTCTACGTAATATAACCTCGGGCAAGTTCGCTACTTAAACACACACTCAAAATACCTGTTAATATTTGTACAGAATCCTATTCTAGAAATACTCCTACATGCCAGACATGTATTCACTCTTCTTAATATTAGAGGTAGAATGTTTAATAGGCTAATTTAGAAAACCACACCTGCATGGTTACCGTGTATAAAGAAATGTTTCAACATTACTCAATAATGTCATAAAATACGACTAAAATGGGCACCCAATACGTGGGTGAATAGCTGGGTTACCCTGTCCTAAAAAAATATCCATGGCGCGACAGGCCTAAAAGACCCTTGGCCTACCAGCCGGTTGCTGGCCTCACATCCGCATGTGTTAATCACTGATATAGACGATCATCCAACCAGCGTAGGGGTGACATGTGATCAGCATGTCGGGTCCCCAAGCCGTTACAGTTGGATTTTTCAACCTGGGTCTGCTACTTATTGTGGCTACCCAAATGCCTCACGATGCTGGGTGGGCACCGGTCCCATGGCCGAAATTCCATGAGAAAATGTCTTACAAGGTTTCTTGCCTTAACCATTCGGCTATGGCACGGGACTATCCATAAGGGTCATAAATATGGAATCCGGTCCTCCGTTACGTTAAGCGTGGGGTTTACAATCCCACTTCATAAAATAATTATTGTTGATGATCCCAATAATATATTCTAGGCAGACGAATAGAGGGATACTGCAGGGGCGGTCAAGACCTGCAGTAGACAATAGTGTAGTACCTTAAGAAAAATTCAGAAAAACTGTCAAACTGAAACTAAACTAATTCACCGGCACTATCATATCCGGTTGTTCATGGTCACGCTGACAATCTCTTCACACATATCTAACCTGAGTTAATATTGTCCAATCATTCCATGTTTAATTTATCTCCTTCAAATCATGATTAATGTTATCCTCCCATCTCAGTCTTGGCCTACCTATTAGGCGTTTACCTTCTGGTTTCCAAGATTTTTTTATGTCCCCCTTTCATTCTCCATTCACGCCATATGCCCTGCCCATCGCAGTCTACAAAACTTGACAATTCTTATTACATCTGGTTTCCAAAAAGAAATCATGCAGCTCATTGTTATGCAAGTTTTCTCTGTTCACTTGTCTGTTCGTCTCTCTTTAGTCCAAACATTTTCCTATGCATTTTATTCTCAAATACTAGTAATATATTTTCCTCCCTTAAAGTAAGAGTCAATGTTTCGCATCCATACAATTGGTATAACAACATTTTCATATATTTTTTGTTTAGCATATTTTGATAGAAGTTGGGATGACAAGAATCATTATAATGCATAATAGTAAGTTGTGTTTCTTCAAAATTTACCTCATTTGTCATTAATGTCTATTTTCATAAGTAATGCCACGAGTGATTTCCAAATTATCGATAAATTCACGACTCACGAAGTGAGGAGTGAATTTATCTAGAGAATTTGGAAATCAAGAGTGGCATTTGTTAGGACTATTTAACGAATAAAATTAAGCTGTTTACTCACAAATCATTATTTAACTATAGTTATTTTAAAATATTTATATATTTAATGTAAACGGCGATGTTTGAAAACAAATGAGAAACGATAGGTACGCTTCTACTGCTTCATTTGTTTATCACTGCAACCAGATCATACTATTTATTGCCAAAGGAACGCAATATTGTAAGGAGCAGCTTTCTTTAATATGGCAATTATAACACTGATAAATATTTGGTGAAACACGACTCTGATTGGTTGTAAAACAGAAATCATTGAAACGTGATTGGTCATTGACTCCCATTTGGGGCATGAGTTAAATAGTCATTATAATGCATTTCTACGTTTGACCAAATAACGATATTTAGTTTTATTGTTATTTACATCCAGGCCCAATATTTTAGAGTTACTCAAATTCTCGTGAATCCAGTGTTACCTACTCTATGGACATGAGAACTGATCTTAATTCAGGGACAATTTTTGTTAAAGTGAGTCGATTAATGGCAGATATGACTGAACTAAGCCCATACCAATGTCTTGGTCTCTTCGCCACGCGGGTTTGTACAGTTGAGATCGAGCAATTCACCATTACGCATTTATTTCCTTGCGCCCGGAAAGGTTATGAAGTATTTATTGTCGATGATGTGTTCAAGATCTCATGATTACCTTTCTAACTATGAAAATTTCATTTTATTTTTAATTATGCAGTTCCCCACATATAAGTTTAGTATTTTATTGAAAGAGACAATTACAATATGCCTACTGTTATACAGTAATAGCGTATTTAGACGAAAAATTATGATATAAAATTACTATAAAATTAAATTAGGCAAGTCTCCATATTAGTATAGCTAAGTTTAAATGTTTAACATAGTGATAGCGACTGTGAACATTATGGATTCAGAATGACACATCTGCCATTAAATAATGCATTCACTATAATTGTTGTAAGTTAGATATTATGGACTGGGCATGTTCTACGCGTGAATGATAATAGAATTATCGAAAGAAGTATATGATGCACTATCTTTGGTATCTAGGAAATGGGAAGGCCTAAGTTAAGATGGGAGGATCGCATAATTGACAATAATCAGTGGTATGGGAATAAAAAAAACTGGAAAGGAGAACCGAAAGTCGGAAAGGTTTGGCGAGAGCTTCTTAAGAAGCTGTGTCATTTATGAAGAAATGCTATTAAGGGTGGATAAGTCTGGACCATGAGACAGATATTTACCTTAATGTAGTTAAGAACATTACGATCAGACGATATAGATAGACCATATACAAAGAATGGCAGGAAACAATTCCAAACAAAATATACCAGGAAAATACTTCAATTCAAGGCCTAAAGGAAGTCCAGGAATAGATTGAACATGAGGTCAAATGGTGGGGGCAAAACAAATACGATTCCTTTCCTTCTTCCGTCCATTTGCTGCTTTCATTTTAGGTTCTCCTGAATTATGGAAATAATATAGGCCCTATGCTTTTTCTTATGTTGTGAAGAGGGTAAAGAGTTGCTCATAATCGAAAAAATATATATCTGATTCTAATTAGCCAACATGACATTAATAAGACATTGTTTTAACCAGTGATACGTTTAGCTTTTAAAAACATGTATGTTTTTAAAATTTTTTAGTTCAATGCCCCAGGTTGCCACTTCGACGTTTCTGGTGTTCTCTCCTGGCATTGGCGTAATTGTAACCCACTTCTAAGGTTGGGGCGCCTGAAAGACGGTGTTACGGTTGCCCCGATGATATGAGTGATGATAGACGTGCGCCAGGAGAGTTCTCAATCCTAAGCTTAATCTAAGGCGAATATAAATGTTGATGATGATTACGATGGCCATATAGTGTTCGGGGACCATTTGGGCCTTAAAGTTTTCTGACATTTGTTTTACAAGTGAGGAAAAATCCCGAAAAACCTCACCCAGAGAACTTGTCCGGACGCGACGCCCACTGCGTGACGAAGCAACACGCTACCTCGAGACCACAGCGGTTAAAATTTGCACTTTCATCTTTCATCTTATAAATTTTTTTCTGACTTCCTCTCTTCCAGAAATCCTTATTGATTGTTGCCACGGGTACATTTCTGTTGAATTAAATGTTTCTATTGTTCTTCCCTTCAAATACCGTGTCTCTGAGGAATAGCCCTACATTACTGCATTTTGGTAACTGCATTACTCTATAGATGTTAGCTTTTGTTTTTATTGCGATATATTTATGCATTACTATTAATATACATCCATAGTAATTCTGCCCGAAGGCAGGTCCTTCACTGCAATCATAGCACTATTAATATAATAATATTAATATAAAGGTCGGCCACGGTGGACTAGTGGTTATGCTCCTTGCCTCTGGTCCCGAGGGTCGCGGGTTCAAACCCGGCCGGGGTCGATGGATTTTTTAGGACGGAAAAATCCAAGGAGCAAGTCCTCCGGGAGGGACTTTAAGCCGTGGGTCCCGAGTCTGAAGATTTTCAGGCTCGTAAAAAAATCCTTAAGCCTGAATGAAAAGGCCTCTAAGCAAAATTTACCGAAATTTCCCGTCCTAGTACTACCTTGGTTTCCTAGATGTCAGTATGAGGCGGAACGCTGACCACGGACCACTCAAAAATTACATCTATACGGAAACAAGTGAAACTAAATTAGTATGGTTCAAATTCTTCCCTGTAGGGGGAGAGCGCCTAAATCTCTGTAAAGGGAAAACATGCGTTTACAAGAAAAAGACTATTAATATTGGAATGCAGGCTTTCACGGCCGGTAATCATGGTAGTAAAAGATTCCGGGCTATGTGGCCGTGGTCTATAACTGGCGTTTCTTCCAGACGTTTCTCCCTCAACTGCGGAGGGCATCTTCAGTGGCGAGCGCTTCAAGCTGTTGTTTCCCTGTCGTAGACTCGACTCGCAGTCGCACGGCCACATAGACCGGAATCTTTTACTACCACTATTAATATTACTGACATTATTACTATTGCTACTGATATTATTTGTTTATTAATTATTATTGTTGTGTGAGTAAAAAACAGGTAGTCTGACTGCAGTGGTGTTCAAACATTAATAGAGCAGTGTCATCCTGACGGTATATTTGTGTGGAAGGTCAATATATTACAGTGAAGGTCAGGCTTTATTTTACATTTAATGTCCGGATGTTGTTCCCATTCACACACAATACAACTACATTACAAGTCAACAAACTGTTGCTTTAAAATCGAACACAATGTTCAGAAATGTCTAATTTATTTCCATATTATTAAATTTATGTACTGTGGTAAAGCTTAAAATATGTAAACAAATCGGTGAAAAATCAACTTTGAATATGTCAAGGTCGACTCTAAAGAATGCTATATTCTCTGTTTGTCTATCGCGACAGGCCTAGAAGGCCATTGGCCTACCAGTCGGCTACTAGCCTCACATCCACATGTGTTAATCACATAGGTAGACGATCATCAGCCAGTGTAGGGATGACATGTGGTCATCATGTCGGGTCTCCCAACCGTTATAGCTGAAGAGTATTCGCTAGTTATTGTAGCTATCCAAATGCCTCACGATGCTGGGTGGGCACTGGTCCTATAGTGGCTGAAATGCCATGAGAAAATGTCTTCCCCCATGGGGACTCGAACCAGCGCAAGTCCTGTAGCTTTGCGCCAAGGCCGAGTGGCTAGAGCGCGGGACATGTGATATAAAACTATAATTAACATAAAATTACATAACAATCACAGAGGTGGACAATCACTAGCCAGAATAGGGATGGCATATGGATCCCCCAGTTGGTTTTCTCAATTTTGAGACGTTATTTATTGATAGCTACCCAAGTTCCTCACTATGCTGGATGGGCATCGGTCCCATATTGACCGAAATCCCTTGACAACCAATGCAAGTCCCATTGCTCTGTACCAAGCCATGATCGCTTGAACTACTTGGCCACGGAGCGGAACTGTAAGGAATGCCATACTCCACTCAAGCCAAGTTAAATCCCTAGATTTAAAAAGTAGCGGTAAAGTTTAGCTGTCAATTATAGTAATTTAATTTTACTATTATTTCATCATAATCACTATAACCATGGAGTATTTTTTTTATACTAACCTAAAACTTCTGGCGGCATCATGACCCTGGAGTAGACTCAACCTCTGATGGAAATGTGTACCAGACCATTTTCCGGGGGTAAATAAGTTCATCAAGCAGTACCGTCATCTCAAGCCGATTAACTAACTAACTCATTGGCACTATTGAACTCGCAATTACATGGCCGCGCGGACAAACCTCTCTATACATCCCTATCCTGAGCTAATGTTTTCCAATCATTTCTTGTATAATCTACTTCCCTCAAATCATAGTTAATATTATTCCCCCACCTCATTCTTGGTCTACCAACTGGGCGTTTTCCCTCTGGTTAATATCACATAAAAATGTATCACAAGAAGCTTCCTTGCACGTCTTTCATTCTCCATTCGTGCCACATGTCCTGCCCATCGCAGTCAACGAGACTTATCTGTTCTTATTATACCTGGCTTCCTATAAAGACCATATAGTTCACTGTTATGTAGTCTTCTACATTCACCTGTCTGTTCATCTCTCTTTGGTCCAAAAATTTTCCTAAGAACTTTATTCTCAAATACCGGTACTCGTAATCTCCTATCCTCCCTTAAAGTAAGAGTCCATGTTTCGCATCCATGTAATATAACTGGTAGAATAATAGTTTTATATATTTTCAGTTTGATGTTTTTTTTATTGGAGTTAGGACGTCAAGAGTCTCTGTAATGCATAACAGCACGCATTTCCAGAATTGGGCCTATGTTTAATTTCTTTGTGCATCTCATTCCTATTTGTGATTATTGTTCCTAGGTGTTTGATTTCGGCCACTTTATCAAAATTTCCCTCAATTGTCATTAGCTGTCAATTTCCATTATATAAGGTATTTCTGCGTGACCATTCTTGGTGTTATTAAATAGTGTGTGCTTGTTGGCGTTTAGTATCTCTTCGCTATCGCCCAATCATCAGCATAAACTAACAGTTTATTAATACCATTGAGTTGTAGGCCTTCTTCGTCCTCTAAAGGATTTGATGACATGCCGATTACCTAAAAAAATGGGAGCTTTAACCTATCACTCCAAAAGCCTCCTAAGGGCTTTGGTGACCACTTTCTCTTTAGAGAAAATACTACTGTCAAATTCTTCCAGTTATTGGAAATCACTAATAGTGGAAAGCAGGTGCAGGCTCCCAATAGCAATGGTGAAGCAAAATCTGCATAATTTATGACAGCTCTGCTATAGTTTCACTTTTTATTTAAATATTTGTTTATCATTATCAAGGTTCTTAAATTTATGATAATTTCAAAATTAAAATCTGAAGTAATTGCATTCCATGGAAGGTACCCAGTAAGAACAGAAATAATAATAGAAGATAAAGTGTTGTAACAGGTTCCAATATTTGGGCTGCGATATAACTTATGAAGAAGAACAAGATACAAATAAGAAAATGCAGAGATTTCAACATACTTGTGGATCAATCAGACGAACCCTGAGGAATAAAGTAAGAAAGGATACGCAGCTAAGATTTTACTCAACAATGGCAGCGGAAATGAGCTTTCTACGGCTGTGAAAGATTATACAAGAGAAGAACATATTAGAAATGAGAATATTAGAGAGGAACTATAAGTACAACCACAACAAATAGAAGAGCACAGGAACAATTGGATAGAACATCTGCAACCTGGAATACGAAGATCGGTAGGAAGACCAAGAAAGCGCTGGGCTGAACAGATGCGAGATCAGAACAGGCAAAGACCTAATCTGTGAAGGATGATGATGATCACGAAGGTTTTCGGTTTGCCGGCATCTCCTTTACATCTTGGATATAAGTCTCAAACTGTTACAATTGGCCTTTTATTAGTGGCTCTATCTGTATCAGCACTATCTTTATCTAGTTTTTATACACTTTTTTGACGTCAATTATATTACATTTTACTGTCTCGCATCTTCGTTTCTCATTCCGTCTGAACTGGTTTTACCTACCAGTCTTGCGACTCCTAGTGTATTCATTAATTCATAATTAGTTGCATTTTTTTTTTAACTCGCATATCAAGTTGGAGAGACTCGGTACCAATGATTCAGATTATCAAGTAGGGGAAGTTTAGTCCGCTATATTGGAAACTGGTAAGAAGAGAGGGAAGCGAAGGTAACTCACAATGGAGATGTACAATAGCTTCACTGTGAAGGTGGAAGAGATGTCTGCAGATTTGAGAACGGTCTGCTGCCTTATAGACGTAATACCGCGGGAGCGGGAACATCTAGGAAACTTGAATCCAAAATAAAATTAAGAGGGTGGATAATGCTCTATAGCAATGGAGATGACAGATTACACTGTTATGCAAATTTAACTTTTTGTCTGGAGTTGTTATTCTAATACGTCATTATCCTTAATTTGCCTTTATTGAATCGGAGTATGAACTTAGTTTGTCTCCATCACGTACCAATTTTTCATAATATAAGAAATAGTAAAATATACTTTTTTTACACTCATTTCTATGTAATTTATGTTATATTATTAAATATCAGTTAATAAATCCGCAACAATCAACACTATCATCTTTAGAATTAACTAATATTTCATCTCTGTTCTAAATAATCACTTAAATTTGAACAATAGCTCATTTTTTTTACGTGCTGCTTTGAAATGAACGCTTTTTACAGTTCTTACTATGGAAATAATTTGGTATATCTCATTTCAGTGACAACAATAGTCAGCTATCATATTCGTAGATAATTGTCTATGGAAAGGAAAACCCCGAAATCACTATTTTCAGACCGCCTATCAGCTATCTCAAAAGTAGGCTTATTATTATGATTATTATTATGATTATTATTATGATTATTATTATTGTTATTATTATCATCATCAGCTGAATGAATTATATATCTTGACTTAAATGTTCGTGTTATATCCGATGTGCCACTGATATTGAGCTGATCATTCAGGGAAGTGGGTTCAAACCCGGCCAGAGTCAATTGATTTTCGGATGGAAAAATCCAAGGAGCAAGTCCTCCGCGAGGTACTTTAAGCCCTGAGTCCCGACTCTGAAGATTTTCAGGCTCGTAAAAGTAGCTCAAGTCTACACATGCGTCTGATCGGAATTTAACAGGTCTTCACCATCCAAATAATACCTTAGTTCCCTACTAGATGTCTCATTGAGCTAAATTAGCTTAGACAAGATATTCCCACCATCGGAGCACCCATTTCCCCATGAGAGACGTATGGCGTATGTGCATTTTATAAGGAATGTGCATAATTAATATTTTATTGCTCATAAAAAGCAAATATGATGCTATTGGGCAATGTCAAATTACGAAATGGTTATTAAATTATGATGGAATTTGTCCTGGTAATTAAATTACAATTCAGAATTTGCTTAGACAACTGAGAAAAACCTCGGTGATCTTGGTGGGTTTTAAACCAGGGCCTTCCGAATAGGAGTCTCAATATGAACCTTGTGAACTAACCTCTCGATTTCTATTTCTTGCGAAGTGTCAATGTATAACAAAATGTCTGCTCTAGATATGTCATATGATTCCTGGAATAAAAGCTTTGCCAATCAAATTAACTAGTTGCCACCAATAACGTTCCATTCCCCCTCCTGCAAATGTTTCAACCAATACTCGCGAGGGCATAAAGAAGGCGTGGTCACATATGGTCATTTATAGCCGGGTCTCAAACCAAACAGAAACATTTAATAATAATAATAATAATAATAATAATAATAATAATAATAATAATAATAATAATAATAATAATAATAATAATAATAATAATAATAATAATAATAATAATAATAATTTTATTTAGGCCTATGTACAGATTTTCAATGTATACATATATTTCTGTGGATAAAGTTTTATTTTCCTTCTCCATCCATTCCATGTCCTCCAGTCCACTTATTCTGATTTCAGTTCTTATTTCTTGCATCCATGAATTTCGAATTCTTCCTTTATTTTCTTCTTCCAGATGGACACCATTACAATGTTCTTTCATTCGTCGTACAAGACCATACCAATTAAAATGTTTATATAATAATAATAATAATAATAATAATAATAATAATAATAATAATAATAATAATAATAATAATAATAATAATAATAATAATAATAATAACAATAATAATAATAATGTCCACCGCAGTGGTCTCGAGGTAGCGTGCTGTCTTGTCACGCAGCGGGCCCGGGTTCGATTCCCGGTCGGGACAAGCTCCTGGGTGAGGTTTTCTTCGGAGTTCTTCCTCATCTGTAAGACAAATGTCAGAAAGCTTAGGGCCCAACGGTCCCCGAAAATCATCCGGCCATCATCATCATCATCACTCACCGGTGTGGAAAGCTACCACACTAATTCCCCAGTAAAGCTGCAAAGCATAGCATGAAAATGCTATGATTGCAGTGAAAGATCTGCCCTCAGGTAAATTACAATAGAATATAATAATAATAATAATAATAATAATAATAATAATAATAATAATAATAATAATAATAATAATAATAATAATAATAATAACGTACACAAAATTGACTGATCTCATTCTCTTTAATAAAAAGTTTAAAAATTATAAAATTAAACTAACACAATGACACTATCTAACGTGGATATTCACGGCTGCGCGGACATAGCCTACATCCCGGTCCAGAGCTCATGTTTTCCTTTATAAATTTAAACTCGACGGCTCGGCAAGCCTGGGAGGCCTTTGGTCTGCCAGCCGGCTGCCATCCTCACACCCACATGTGATAATCAGAGAGGTGGACGATTATTTAGTCAGTATAGGGGCGACTAACTCCCTTAAATTATGGTTTAAATTATTCTCACATTTTATTCTTGACCTACATACTGGGTACTTTACCACCTGCTTTCCTACGAAAGTTTCCAATCCCTTTTTTTCATTCTCCATTCGTGCCACTTCTACGAGACTTAACTGTTCTTACTATATCTGATTTCCCACAAATATCACGTAGCTAATTGTAATGTAGTTTTCTCCATTCGCTTATCTGTACGTCCTTCTGGTCCAAAAATTTTCTAAGCATTTTATTCTCACATTCTTATAATGTTTTCTCCTCTCTTAAAGTAAAGAACAATGTTTCACATCCGTATAGGCAAGTATAAATTGAAGAATAATAGTTTTATATACTTTAGTATAAAATATTTTAAGATGTTCGGGATGACAAGAGTCCCTGTAGGCCATACAGTACAGGATGCATTTCCAAAGTTGAGGGCATGTTTAAATGTCTTTCTGCATCTCATTCCTGTTTGTAAGGTGGGCTATACATAGAGATCCGTGAAATTCGCCAGTCGCGATAACGCGAAATGCTCTAATTTTGTCATTTTCTTGTACCATTTCTTTACTCCACTTCCCATAACCTCAAAAAAGCATTTATGAATCGCGAAATAACGCGAAATCTTACGATAGCGCGAAATAAGACCGAAATTTAAAATTTTCAACGAATTCCGGAGATGTTTTTTTTGTTCTATTCGCGAATTTTCTATAATGCATTTTAAACACTGTTTTCGGATTCTATTTTCTTTCTAAGTGCCATATCTGCTTCCTCCATACACTCGTGCAAAGGGAAATGGTTGCAACACAGTTCACAACATAGAGGTAATATTTTCTGTCCTTCTCATGCTCAAATGTGGTATCTCCATGGATTTTAACTTCTATGGCCAATATGAATTCCAACAAATACGAATTATATTAACGTGTAAAATAAGTTTTTTCCCCTTAATTTTTTTCAGACATAATTATCAATTTTATATCCCTTAAACTACTGGATATATCATTCTTATTGGGTTTAATATACTAAAGTAGGATCAAAAGGACTCAAATTTACATTTTTTTTTAGAATAACACCGCCAAATTTCCAATAACATCGAAATATTGATACTTTAAAATGAATTTTCTCTAAAAATAAAACCACTTTCACGGATCTCTAGCTATACAGTATTTGAATTCTACCACTTCATAATTTCCCTCATTTGTTGTTAAGCCAAAAGCCATTCATGTCTAGTTTTTTAGTTATTTTTCAGACTGAAAGGCAGACTGCTCCGAGTACCGCGACCTGAAAGATATATTGCACTAACCCAGTATTATGGTGATGAGCGGAATCAAAGTCTACTCTACCGTGTTACATAAGGCGCTACTCTCATGAGCCAAACCGCCATTTTCGGGTGGTGTCCGTGGCAGTGAGGAGGAACTACAACCCTCCCGTTGAGCCCTTTTGCCCCCATTCAATTCTAAATCCAGTAACTTTCTCGGCAATTTTAACGACATATTTAAGCGCATGGATATAATGCAACCTCTTGTTTCAATTCGTTCTCTGTGAAGAAGCTAAGAAAAGAGAATATGGAATAAAGATGTTATAATAGGTGCGTTCTAACACAATTAGGGCCCGCCTGTTACTACAAGCGTACGTACATTACCTTGATCTTGTAACCCATTCATTGGCACTAAACAGGGAACACTATACACCAAGTGTAACATCTGTCTTGCGGAAACGATGCGTTTAAAGGTATAAGAATGATACATTGCATGTAATCTGGCTCTAAAAAAATACACTTTCTAGTCAGAACATAAGACCCAAAACTTATAAGCTATGTAAAAGTCAAGAACTTTGTAAACTAGACGAATTACTCAGCACCGAATTTATGGTCCGAATTTACTGGTTTACAAAATATATCATTATTTTGTTAATTAAATCATTTCTATCCAGTTATGTTCTGAAAAAAAAAAAACAAATATGGTCCCTGCTAGAATATTTTTAAACTACGGCTTTCTGGTGAACTTCCACTTGTAACGGTTAGATTTCGCTGATTTTCGAGAATACATTTCCCATTTTATTTCTGTGGTTTAAGCCTCTACCAAGTTTCGTTGAGAAAAGCCGAAAATCGCAAAGCTAGAGCTATTTTTAATTTTCCGTTCAGCTGAAACCCCATTTCTAATGGTCCGATTTCCCTGATTAAACTAGAAATTCTATCTATAATGGCGTAGCCCATTGTTGAGCCATAGCCTCTCCTTTGTAAGGAGTTACTAGCTATACCAAGTTAATTTGTAGTTACCTAATTTGCTCATATATGTCATCTAATAGACAACTAAGGTATTACTAGGACGTTGATGTCGAGAAATTTTGCTTAGAGGCCTCTTTATTCAGACTTAAGGATCTTTTACGAGCCTGAAAAATCTTCAGACACGGGACCCATGACCTAAATTCCCTCCCGGAGGGCATGCTCCTTGGATATTTCCGTCCTAATAAATCCATCGACCTGGCCGGGTTTGAACCCGCGACCTTCGGAAACAGAGGCAAGGAGCATAACCACTAGTCCACCGCGGCCGAGAAAAACTAGAAATTACTTTCGTTAATGAATAATTGCTATAGACCTATGCCGAATTTGTTCCGAAAAAATGCGGTCTCTTGAGACTTAACAGACACGTGTAGGCTGTACTGGTACTATCGAACTCATAGGTTCATGGCCGCGCGAAAAAGTTCTCCACACATTCCTATCCTGAGCTAATATTTTCCAATCCCATATATATAACTTATATATATCCATCCAGAGTAATTCTGCCCGAGAGCAGTCTTTCACTGCAATCATATCATTTTCATGCTATGCTTTGCAGCTTTACTAGGGAATTATAGGTGAGATAGCTTCCCGTTGCTTTCCACACCGTGAAGGATGATGATGATGGCCGGATGATTTTCGGGGACCGTTGGGCCCTAAGCTTCCTGACATTTGTCTTACAGGCGAGGAAAACCCCCGAAAAAAAACGTCACCCAGGAGCCTGTCCTGACCGGGAATCGAACCCATATATATATATATATATATATACTACTTCTCTCAAATCATGGTTATTGTTATTCTCCCAACTCATTCTTGGTCTACCTACTGGGCGTTTTCCCCTGGTTTTCCTACAAGAAGTTTCAGTTACCATTCATACCACATGTACTGTCCATCGCAGTCTACGAGACTTAACTGTTCTTATTATAGAGGTCTACGTAGTATCTGTTTTCCTATAAAGATCATGTAGCTCTCTATTAAGTAATCTTCTCCATTCACCTGTCTGTTCATCTCTCTTTGGTCCAAATTTTTCCTAAGAACTTTATTCTCAAATACTCGTAATATTTTCTCCTCCTTTAACATGTAGGCTACATATCATGATCATTTTTGGTATTTACTAAGTAGAATCGATGAATGTTGTAATTTTGTTTTTAATATTAACATGAGAACTTCCTCAATATCTACATTACTTTGGGATTCGCTAATAAAAATGGCTAAACAGACCACCGTATTTTCAATCCCTCGTGTTTGCAGATGACGTAGCAGTTAATCAGAAGCGCTGAAGACCTTTATAAAGCTGTCACAGAATTGGAATGGCACTATTATAGACTATAAGACAGAGGACACTATCGCCATTGGTAAGAATGATGTGATAAAAATGAACGTAGAAAATAGTAAATCTATATAAATAGAATGGCAGGAAAGAAAATTGATAAAGTCTGTATTTATGCGTAATATACCTATATGGGTACAATGCTGACAGAGTATGGAAGAATAGTCATAGGGGTTAATGAACGGGTGAAGAAAGAGAATAATGTACATTATCAGTTGAATCAATGTTTCTTAGAATAGAAGGAAGTCTCTGAGAAAATCAAGATACAACATTTATAAGACAGTATTCTTAGCTACTCTAATGAATATTACTGTAATATTGAAATGAAAATACTCAGGCAAGCTATTCGCATGCAAGAGTTGTGATAACTAAGTAGAAAAACATCAAATTCGTAATTAGCTGACATGGCATGGAGTGTCACCTTGTATTACTACTATTATTACTACTACTATTATTATTATTATTATTATTATTATTATTATTATTATTATTATTATTATTATTATTATTTTAATATCCGCAATTGATAAACCCTATTTTACCTTTTCACCTAAGGTACATTCGGATTACAGTTTGTTACAAAGTGAATCATTATATAATTTTATCTAAAATTAAAGATTTTTTTACGAATTTTATTTATAAAAACATTATAAAATCTAGTTCTTTTCTGTCGTAAGCACTTCCGTAATGGGTGATTCACTTAAACAGGCGTGTTATTTAGTAGACATGAGAATTCGAATATTTCGTTCCTGAACAAAGGGCAATCGAAGATAATATGTTCAACGCTTTGGTTGCTAATGCAACAATTACAACTTGCATTTTCTCTGATGTTAAATCTCTGAAGGTATTGGCCAAATTTATCGTGACCAGTGAGGGATTGTGTTAGTATAAAATTTGGAACAAAGTGTTTGCATTTTATTGTCATCTTGGTAGAAGCAATCCTGTGTAATGTGAAGAGAAGCTCACTGCTATTGGGTACTGGAAGTGAAATCTGAACTCTTTCACAAAATGTTATCAGCTTAGTAGATGTATTCAAAACGATGATACTCAGAAAAATCTACGGTCCAATTAACGATGAGGGAATTTAGAGAATTAGAAGAAATGAAGAATCGAGATAGTTATACAGAGAATCCTAAATATCATATTAGACTGAAAATACTCCAATAGTCTGATCATGTGGTAACGATAGAAGTACAATTAGGATCAAGGTAAGTCTTACAGGAGTACTTTGGAGGAAGGATGCTAGTGGGACGACCGAGAGGACATTGGGAGGACACAGCAAGTGCATATACCACTACACTTCTGCTGGGGATAAGACATTGGAAGATGGTGGCTAGAACAAAGAAGAATGAAGGAGGAGAATTGGAGAGGCCAGAGCCCGATTAGGGCTGTAGAACCATAGGATGAATCGATGGTCTATTGGATACACGGGAATTTCAAATAGAGAAAAAATTATGTCTGCTCCTGAATTGTCTGGCTAGTGCATCAGCGCGTAATGCTAGAGATCTTGGATTCAAATCCCTATTCAATAAAAAAAACTATTTTTAGTTGTACTCTTATCAATGGTATAGAAACTATATCAAAGAACCGTGGATATACAAGGGCTGCGTCGGATATAATACCTTTGAAAGATAGCCTAATGCATAAAACAGAATAGAGTGCGAAATTCAGGTATTAAGGAAGAACAGATTATAGAATTCGCAGAACACGCCATTCGAAGGCAAACTTGTTGAAATGATGTGATATATTCTTTCTTTTTGTTAATTTAGACTCTCCCTTTGTAGGCAGGCCTACTTTTAAAAGTCTCACGCCTCCCGGGCCTCAATAGCGACACGGCATGCCTGGAGAGGTTTTTAAACTCTCGATCAGTTATATAATGTAACATAGTTACATTCTAATATCTGTTTATTGTATCTAGGATACAAACTTGAGGTTCTTTCAACAGCCCGAAAATATTCAGACTCGTGATCATAGCTTAAAATCCTTCTCATAGGGAATTATTCCTTGAATTTTCCACCCTAAAAATCAGATGAGCCCGGCTAGATTTGAACCCGAAGAAGTGTTCAATACAATTCGGCAAGAATCAGGGTTGGTCCAAAGAATGTGCGTTTTCGTGAGATGTTGGAAGAAGGTTGCATTGCAATGGCTGGCGGTCATATCGAGTAGGTGCGGCTAATCAGAGGAAGCGGGTGAAGTGCCACTGGAATTAGGCCTATTTTTAAACTTTACTTATCACGAATGTTGGTTTTAGTAGAAACATATTTCTGTATTACTGTACGAGGTAGTACTCTTCGTTGTGACAGAGAGCGCCCGCGCCACGAGTATCATTCTGGCCTTTGGCCAACGTTGAAGTGAAGCTTTTTGCTTCCAGGCTGCTCCTACTTCTGGGGCGGAAATTACCTCGCTGGTCGCCATGACAACTGGTGTCTGACGTAACAAAATACCACAAGTGAAGTAGGGAAAGGAAAATAGTCATCTTCTTCTAGGCTTTATACACGAAATTACCTCTTTTTTTTTAGGAATTAAACCCAATGGGTACAACTTGGACACTACACACACCCAGTCCCAAGGTTGAGGTTTTAAAAATCCCTTACCCCGCCGGAGTGGAAGGTAATAATAATAATAATAATAATAATAATAATAATAATAATAATAATAATAATAATAATAATAATAATAATAATAATAATAATAATAATAATAATAATAATAATGCTTTATTTTAGCTGGCAGAGTTAAGGTACGGACTCTACCGACTATGCTACAGCGACGGACTAAATTATCTCGTATTCAGCTATTGTTATGGTGGTTTAAACAGGTTATGAAACCTGTTCAAGATATAGTATGAGTTTTATTGAAAACACATTTTCACGTTGGAAACAAGATAAAAAATTTAAATTGTGGACGTTCTACAGAATTTCTACAAACATATGGTGCAAAAGAAGTTAAACATTCAGGTAAACGCTACAATCTTAATTTAAAAGTGTCGTGGTTTAACGAATTTCCATGGTTGTGCTCCTCTCAAACTATGCAGAAATTGTTTTGCTGGCCTTGCTTGCTTTTTAACAATAAATTCAACTTTTGGAAAAGAGAGAACTTCTACTGCAGTTAACAAAAGCATACCTACTCTATGAAGAAATCAAACACAAGTTTGCAGCTTTAAAGGACTTAATGAAAGATTTGATATATAAGAAATATATGAGTTTAATAATAATTAAGGTAACCATATGTACATACTAGCTCTTCACCTAAATTCAAAGCCACGAGCCGTCACTGATATCAAGCACAAGTTATGAACAGTTAACAAAGGACTGTGGCGATAATTTATAGTTGTGGTAAATAATAGATCATAACTCAGTAGTTTTTAAAACCAAAGTTTAAACGGAACTTTTTTTTGTGTGCACCCTACCTATTCTGTAAATACACACACACACACACACACACATATATATATATATATATATAAGAAAAATGTATGTTTGTGTTGGAATACTTGGGTGGCTCAGGTTCTTAGAGCGCTAAACGTACAGAGTTCAGAGACTCGGGTTCAAATCCCGACTCAGGCATTAATTTTTCTTTTCATATCATATATATATATATATATATATATATATATATATATACACACACACATGCAGTGCTAATACGTTCTTGCTTAGACTTTACATCTGTCATTGCCCAGATTGATGTTCTTTTCTCCTCTTTTTCAACCATCAACGTAAATACCCACATCACTTGAATTGTAGCTGGTATTACCAACAAAACAACGTCACGCAGTAACAATATATAACTTATATATATATATATATATATATATATATATATATATATAATTGAACGCCTATCAAACACTTATAACCACATGATCACGGGAAATTTCCAGCGCAATGTGATTGGGAAGATATCATTACATCGTAGAATTCTAGTGCATGGTGCACAGCACAACTGCATTTTGTTTGCTGCCAAGCTATAGCATCTGACACATAGCCAAAGCCGTTATTTACAGTTAATAAAGTATTCGTGAGAAGAAAATTCTGTCACTTTACAAGATCGATGAAATTACGTCTATAAATCATGAGACAACCTGAACTGAATCAAAAGACGGGGAATACCTAGTGAGATCGGGAAGCTATCGGTATGCTATATTAATCACTATCAGCAAATTAATATTCTTCTCGCAACAGTATAATAAATTGATGCCCACACTATGTTGGACAACTGCCATCGGGCACATTCACACAGAGATCACTGACATTCTCAACACTACCTCAAAATAATATTATTATTATTATTATTATTATTATTATTATTATTATTATTATTATTATTATTATTATTATTAAGTCAAGATGGATGCAACACGTTCATCGAATGGAGGGTCACAGGATACCCAAGCAAATGCTGAACTATCAATTGCAGGAAGAAGACCAGGACGTCCACTCTATAAAAATTATAACTTGAATAAGTCAATAGTTCAATATGAAACATAAAGGGATAAAAAATAATCAACAAATAACTATTAAAAGACTTTCGGATGGTGTTTATATCGAGGCCGAAACAGGTCAACAAATAACAAATTCATGTATGGACTATTATTGTTATTATTATTATTATTATTATTATTATCATCACTATCATTATCATTATCATTATTATTATTTAATTAGAAATTATTCCAATATCAGAAAATGAATGATGGAGTAATATCACTTCCCGAAGATAGCTATTCAATATTATCCAAAAGGAAGAAGAGAGGTGGTCGTCCGAAGTTCCAAGCAGATAACGGCGGATATGCCAACATCGTGCTGTTGATTATTATTATTATTATTATTATTATTATTATTATTATTATTATTATTATTATTGCCTCGAGCCATAGCCGAAGGTTTAATGCATCATGCCTTGATGCAGAGCTATGGGACTTGAGCTACTTCGAGTCACCATGGGGGAAGAAATTGTTTCATGGAAGTCATCGTGAGGAAACTATGTAGCTACAGTAATTAATGACAGTAGGTTGAAAAAAAAAATCAGATATGTAGGCCGGGGAACCCGCAATACTGACTACATGTGGCCACTAAATAAGCTGAATTACGATTTCTGTGATCAAGACATGTGGGTGTGAAGCCAAGGGGCTTCTAGGTCTTTCGTGTCATAGAGTGCATACTGTATAATAATAATAATAATAATAATAATAATAATAATAATAATAATAATAATAATAATAATAATAATAATAATTGATATTACTACTAATTTAATATGTCACTCTCCTTTTTGTGGATTTATTGAGACTTATAGTCAATGCCTTGTAAAAAAATTGAAAATCTATGGCTGTCAATAAAGACCGGATCAGAGATTTTTTTTTTTTTTCCAGTGGCAGCTATAAACGGCTGAAATTTCCTGACCATCATTAGAATGTGGGAGTATGGTAAATAAGTGTGTGATCCCACTGCAGGGATTAGGAGGCCCTTGGATTGTCAGTCTTCCCCCCAGAAATACCCTACGATACTTATTTACATTAGACGCAACTCCAAAGCCATTATTGCACCAGAAGGTTAAGCCAGTTTAAAAATTCTGACCACACCGGAACTCGAAACCTCGACATTCCAGCTTACAGCATACTCCCTTAACCAACTACGTTACGGCGTTCCCCCATAATGTGACGTTTTAAGATATTGATATTAAAAATATTGTAAAGTTTTAAAAGTTGCAATAAAATTAACTTATTTAATTAAATAAAAAAACTTAAAGTTTTATGTGATTTTCATATTTATTAAAATACAGGGTGGACCGCTCGAATGGACCTAATTTCAATTGCTTGTTACTGGCAAACGGTTGAAGATAGAAACTTAAAACAACGTTCATAGTACAGAAAAACTCACCAAGTTTTGATATCCAGATCACCACATCTCTATATGAGCCCCAGCAGTCACTGTGACGATATCAAAGCGATGAACAATTTCTTGCCAAGTACGTTGGAGTATGTCTTCTGGAATGTTCTCAATAGCCTCTATGATGCGCTCACGAAGATCACGAAGGTCTTTGACTGGGGTGGTGTAAACTTTATCTTTGACATAGCCCCAGAGAAAGAAATCCAGTGGTGTTAAATCGGGAGATCTCGGGGGCCACGCGATTGGTCCTCCCCTACCAATCCAACGGCCAGGGAAAATGTTGTCCAAAGTCGTACGAACTTCATTGGACCAGTGGGGAGGAGCACCATCTTGCTGGAAAACGATGTTAGGCTGCAGTTGTTCAATTTGTGGAAAGAAGAACTGCTCCAGCATGTCAAGATATGTGGTACCACGAACAGTTTTCTCGGCGAAGAAAAACGGTCCAATGACCTTATTATGTGACAAACTGCACCAAACATTCATCTTCGGACTATCACGAACATGCTCTTGAATAGCGTGAGGATTCTCCGATCCCCAGATCCGCACATTATGCCGGTTTACCTTGCCTGACAAATGGAAAGTGGCTTCGTCCGAGAAGAAAATCTTGGTCATGAAGTCAGGATCAGCGCCGAGACGGTCCAGCATCGTATTGGCGAATTCCACTCGTTTCGGCATGTCATTCGGCTCCAGACGTTGCACTAACTGCACTTTATATGCGTGCAGTTTGAGGCGTTTGTGGACAATCCGTTGTAATGTCGATTTTGGTATTTGAAGTTCCCGCGAAGCTCTTCTTAATGACTTCCGGGGGCTTCGCTCAAATGCGGCTTGAACATTTGCTACCATTTCATCGGATGCTCTGCGACCACCACCATGCTTCTTCAACACAGATCCTGTAGCTAATAATGTATCACGCCACTTCTTTATGCTTCTAGCAGTTGGAGCATCACGGTTAAACACACGCCGGAACTCCCTTTGAACTCTAATGATTGATTTAAACTCCGCATACCACAAAACAGCTTGCGCTTTCATCTGCGGAGTCGCCATTTTCACAAACAATTAAATCTAAGAACGAGAAACGTATCTTTGTGCCATCTACCGACAGGATTCGAAACTTGGTGAGTTTTTCTGTACTATGAACGTTGTTTTAAGTTTCTATCTTCAACCGTTTGCCAGTAACAAGCAATTGAAATTAGGTCCATTCGAGCGGTCCACCCTGTATATAAATTAGTTACAGCTGTTTCGGTACTTTGTACCTTCTTGAGACTTGATAACAAATTAATGAATTTTGTTATTATAGTACATAACAACTGTAACTATGCAACAATTTTTTTTACAATCTCTATTACAAATTTAAAAGAGGCGATTCATCATTCAAAACTAGTTGAGAATTTAACAGCTTATTACCACTTTTCAATTTAGTTATCTCTACAACTTCTAAAAGATCCAATTTCTTTCCTTTGTCACAAACATGTACCATTTTAAAATTTGGATCAAAACAAGGGTCATATTGGAGTAGGTGGTTAGCATATTTTGAATTATCTAAATTTCTGTTATGTGCACTCATGTAACTTTAAGTTTTATTTTTATTTAATTAAATACGTTATGGATTTTCATCAAGTAAACACCAATTCAATTGATTACTTAATAAAAATTAAATTCAGACACAATGAACAAATCTGAACTTATACCACGTTCCTGTATTTAAGAGAGCTTGCAACATCATAAGATATTTTGCGGGAACCTTCGAGTTCAAGGAGGATTAAGACTGAATGACAACTACAAAACCTCCATGGCGCAACCGGCCTAGAATATAACACAGACCTACATTCCACAATGGCGTACTACACATAGAAACATATTCGACCAAATAAATAATCCATAGTACTTCGCATGTAGCAACCAAGGTCAGAATGATCAGCGCAGAGTGGCGTGGCTCATTCCGGTCCTGAATCGAGCCGAGCTCTTTAGCGTCACGGTTTCCGATGCCCCAATCAAGCGAGATCTATTCGCCTTGGCAACAATATCCACATAAATCTCACATTACTCCAAACAATAAAATAAATCCCCATAAAATCGCCATGTAGGCTAGAGTATACCAGCTGAACCCAATACCGAATACACACGCGAATTCGCCGACAAGGGACAAACACAAGTCCCAGGAAAGGCACACTGGACAGCACCAATAGCTGTCATCAATTGATGATGATGACAGACCTACAATTTTCAAATGCTGAACTCTTATAAGTTCAGTGATCCGTTAATTCCACTGCAGTTGGGTGTTTAAGATGTGAAAACAAGTGTATTAAAGCAGGTTGTGCAGTTTTTTCATGTAAGAGAAAGTGTGACATTTTAATACATGGACCTAGTACAATTAATCCACTGACCTCAATATAAACAATATGCAGATCAATGCACTCAAAGTAACAGCGACTCAAGGATAAGATAACAGTCAGTGATAATTCTGTTAACCATGGGGCGGATTTTTATGACCTACAAATATTAAAGGAACATGCAAGTGTGTATGAGTAAAATATATAAAACAGCGAATAATATTTAGCAGGAAAGAAATTAAAAAAAAAACTCCATGGCACGACAGACCTAGAAGGCCCTGGTCTACCAGCCGGCTGCTGGCATCACATCTTCATGTGTTAAACACAGATTTTAAGTAACCTAAAATCAACATACTTGCAGTGTAAAATATGTATTAGTCATTGCTCAGACAGAGCAGCCAACTAATCATAAAAACGTGCAAACAAACAAGTGAACGCTAAACTAATCTGATGTACTAATTCGCCCATTTTCTTACCCTAACTTACCAAAACTGACAATGACCCATTTTCTCAACCTAACTTGCTCATTAATGTAGATGGACCCTTGTGATAGAATCCCCTTATATGTGAGTAAACTTGTTGCCAATTGGCTCTATCGGGAACTATGTTATCACATCGGCCAATATGACACTAGCAGTCACTTGTTCTCCGAACGAATATTTACAGGTGGCATGATGACATAGAATGGCGACATTTTTTGCAGGAGAAAATGGGAGAAATCCCGAGAAAAACCTGATCTGGCCGCGATTAGTCCACCACTAATCCGGCATGAAATTACCAAGACGGGAGCGCGGGAACCAGATGCTGTAAGTGTGTTTAACCACTTTCGCCATGGAGCTGCCATTAGAAGTCAAGAAATACTGTATATATAATTTCTGTGGAGATGAAATGTCATAGAAGGATACGAATAATAATGAACTCCATAGGGCAACATGCCTAGAAGAGATTTGGCCTTCCTGATGACTGGCCTCACATACACATATGCCGATACAGGTTGAAATACGTATATTCAGCATGTTATGTCCCCCAGCCGTTATAGCTGGTTTTCTCAACCTGGATCCCTACTTATTGCAGCTGTACAAATACCTCGTTGATGGATGGGCTTCAGTCCCATTGTACTGAAACATTTCTGCTCCCAAAGGAACTAGAATCAGTAGCTTACATGACTCATAGCTTTGCACCAAAGAATGTTGCCTTAAACCACTTGGCTGCGGGACGAAACAATAATAAGATAATAGAGAACATATAAACAGATAAATTACGAATAAAATAATCACGAAGGGATTAAAGCAAATATTGAATTAAGGTCCACCGCTGTGACTCGAGGTAGCGTGCTGTTACGCAGCGGGCCCGGGTTCGATTCCGGTTGGGACAGGCTCCTAGGTGAGGTTTTTTTCAGCATTTTTCTTCAGCTGCAAGACAAATGTCAGGAAGGTTAGGGCCAAACGATCCCTGATAATCATCCGGCCATCATCATCATCCTTCACCGGCTTGGAAAGCAACGGGAATCTGCCAACCTGTAATTCCCTAGTAAAGCTACAAAGCATAGCATAAAAATGCTATGATTGCAGTGAAAGACCTGCCCTTGGGCAGAATTATTATGGATGGATTGAATGAAGAAACAGCCCGTCACGCAAGAACTGCTTAAACTAATCGAATTCCTCTAAAATACGAAGTTATGGTCCGAATTTGCTGGTTTACGGGAAATATATTTCTTTGGTTGAATTAAGTTACTATTTTTTTATGCTAAAACTAAACTCCGTGGAGCGACAAGCCTAAAAGGCCCTTGGCCTACCAGCCGGATGCTGACCTCACATCTATAAATGTTCATCACAGAGGTAAATAATCATCCTGCTCGTGTAGAGGTGACTTGTGGTCAGCATGCCGGGCCCTCCAGTCGTTATAGCTGGTTTTCTCAATCCGGAGCCGCTACTTATTGTAGCTATTCAAATTCCTTACGATTATGGGTAGGCACCGCCCCATAGTGTCCGAAATTTCATGAGAAAATTTATTCCCCCATGAAGGCTCGTGAACCAGCATAAATCCCGCAGCTCAGCGCCAAGGCATCTTGCCTATTATCTTATTAAAGATACTAAATTAATTGAACTGAAGTATCTCATAAGATACATTGACAATACAAGGTTAATTAAATTCTAAGATATACTAGCTCTTAGGAAAATGTTCGGACCAAAGAGATGAACAGACAGGTGAATGGAGAAAACTGCGTAACAGTGAACTACATGGTCTTTATAAGAAACTCCTGGCGCGACAGGACTAGAAGGTCCTTAGCCTACCAGCCGGCTGCTGGCCTCATATCCACATGTATCAATCACAGAGGTAGATGATCATCATCCAGTGTAGGGGTGACATGTGGTCAGCATGTCGAGTCAACAAGCCGTTATAGCTGGTTTTCTCAACCTGGAGCCGCTACTTATTGTAGCTACCCAAATGCCTCACGATGCTGGGTTGGCACCGGTCCCATACTGGCCAAAATACCATGAGAAAATCTCTTCCCCCATGGAGACTAGAACCAGTGCAAGTCCCGTAGCTCTGCGCCAAGGCTTCCTGCCTTAACCACTCGGCTACGGTGTGGGACGGTCTTTATAAGAAGCCAGATATAATAAGAAAAGTTATGTCTCGTAGAATGCGACGGGCAGGACATGTGGCACGAATGGGGAATGAAAGGCGTGCATGGAAGCTTCTTGTAGGAAAACCAGAGGGAAAACGCCCAGTTGGTAAACCAAAAATGAGGTGGGAGAATAACATTAACTATGATTTGAAGGAAGTAGACTATACAGGGATGATTGGAAAACATTAGCTCAGGATAGAGATGTATGGAGAGTTTATGTTATTACACAATCATCCTTCTTATCCCTGAGATTTAAAAAAAAATATTGCAATTAAAATGTTAAGCATGGGGATATCAAAACCAACCTCAACTAGTGCAGCGGACACTTTATTGCTGCATCATCATCATCATCATCATCATCATCATCCAGGAATTAAGCATGTTGGCTCGTTCCGGTTTTATGAAAGCTAGAATTGTTAAAATTGTTCAGACCATCTTCTGTGTGGGCGACCAACATTTCTCCTTCCGTGCGGTTTATAATTTAGCAATAATTTTGGAAATCTTCCTTCTGGCATTCTATCAATATGTTTTTCCCAGTCGTTCCTATATTTAATTATTGGGTCTGTAAGTTTGAAAATATTTAGTTTCTTATATCTTCATTTCTTTTCTTATCCAGCAGAGTATATCCTGCTATATTTCTTAAAAATCGCATCTCAGCTGCTTTCAATCTTTGTTCTTGTCTTTTAGTGATCGTCTAACATTCTGATCCATACATCAATACAGGAACATCCATTACTTTATAAAATTTAATTTTTGTTTCTTTTCTTGTGTTTTTAAGGGTTCTTTTAATAGTGCCACACATTAGATTAAGTTTATTTATTTTGTCATGAATATCTTCAATGTTAACATATGATAAATTGAAACCTAGATATTTAAAACTGTTCACCTGCTCTAAAATTTTATTATCAATTACTATTACTTTATTGCATTATTGTTAATATCAATTCTGGGCTGTTGTTCATTCCATAAAAATTAGTTCCTAGAAAAATATTTTCTATGGAAATTCAACAAAATTTGTCAACATGGCTTCGTGCTTACACAAATACATATAACTGTATATAGTTATTCTCGGAATTAGACATAGTTAGTCGCCTCGCTACATACCAGATGTAGGTAGATAAGGCAGTCTTATTTATAAACAGGAATGGAAATCCATTAGTCAGAATAACACTGCCACTACAATCTACAACAATTTTACTGACACGACGTCAACAAATTACATATAGGACTAATAACACTGAGCAACAAAAAATATTTTATTTTTGTCTTAGAAAGAAAAATATGAATTCAAATATGATATCGGTTTTTCTCCATCACGCAAAACTTCCGAGAGACAAGCATTTATAATTTCAAACATTGATATTTTCTACGTCCACCGCTGTGGTCTCGAGGTAGCGTGCTGCCTTGTCACGCAGTGGGACCGGGTTCGATCCCCGGTCGGGGCAGTTTTTCTGGGTGAGGCTTTTATCGGGTTTTTTTCTCACCTGTAAGACAAATGTCAGGAAAACTAAGGCCCAAACGGTCCCCGACATCATATGGCCATCATCCTTATCATTATCATCATCATTCTTCAAGGCGTGGAAAGTAACGAGAAGCTACCACACCTACAATTCCCCTAGTAAAGCTGCAAGCATAGTATTTTCATGCTATGCTTGCTGTGAAGGACCTGCCTTCGGGCAGAATTACTATGGATGGATGGAATATTTTCTACATTCGTAACTACACAATATTCGAACATTCTGACTCACCTAGAAATGGTGATTTTCTGCTATATTTCGCCTGTGGAGCATCCCTCTTGATCGTCCAACAATAATCGGCCAGCATATTAGTATTCCATTTGCCTTGATATCTCTTTTCCATAGCTGAAAGCTCCTGTGTTAGCTCATTTGGTTTTATTTTACAATGGAAAAATGGATGAAAAGACGTTTATTTAAAAAAAATATTTAAATCCATTAATTGAAATTGAAATAAAAAAACTGTGGATAATGGAGTAATTCCGAATACATACTTGATAACTCGATAAAAAAAACTGCATTAAGTACAACTATTGGTACTCATGAGACAAAAATCATGTTGACCAGTGTAATAATATTGCTCAATAACAGCTGAAATTCAACAATAAAGTTTCAGCTAAATGTTTCTGAGACCGCCTCCATGGCGTAAAGTTTAATATATTTTATTGGTAACACAGTGGTCAGAGTTGGAAACTTTGAGTTGTGTTTAGAGTCGAAGTGAATTAACTAATTCACTGGCTCTATCGAATTCGTAGGTTCATGGCCATGCGGACATAAGCTCCGAGCTAATGTTTTCCAATCATTTCCTGTATAATCTACTTCCCTCAAATCATGTTTAATGTTATTCTCCTACCTTAATCTTGGTCTACCATAGGACTTTTCCTTCTGGTTTTCCTATAATAGGTTTATATGCACCTCTTCCATTTCCCATTCGTGCCACATGTCCTGCCCATCGGAGTCTACAAGACTTAACTTTTCTGATTATATCTGGTATACTATAAAGATCGTGTAGTTCACTGTTATGAAGTCTTCTCCATTCGCCTGTCTGTTCATCTCTCTTTGGTCCAAAATGTTTCCTAAGAACTTAATTCTAAAATCAAAGTGAAACAATCAAAGCAATTATACGATTAATCCGATTGCCGATTGATTGAGGGTCTTTTCCACTTTTCAGCGGTTGCCCTTTTACCAGCCGGCTGCTGGCCCTTCACATCCACATGTGTCAATCACAGAGGTAGATGATCAACAGCCAGTGTAGGGGTGACATGTGGTTAGCATGTCGAGTCCCCCAGCCGTTATAGCCGGTTTCTCAACCTGGAGCCGCTACTTATTGTAGCTACCCAATTGCCTCACAATGCTGGGTGGGCACCGGTCCCATACTGGCCGAAATACCATGAGAAAATTTCTTCCCCCATGGAGACTCGAACCAGCGCAAGTCCCGTAGTTCTGCGCCAAGGCTTCCTACCTTAACCGCTCGGCTACGGCGCGGGACTACGATTAATCACATAAAAAAATAACGATTATATACCGGTACCAATCTTTCTCTTAAAAGTGAGGCTTGGGCACTAAAAAAGAGAATGGAATCATATATAATGACATCGGAAGGAAAATTCTGAGATATATGGTACCAAACTTGACAAAGGGGAATAAGATATAACTCCATGGAGCGACAGGCCTACAAGTCCCTTAGCCTACCAGCCGGCTGCTGGCCTCACATGTATATGTGCTAATCACAGAGGTAGACGATCATCCGGCCTGTGTAGCGGTGACATGTGGTCAGCATGTCGGGTCCCCAGCCATCATAGCTGGTTTTTGTCAACCTGAAGTCGTACTTATTGTAGCTACTCAAATTCCTCACGATATTGGGTGGGCATCGTTCTCATACTGAACGAAATTCCATGAGAAAATTTCTTCCAACATGGAGACTCGAACGAGCATAAGTCCCTTAGCTCTGCGCCAAGGCACCCTGCCTTAACCAGTCGGCTGCGGCGCGGAAATTATTATTATTATTATTATTATTATTATTATTATTATTATTTAATCAAATCCACCAAATTTTCATTACGAAAAAAATCTGGTATTCACTCTTGTCATGGCGTACTTGCAACCCATTTCTGTGGTCGGGGGAACTGGAAGGCGGCGTGGTGCTTGAAACTGGAAAGATGGCCGGATTGCATGTGAATGATGCGCCTAGGGAGGGCGCTTTTTGTAAATAACTGTAATCTAATGAGGCGAATATGATAATGGAAGGCCAGATGGTGTTGGGGGACAGTTTGAGGCTTTAAAGTTTCCTGATATTTGTCTTACAGGTGAGGAAAAACCCCGAAACACCTCGCCCAGGAAACTTGTCTCGACCGGTAATGGAACTCGGGCAGCAGTAGTACAAGGGTAGATCCTTTACCTCTTTCGCTTAATAGCTTAGGATGGGGATGTATGGAGAGCTTATGTTCGCGCGGCCATGAACCTACGGGTTCGATGACGCCGGTGAGTTAATAATAATAATAATAATAATAATAATAATAATAATAATAATAATAATAATAATAATGAACTCAAGTAGTCTTACAAAACAGATAATTGAATTCTACAAAAACAGAAGTAAAGCTCCAGTGGATATATGAAGTGGATTGATGAAGTCAAAAAGGACTTAAAATTGGCAAACAGAGATAGGACATACATTGAGAATTAAGGTGAATAAGTGGCAAGTTGACCAAGAGGACAAACAGAAAAAAAAAAACTGGAACAACTTGGACAGATGATAGAAAACAAGCTCATAGCAAAAGAATGAAAGAAATTTGGGCTCAAAGGAAACGCCTCTAAGTACTTTGCGTAGTCCTACATGGGCTCATCCGCAATAAAAAAATAATAATCATCATCATAGTACATTCACGAATTTAGGCCATTTGTTGACCTGTTTCGGCCATCCAAAAGTCTTTTGAGTGGACGTCCTGGCTTTTTTCTTCCTGCAGGTTGATATCTTAACATTTGTTTGGGTATTCTGTGATCTTCCATTCGATGAACATGTTGCATCCATCTTGACTCATAATCAGAAATTTTGTTTTCTAAAGATTCCATGTGTAATTCTTCTAAGATGTCTTCATTTTTTTGTGATCTAGTAGTGTGTATCCTGCAGTCCTCCGAAGATATCTCATTTCAGCAGATCTAAGTCTCTGTATATCCTTCTATTTCAACGTCCATACTTCGCTACCATACAAAAGAGTTGGAAGAGCCAGTATTTTATACACTTTCAGTCTAGAATGTTTTTGGACTAACTGTGGATTGAAGATAGAATTTATTAACCCTAAAATTCATAAAAATTTAGATATTTTTGCATTTACATCTTTTTCTTCTTCATATGAGATATTGCATCCTAGATATGTAAAATTATTCACCTGCTCCAAAATTTTATTATCAAATACAATTTTACTTCTGACAGGATCTACACCTTGAAATGCCATAATTTTTGTTTTTTCTGTAGATATCTTTAATCCATATTCTTCTGTAATTTTGTTAAGTTCATACAGACCTTTCTGTAGATTATCTTCAGAATTTGCTATTATTATTTGGTCATCTGCAAACAATATGGTGTTTAATTTTCTATTTTCTGATATTCTTATTCCAAATTTATATTTTTTGTTCCAGCAACATATTACTTCATTGATATAAATTGCAAAGAGTGTTGGGGATAGGGGCAGCCTTATCTCAAACCACGATTTATAATTCCTTCTTCAGAAAATCTGTTATTTAATTTAATCTTTATGGTGTTGTCTTTGTAAATATTTTGTACGTTCTGCCGAAGTAAATTTGTCTTCCAATATATTTAAGAGTTTTGATCTCTTGACTGTGTCGAATGCTTTTTCAAAATAATAATAATAATAATAATAATAATAATAATAATAATAATAATAATAATAATAATAATAATAATAAACTAAATAATAATAATAATAATAATAATAATAATAATAATAATAATAATAATATTAACTCACAATTATAGCTTAATATTTTGTATAGTCTGTTCGTACCATTGAGTTGTCGAGTACCTAGCATTTGTGATTATTTGACAATGATTAATGAATCTAACATCTTAAAACCGCTTTATCTTTAGCAATAAAGTATTTAATTACGATTTGAAACGATAAAAATGCTCTGTTTTATTCTTATCTGTTACGTGACTAAAGACTGAAGTACAAGGTTGATATGGCGCCAGGCATCAACTTTGGTATATAATTTTATTACAATTTTCCTTCTGTAAGTGAAAAAAGTAACAAATCAATCACGTAATAGCATCAGGTAGAAATAAAAGGGTATCTAACATTTAAGGGGTTATAGGATTTTTAATTACGGATTCTTTTATAGGCCTATAAATTACGCGCAGACAAATGACCTAAAAAGCCATTTCAGTAATCATGATTAAATTTTCGTGTTGTCTGGGAAATGACCTTGGCAATGACCTGACCACTCTTTCAGGGAGCCCTTCTATGTCCTTAGATAATGAGAAAGGTATGTTTGCACTCAAGACTTTAAAATCCTTTCGGGAAAGGGCGACGGACATACAAATGTAACAACAAAGGGATAAGTTAAACTAAGGTACAGAGAGAGAAATTGGGAAGTTGATACAATAAATTTGAATCTTATTGTTATAATTTATTTTTGTTTGTTTGAATATCATATTTGTGGGTATTTCTTCTGGGCGTGGAAGGGCCGTAATATTTTGCCCAGAAGCCTATTGTTTCAGACTAAGTTCTTTCAGAAGTCATAAATATATGACCCGGGGACACACAGTTTTAGTTCCCTTCCGAAGGAATTCAACTATCTCGCTGGCACTATCGAACCTGGAGGTTTATGGCCGTGCGGACATAAATCCCTATCCTGAGCTAATGTTTTCCAATAATTCCCTGTATAATCTACTTCCCTCAGATCACAGTTAATGTTATTCCCCACTTCATTCTTGGTCTACCAACTGGACGTTTTCCTTCTGGTTTCCTACAAGAAGTTTCCATGCACGTCTTTCATTCCCCATTTGTGACGCATATCCTGCTGCTCGCAGTCTACGAGACCTAACTGTTCTTATTATATCTGGCTTCTTATTAAGACCATGTAGCTCACTGTTATGTAGCTTTCTCCATTCACCCGTCTGTTCATCTCTCCTTGGTCCAAAAATTTTCCTAAGAACTTTATTATAAAATATTCGTAATCTCCTTTCCTCCCTTAAAGTAAGAGTCCATGTTTCGCATCCATATAATGTAACTAATAGAATAATAGTTTTATATATTTTCAGTTTAACGTTTTTTGAAAGGAGTTGGGACATCAAAAGTCTCTGTAATGCATAATAGCACGCATTTCCAGAAATGAGCCTATGTTTAATTTCCTTGTGCATCTCATTCCTATTTGTGATTATTGTTCCTAGGTATTTGAATTCAGTCACTTCCTCAAAATTTCCCTCATTTGTCATTAGCTGTCCATTTCCATTATATAATGTATTTCTATGTCATCATTCATCATCATCATCATCATCCAGGGATTAAACCTGTTGGCTCGTTCCGGTTTCATGAAAGCTAGAAGTGTTAAAATTGTTCAGACCATTTTCTGTGTGGGCGTCCAACATTTCTCCTTCCGTGTATTTCTATGTGTAACCATATATTTAGTTTTATTGGTATTTACTTCTAGTCCAAATTTCTTAGTGTTACTCAATAGTGTGTGCGTGTTGGCCTTTAGTATATCTTCGCTATCGCTCCGAAGAAATTCATATTCAAATATTTACGTTCAGCCGGGTTTGAACTCGGGTACTTAGGAATAGTGGCGTGCATCCTAAACACTAGTTCATCAAAACCAATTCGAGAATTTTATAAAAATTGTATAATACTAAGATGAGAGGAATTAAAACACATATGAGAGAATCCATAGATTCACTTCTAAGAATTTACCTTTACAATATTTAGAAAGGGGAGACGAAGAGGCTTTGCATTCCAACTGACATTACTGCTAGGTAAATTCTCTTTGAAAGAGCTTTGGGGTCCGTCTGGACAATAAATAATGAGAATTATCTACCCTAGTAACAAAAATAGAAATATTGGAATTCCTTAGAATTCCATACAATTTCAAGGTCGTCCAACTCAATACCCTATTGTTAACTATAGCTTACCTGTGCCAGTTAATGACAGTAGTTATAAATTATCTTCCTTTTCAAGTATGTTACATGCTAACTCAGTGGCACTATCGAACCAGTGGGTTCATGGCCGCGCGGACATAAGGTCTCCATACACCCCTATCCTGGGCTAATGTTTTCCAATCATACAATACAATCAACATTAACACCTTACAGATATATTTTTATGGCTTAGTTCGTGATAAATAAAATCTATGGCAAATCTAATTTTGAAATTAATTTATTCAGGCAAGCTGTTCGCATGCAATAGTTGAGGCAATTTAAGAGAAAAAAAATCTGTCTGAATCACGATTTGAATCCAATATTTCTAGCTTTACGCGCTGGCGCACTAGCCAATTGCTACTCAGGCAAATGTTTTTCAAATTGAAATCCCCATAATCTCTTAAAGTTTTAATAAATGTATAACAGTACCAGATATCTCAGTCGTTAATAATTTGCAGTGTTGTTTTATAGGAGGCCTTTCGATAACTTATGTGTCAACTTCTGCTTTCATTTTAGAAACCATCAAGGAAACCACAAATAAACACCTGCTGAACGAGACCGTACCCACCATAAACCCTCTGTACAAAATAATTACCAACAGTCAGTACCAAAATGAAAGCAGAAGATGATACATAAGTTATCGAAAGGCCTCCTATAAAACAACACTGCAAATTATTGAGGACGACTGAGATATCAGGTACTGTTATACAATTATTAAAACTTTAGCACAGTAACCTCAACGGAGTTTCATAATGTATTTTAAAAACATTGATAATCTCTTAGTAGCGAAATTCTATTCACATTGCAACAGTGTTCCTTCTACTACGAATGCATTATGGTAGGATTAAATTCGTCCCATAGCCTATCGACTAATTACGTACATAATATTGAAAATTATATACTGAAGCAAGGTATTTCCATGCAATATTTAATACAATTAAAGAAATAAATTTCTGACCGAAACAGAATTTGTGCAAGAATAGTGCTGGGAAATTTACAGGCCCTACCATTACATAGTATATAACCCGAATATTACGTATATGGTAGAAGAAAAACACAGCTAAATATAACGTGGATTGATGGTGTTTTGAGCAACATGAAGGAAAAGGATTGGACGATAGAGATTGGAATGACAGATGTGGAGGTGAATGACTGTAGATTAATTGGTCGTAGTAATATATTGTGAAATACTGTAAAACCTCTCGGATTTGTGGTTTAACAAGAAATGTATAGGCCTACAAGTACATCGTTACACCCGAATATGTATACGGGGCCTATATAGCCATTTATTTATAATATCTCAGTCCTCAATATAGTAACATTTGAAACATTGTAGAAGACAATTGAGATCTCATGTACACACACTATTTTAGCGTTTTATATATATCTCATAGAGTTAAAGAATTATTGAACCAATGATATAATGGACATCCAGAAAGCTTTTGTGACCTAAGGGGCAAGAATGAAGGAGAAAATGAGAATATAAAAATGTTTTCATTTTACATGAAGGACAAATATAAAATGGGCCTATAGTGCATATGACATTCTGTCTCAAATCGGACAGTAAAAAACTCTTGAATTTTTTTTTAGTTTCACATATATCTAAACATAGAAAGTGGAAAATGTATCTACCCAATCGGTTCACATTGTAAAACCGGGGAAAAAAAAAAAAATATATATATATATATGTGTGTGTGTGTGTGTGTGTGTGTGTGTGTGTGTATTTGCAAGCTACTGTGGTCTGCCATTTTAAAAGTAACAGTAAACGCCCCGAATACTTATCCTGTTTTGCCCTGGTTTAATCCTAGATTGGCAATAAAAATTATTTTAATTTATTTCTACGCTTATATCCCGTAATTTTTCAACTATTTACGATTTGCAAAGCAGCAATTAGTGTCCACATTCCTGACAGACGTCCTTCGCTTTTATTCCTGTACTCTCAGTACAGAAGTTAAAACAATATTCATGGCTATCTCTTTCATTCCGCCATCTTTATCTACCTGAAGGTTACCTCACTTGACCGGCGTCATGCTTTGTCACGTGCTTCTAACTTACTCAACAAATGTGGAAGCAGCGCCCAAACAAACCAATTCATATTTATAGCTGTTATAAATCCTCCAAGCTTATGATTTTTAAGGATAATTTTCATGAAAGGAAAGAAAGGTATAATATGCTAAAATAATTTTTTAAAAAGGAGACAAAAGCGACCTCTCTTTTATACCTGTTATTTATATTTAAAAAATGAAAGTGTATAAGAAACGTATTTTGTAAATCAGATGAGTTTTTAAAATCAATTTTACTGTAAATACTGATTAAGATAAGTGAAACAAAGGGGGAATTGAAACAACCGAAAATATATTTTGAGATATGTTGCAGTATATAGGCCTGTCTTTAAAAAAAGAAGCGAAAATATAAGAAGGGAACTTAAACAACTCTAAACAGACAAAGTAAAATAAAATAAAAAATAATTGGAAACAACATAGGCCTATACATTGAATGAAACCAAAACTGGACGTCAACCCAAAAAGCAGAAGAAATGTTGGAAGATCGAAGATAAGATAGGCTCAACAATGTTAAAGAATGAGACCGGAACACGCCTTATGAAGCTACATCCATGAAATTGATGAAGGTTATGATGATGATGATAATGATGAAAGAAGCTAACAATTTTCGTTGTATTAAAAAAAACTTTTCTGCTTCTCTGCTGCGAATAAGTAATTAAAATATGAAAATGGTAATATCCATCCATAGTAATTCTGCCCGAAGGCAGGTCCTTCACTGCAATCATACCATCTTCATGCTATGCTTGCAGCTTTACTAAGGAATTGTAGGTGTGGTAGCTTCCCGTTGCTTTCCACGCCGGTGAAGGATGATGATGATAATGATAAGGACGATGGTGGCCATACGATTTCGGGGACCGTTTGGGCCTTAAAGTTTTCCTGACATTTTGTCTTACAGGTGAGGAAAAACCCCGATAAAAACCTCACTCAGAAAAACTGCCCCGACCGGGGGATCGAACCCGGGCCCGCTGCGTGACAAAGCAGCACGCTACCTCGAGACCACAGCGGTGGACAATGGTAATATAATATGTACAAATATTATGTATATGTAAATATTACACACACACACACACATATATATACACACATCTTCATGGTCTCTAGAACTGATTCGCCATATCGTTTAATGTCCCTTCTCGGTCCAGTTAAATTTAAATTAAGTTGCTGTCTTTCAGCCATATTACTTAAAACTAATACTTACACACGAAATTAATATTATTATCAATATATTGAAAATAAAATAAACACAAACACACTTAAATTCTGAAATAATCAATATTTGTAATTCAATTGAAATTCGCGGTTGCAACAAAAAGCACAGCCACCTGGTTAAATAATAAACCAATTACCTTACACGGCCATCTGTTAGAATCGTATGGAACTCACAGATAATTATACCTCTTTGTTAAGTAATAAACAAATAATTTGCAATACAAAATAATGCGACTATACATTTAGTTATAAACTTCCCTAAGTCTCAAGTTGGATCAAACAGCACACAGTGTGCAATATTTTATTAAAATCGGTTCAGTAGTTTAGGATTCCATCGCGGACAAACAACGTGACACGTAATTTTTATATATTAAAATATATATAAATTCTCTAATTCCAATTTTTATTGCTTTAATCTAGGCCTTTAGTTGAGATAGTCACACATCTGCTCCTCGTCGATAATATCACAATTCTAAATGAAAGTTCGTCAAATTACACACACACACACACACACACACACACACACACACACATACACATAGGCCTACATATATATATATATATATATATATATATATATAAAAATTCCTTGGTGCTACAGGTCTAGAAGCCGGCTACCGTTTATCAGCGTACTGTTGTAGTTTCACAATCATAATGCGCTAAAAATAAAGTTGGACTATCATCTTGTCAGTATAAGGGTCATCATGTCGGTCCCTTGCGTTATACCTGACTTTTTCAACCTAGACTCGCTACAAATTGTAGCTAACCAAATTCCACGTGATGCTGGGTGGGCACCGGCCCTATACTGGCGGATATAACATGATAACATTTCTTCCCCCATGGAAACTCGAACCAGCTGAAGTTCCATTCGTCTGTACCAAGGCATCATGCCTTAAACCGCTCGGCTAATTTGCAATTACCCTACTTTCTGTGTTTATTATATTTACCCCCCTTGATCATAGAAAAAAAAATATATATATAAGACTAGGGTGTCCATAATAGTTTCAATGTAAAAGGGGACATGTACAAAAAATTGAAGGAAAAACCTGGGACATATTAGAAAAAAGGCGAGACATTAAGAAAATATAAAAGGAAGTTTAAAAAATTGCGTGAAACAAATTATACAAATAAGTTACGCCTATTTTTTATTGTCCATTAAATTTACTTACTCCGCTACATTAATAAAAAACACTAAAGTCATTATTTATTAACGTTTAAAAATATTTATTTATCTCTGAAAGGAGTATAAAAATCCACTAACTAAATCTCTTTCATATAAGCTGATATATTTCTCCACCTCCAAAGTACCAGAATAAGCAGGAAATCTCCGACTTTGGCTGCACTGACCATGGATTGACAATTTGAAAAATGTACCAGTTACCAATATATGAGAGTAAAAAGCAAAGATTATAGACCAAACAGTGCATCGTGGTCATACAAATGGCGCTTTCTAACATTCATATTTATAATTACATAATAAAGAACAAAAGAAGCTGCCATTCATAAATACATTGACAAAGCATCATCCCAAAAGCGGGACATTTGAGCGCCCCCAAGAAAACTTTTGGGGCAGTGGAACATTTTCCAAAAAAATATAGACAGAAAATTGATTTATTAATTGGCAAACAATTTTTTTCAGTGAATGAAATTGAACTAGGTTCTAACATTTTATATATTCTTAACTTTTAATTGCAGTATCAAAAAAACAACATAACCTCATTTTTCTCGTTACAATAAAAAAATTATGTTTCACGTGCTTAACGTTCAATCTGACCCCATTCATTAACATTAATGAATTATCCTGTTTTGGAGCTGCTTTTCACCAAAAAGTAGGTTTATAACAATTCTGCTTCATCACGCATCTGCAGGAAGTGACATCATAGTACAGAAATATCACGTGTTGTCCCACAATTTAACATTTTCGTTTCCACATTACTTATTTAAAATAAAAATATAAGGTACATTTAAAAACATATTATAGGTCTATTAGTTTAAAATAGATGTCTATAACTGAAGACAAGAAATCACGTGATTTTTATTTTAAAAAAACAGATGCAGTGTTTGTTGTTACATAATAATCCCATGTGATGGAGAAATAAACATTCTGAGATTACGAAAGTTTATAGTAATTACGTAATATTTCCATTTAACTCCAATTACTCATTATCTTCAGTTATGGATCTGTAATTCTATCATTTCATTTCATTTTTAATGGATTCTATATAAACCTGATCTCAAATGAATTATTGTGCAAACTCTGGCGACTCCGCATTTTGATTATTTTAACATCTTATTTTTGACATGTTTGCCAAGGTAGGTCTAGTGTTTATATTCCTTGCCTCTAGTTCCGTGGGTCGCAGGTTCAAACCCGGCCAGGATCAATGAATTTTTAGAATGGAAAAATCCAAAGGACAATTCCTCCGGGAGAGACTTTACCATTGGTTCCGAGTCTAAAGATTTTTGGGTTATTAAAAAACCTCAAGCCTAAATAATAAGTACCTCTGAGCAAAATTTAACCGATCTTCTACGAGTATATCCAAGTAATACCTTAGTTGCCTACTAGATGTGTCACTGAGACGATGTAGTGACCACATGCCACTCACTATATATGTAGAGAAATAAACGTGGTCAAAAAAACTCCAGCTAATGCAGAATCCACGTCTCCACGAGGGGTATATGGGGTAGGCCTACATAGATACTTACTTAATATAGGCTTTCCACTTTACAGCAGTTTGCCTTTCATTCCTGCTTTCCAGAGATTCCTATCTTCCCATTGCCCCTCTTCCATACCCCTCTTCATCATGTTATCATATATTCCCTCATACCATGTTCTTCTACTTCTCCCCTTCTTCCTTCTGCCTGGTACCATCCAATCCAACACCTGTTTAGGCCACTGGTTTTCCGACATCCGTTGTACATGTCCATACCATTGTTAAGCTCTCTTTGTTATCCTATCGATAACAGTCTCTTGTGCATCCAGTTCTTGTTTGATATAGCCTATGTATTTCGAATATGTTGTAGCCTGGATATTCTCATACTTCTTCGTAATCCATCCATTTCTGTCGCCAAGATTCTTTTCTGCATCCTTTCATTTATTGTCCAACTTTCTGAACCATATGTAAGTATACTTTCTATTATTGTCTGTATAATCTCTTTTTTTGTTTTTTTCTGGTCAAATGTCTATTCCATAAAATACAATTCAGGGATCTAATCGCTTCCCTTGTACAATTTACTCTGTTAATAACATATTTTTCACAAGTACCAGATTTATCTATTATAGATCCAAGATATTTAAATTCTTCATCACTTTTAATTATCATATTATTTATTTGTAGGTCTTCTGAATTTCCTCTGATTACCATATAGCCTACATAAATACATTAGTAAATATGACCATATAGGCTCATACTTCCGCGAACTATGCTGGCTTCATTTACATGATTATAGAAAATTGCATTATTTTACTCTGCGTGGATTCAGGGAATCAATGAAGCTAAGAGGGAACGGGAAATAGAAGAAGATATATGGATGAACAGACAGGAATGGAAAAATGTGTTGAAACAAATGTGTAGTTAACAGTGAACATGGGTACCGGAAAAATGTATATTCATTGTAAAAGCAGGAATAATAATAAAATTATTATTATTATTATTATTATTATTATTATTATTATTATTATCGTTAAAAATGTAGCACAAAATTTAAGCTTGACAATTATTATCAGTGGTAAATTAAAAAAAAAGAAAAATATATATACATTAATTTAAAAAGTCTTCGTCTTATTCTTTATCACGGTTTAGGCTTATTTGCTAGCCTATTCCGGCTCCAAATTGCTGCTGTTTCCATCTTTTCTTTGGTCTTCCTCATGGTGAATAGCTGTATGCTACTTTTGGTATTCTATTCTCAGCCATCCTTGCCAAGTGTGCTTTCCAGTTTGTTCTGTATTTCACTATTGTTGTGTTCAATTCCTCTACTTTTAGTTGTCTTATTTCTGTGTTGTGTTTTTTGTCTGTTCTTTTATATCCTGCTATTGGTCTGAGGAATTTCATTTCAGCAGCTTGTATCCTGGCAGATTGTTGTGTCGTCACTGTCCATGTTTTGGATCCATAAGCAATAATAGGAACTGCCATTGTCTTCTATAATTTCATTACAGAGTCTTTCCTGGCCTTATTTTTCAAGGTTCTTTTCAGTGTTCCTGTTATATAATTAAACTTATTTAATTTAGAAAAGTATCAATGACAAATCTGTTTAATTTTGATTTCAATTAATACAGCCCAATTTTAATTTTAATAAATTATAAATTCGCCCCGTTGTATATCTTTTTGGACACCATAATCATCATCACATTCAGGGTATAGATGGCTCGTTTCTCATTTTAGCACGTAGTAGGTCATATTTTCACTGACTTCTTGATATCCTATATGTATTAATAATTATTTAGGGCCTATTGTATGATATGATCTTACGTACTTTTTTTTTGTTGAGAGGAAGAGAAGGCGTAATGGCCTTAATTCCGCAAACTTATATTGTTATTGTTATTATTATTATTATTATTATTATTATTATCATCATCATCATCTACTCGCTTATCGATTATATCAGTGGTAAGATTTAAAAAATATTAATTAAAAAATAGATCAATTACAAGTCTGTTTCATTTTGATTTAAATTAAGACAAAAAGAACTCCAAGCGCGACAGGCGTAGAAGGCTCTTGGCTGATCAGCCGGCTGCTGGCCTCACATCCACATGTGTTAATCACAGAGGTAGACGATCATGGTCTTAGGGGTGACATGTGGTCATCATGTCGGATCCCCCAGCCTTTATAGCTGGTATTCTCAACCTGGAGTCGCTACTTATTGTAGCTACCCAAATGCCTCATGATGCTGGGTGGGCACCGGTCTTATACTGGCCGAATTTCCATGAGAAAAATTTCTTCCCCCCTGGAGACTCGAACCAGCGCAAGTCCCGTAGCTCTGCGCCAAGGCTTCCTGCCTTAACCACTCGGCTACAGCTCGAACACAGCCCACTTATAATTTTAATAACGATGAATTCGTCTCATTGTATCTCTTTGTGGATTTCATCATCACCATAATCAAGGTATAGATAGCTCGTTCCCCTCCCAATTGTATTGCAACACGTAGTAATGTCTTCTTGGTCTCCCTATATTTATTTTACCATGAGGCCTGTAGTAGCCTACAGACTTATTTTTTACAAATGCACTTGCATCAATTCTTTGGATGTGTTAATACAAATTATTTCGTGGACTTGAAAATGATTTAGTTTCCCTCCTATAGTTACTGGCAAGATAGTAGACTAGTGGTGGGGCTTAACTTAAGCTCCTGGAGGAGCTATGAAGGTCTATAGATTATTATTTCATCTTATTTTTATGGAACAAGAAATGATTATGGTGATAATAAATTACATCCAACAGTATCAATAGAACTTGTGGACCGTATCTCCATATCCAGGATTCCTAAGATAGGCCTAATTTTAAAATAAAAAATGGCAAAAAATCGTTAGGAAGAGATGGTTGCAAACTGTAGATCGTAATAGTTCTTTCAGGACAACAACATGGACGGAAGATGATGACAATGACTATTTAACTCATGTCGCAAATGGTAGTCAATGACCAATCACGTTACAATGATTTTTTATTTACAACCAATCAGTCGTGTTTCGCCTAGAATTTACCAAGTAAAGTTTATCATAATTAATGCCACGAGTGATTTCCAATTTATCTAGAGAATTTGGAAATCAAGAGTGGCATTTGTTAGGACTATTTAACAAAAAAAATAAAGCTTTTTACTCGCAAATCATTATTTAACTATAGTTATTTTAAAATATTTAGGCCCATATATTTAATGTAAACGGCGTTGTTTGAAAACAAATGAGAAACGATAGGTACGCTTCATCTGCTTCTTTTGTTTATCACTGTAACCAGATCATACTATTTATTGCCAAAGGAACGCAATATTGTAAGAATGCTCTCTAGTGGAGAAAAAATTAAACACATCAAACTGTATATTAATTCATTTCTGATGTCGTATGATGTAAATATGACAATGATATTTTTCTCGATTATTACCTGGGAAAAAATAAATTTCAGAAAGTGCCAATAGTGGTTTCTTTTTTTTTTTTTTTTTTTTTTGTGGTGGTATAACAAATTGCTACAAATGTTTTTATATTAACTCCTGCAAGCGCTATGTGTTGACATCTATGCACTATATATACAATCTGGTAGCCGTATTTCTTATAGGCTCAGTCACTGCAAAATAATGGTTAGACCTGTTCAGAATATTAAAAAGGAGGAGCTTTCTTTAATATGGTAAATACAGTATAACACTGATAAATATTTCGTGAAACACGACTCTAAGTGGTTGTAAAACAGAAATCATTGAAACGTGATTGGTCATTGACTCCCATTTGGGGCATGAGTTAAATAGTCATAATAAAGAAAGCACCTCCTTTTTAACATTCTGAATAGGTCATAGAATTATTTTGCAGTGACTGACTCACTAAGAAATACGGCTACCAGATAGTATATATAGTGCATGAATGTCAACATATACCGGGAGTTAATATAAAAACATTTGTAGCAATTGATTATACCACCAAAAAAAGAAACCCCTGTTTGCACTTTCTTAAATGTATTTTTCCCCAGAAAAATATAATTGTCATATTTACATCATAGGACATCAGAAATGAATTAATATACAGTTTGATGCGTTTCATTTTTTCTCCACTAGAGTGCATTCTTACAATATTGCGTTCCTTTGGCAATAAATAATATGATCTGGTTGCAGTGACGAACAAAAGAAGCAAATGAAGCGTACCAATCGTTTCTCATTTGTTTTCAAACATCGCCGTTTACATTAAATATATAAATATTTTAAAATAACTATATTTAAATAATGATTTGTGAGTAAACAGCTTAATTTTATTTGTTAAATAGTCCTAACAAATGCCATTCTTGATTTCCAAATTCTCTAGATAAATTAGAAATCACTTGCGGCATTACTTATGATAAATTTAATAAATTATTTTATGTTATAGCGTGAGGGGTAGGTACAAATAGGGAGATTATACTAAGAGGTAGATTATCTTGTATTAGTGATTTCGTATATAATTTATCAACTTGCATTTCAACTGTCATAATTATAGAAAGTAGAAATATGAAATTTCATATTCTACGCTATGAAGGATAATGAACCAGCAACCAGAAATATTTATGTTAGCGAATCTAAAGGAGTGAAACTTACTTACTGATACCATCGAGCCCGCTGAGTCATTGCCGCGCGGACATAAATTCTTCATACATCCATAACCTGAGCTAATGTTTTCCAATCATCCCCTCATAATCTACATCCATCAAAATATGCTCAATGTTACTCTCCTACCTCATTCTTGACTTACCAACTTGGCGCTTTCCCTCTGGTTTTCCTACAAGAAATTTCTATGTCCCTCTTTCATTCCCCATTCGTGCCATGTCCTGCCCATCTCAATCTACAAGACTTAACTCTTCTTATTACATCTGGTTTCCTATAAAGACCATGTATCTCACTCTTATGTAGTCTTGTCCTTTCGCCAGTATGTTCACCTCTCTTTGGTCTAAAATTTTTCCTAAGATCTTTGCTCTTTTTTTTTGTCTCCTTTTTCGTTTACACTGTTTTTCCTTCTCATTTTACCTTATTGTTTTACCTTTTTTGTTAACTTTATTTCATTCTCACATATATACACAAGGACACCCAGACACAAGGTGGAGATTTAAAATCTCCTACCCCGCCGGGAATCGAACCCGGGTCGCCGGAGTGGAAGGTAGGACTCTACCGACTACGCCACGGCGACGGACATCTTATATACTGTATTGCAAACTTAACTTACAGTGTTTTTTTTTCTTTCTCGTTTTCTTTCGTTTACACTGTTCTTCCTTTTTGTTTTACCTTTGTTAACCTTTTTATCTTATTCACACATACAAACACAAGACAGGACACATACCCAGACCCAAGGTGGATATTTAAAATCTCCTACCCCGCCGGGGATCGAACCCGGGTCGCCGGAGTGGAAGGTAGGGACTCTACCGACTACGCCACAGCGACGGACATCTTAAAATCTAGTAATATTTTCTTCTCTCTTAAGGCAAGACTCCATATTTCGCTTCCTTATAATTGGAAGAAAAACAAATTTATATTTTTCCAGTTTAATTTTTTTGAGAGAAGTTGGGATGACAAGAGACCCTGTTATGCATAATAGCATGCATTTCCAGAACTGAGCTTATGTTTAATTTATTTCTACGCTTCATTCCTCTTTGTAATTCTTGTTCCTAGGTATTTGAATTCAGCCACTTCTTCAAAATATCTCCAACTTTTTATCAACAATTTCCATTATATAATGTATTTCTAGTCCACCGCTGCTATAGTCTCGAGGTAGCGTGCTGCCTTGTCACGCAGCGCGACCGGGTTCGATTCCCGGTCGGGACAGGCTCCTGGGCGAGGCTTTTTTCGGGGTTTTTCCTCGCCTGTAAGACAAATGTCAGGAAGATTAGGGTCCAACGGTCCCCGAAAATCATCCGGCCATCATCATCCTTATCATTATCATCATCATTCTTCACCAATGTGGAAAGCAACAGGAAGCTACAACACCTATAATTCTCTAGTAAAGCTGCAAAGCATAGCATGCAAATGCTATGATTGGAGCGAAAGACCTGCCCTCAGGCGGAATTACTTTAGAATACAATGTATTTCTATGGGTGGCCATACAATTTATTTTATTAATATTTACTTCCAGCTCCAATTTCTTGGTGTTACTAATAAAAGTGCATATTACCTCTTAGTATCTCCTCGTTATCACGTGATAATTCTAACATCATCAATATATATCAGTCACTTATAGAACATTTGAGTTACACGTCTTTTTATCCACTAAATATTACTGGTAGGCCTATGCTCTAATACGTGGTGGAAGAGTGGAGGAGAAATTGTTCAAATTCAATTTTGTGTCTATCTATCTCTATTCACATCACAAATTCTAAGTCTGGATGCAAAATTAAAAATCTACAAAACCTTACTGAGACCAGTTACTATTTATGGTGGTGAATGCTGGACACTTAGTAGAGATAATGAAGAAAGACTGAGAATCTTTGAAGGGAAAATTCTAAGGAAGATCCTGGAACCCATAAATTATCATGGAGTATGGCGGATAAGATATAATGAAGAAATCTACAATTTGTATTCAGACCCAGATATTGTAAATGTTATTAAAATTGGTAGATTGAGATGGGTGGGTTATATAATGAGAATGGAGGAAGAAGAAGAGGAAGACAAACTGGGATGGATGGAATAGAGGAGGACCTCCGAAAGCTCGGAGTCCGGGCATGAAGGAGTAGTGCGTCGGACAGAGATGCGTGGAAGAGTGTCCTAAACAGTGGCCAGGGCTCATAAAGGGCTGTAGAGCTAGAATAAGATGATCTATCTCTATAGTCAAGGCGGATAAATGGTGTAAAGGAAGACTTGATTGATCTGTATATAAATAACACGAAATAGGCCTACTATAAAATGGGTTGTGCTATAAATTGTATCACTGATATTTAATTTTCTGAAGATGTATATATAATCTATGTATTATCTTCTACTGATATCTAAGAAGCTTCTTAATACTGATAATGTAAAAGTGTTTTGTTTGTTTTTCAGTAATTAACAAAATATACTTTTTTATTAATTTAATGTACCAGCGAGACTATTTTTAGTTTATCACGGAGCAATAATAAAACTTCTTGACTTTCTAATAATATTTGGTGATTTTCTGCTTGTTAGTTTGATTCATTTCTGACAATATAAAGTAATTTACCGCTAAAAATAAATTGACATAAGCAACTATGTGTAGCTACAAAAATCAGAGCACAATGCTCCTTAACAGATTTAAAAATTATCCTGAATTTATTGACTAAATTGCTTTAATATTCTAATGTTCATACATATTATTTTAGTCTTTATAATAAAATTATTGAGTATATTTACATGTCCCGCGCCGTAGCCGAGCGGTTAAGGTAGGAAGCCTTGGCGCAGAGCTACGGGACTTGCGCTGGTTCGAGTCTCCATGGGGGAAGAAATTTTCTCATGGTATTTCGGCCAGTATGGGACCGGTGCCGACCCAGCATCGTGAGGCAATTGGGTAGCTACAATAAGTAGCGGCTCCAGGTTGAGGAACCAGCTATAACGGCTGGGGGACTCGACATGCTAACCACATGTCACCCCTACACTGGCTGTTGATCATATACCTCTGTGATTGACACATGTGGATGTGAAGAGCCAGCAGCCGGCTGGTAAAAGGGCAACCGCTGAAAAGTGGAAAAACCCTCAATCGGAATCGGAGTATATTTACATTAGGTTTTATTTTTGTTGGCTTTGTGATTCTGTGAACTGAAAATGCATTAAGATGAAGTTAGGTACGTATTTATTATTTTGAAAGTCATGATTGGTCAGGGTATCAAACAAGTGAAATATCATGTCAGCGTTTCGAATTTAAATCAATTATTCTGTTCTGATAGTATCTTCAAGGCTTAAATATAATAAATAGTTAAATGAAAACTATAGGAAATTCAAGTAAATAATATGTATAATGAGCTATATTCATATAAAACAAATTTAACTGATGAAAGACAAAAATAAATAAATAAACGTAGAATATTGATAAATAAAACAATTGCATCAAAACTTTCGTGACACATGGAATATGATTATGTAAAATTACTTAATTAGATACCTATGTATATAAAGCTGAAAACAATCACAACGGTCGCACAATGTAAATATTGTAACTGAATTAAGCTGAACAAACATAACCTCTAGCCTTTGCAGTGCCAATGTATAGAATATTTATTCGGTAATAACACTGGTCAACATGATTTTTGTTTCATGAGTACCAATAGTTGTACTTAATGCAGTTTTTTATCGTGTTTTCAAATATACATTCGGAATATCTCCATCACCCACAGTTTTTTTGTATTTCAATTTCAATTAATGCCCTCAGGGGTCCTCATCTAGGGGATATGTGGATGGCGACCACAAGGTGCCCAAGCTGTGCAAAACATTTCTTCCACTTACTTGTGTTTTGCACTCTTTTAACTTTACTATCTAACCTCTCTTGGTTAACTCTTGTTTTTTCGACCCCGACGCTATTAGGGCATCCGAGGGCTAGGGAGTCCTTCCTTTCTTCCATTTATTCTTTCCTTTATTTTCTTTTCTTCTCCAGAAAGCCTGACCAGAGGCTATAAGATGGCAGCCCCATCACTGGTCTTGCCTTCCTTTGGCCAGCAACCAATCGAAGGGACTATTATTATGCTTTCAAGTCTTATATGAGAATTTCCCATAAGGGAAAATTTTCTATAGGATCGTAACAGGCCTTGGCCTAATACTTGAAAGGAAGAAGAAGAAGAAGAAGGATTTAAATAATTTTTTTAAAGTTTTTTTGTCCATTTGTCGAGTGAGCGATGAGCACAGGGAACACTTTCATCAGGATATTTCAGCTATGGAAAAGAGATATCAAGGTAAATGGAATCCTAATATGCTGGCCGATTCTTGTTGGACCATCAAGAGGGATGCTCCATAGGCGAAATATAGCAGAAAATCGTTATTTCTTACTTTCTAGGTGAGTCCGAATGTTAGAATATTGTGTAGTTACGAATGTAGAAAATATTGAAGTGTTTGAAATTATAAATGCGTGTCTCTCGGAAACCATCGTGATGGAGAAACCCCGATATCATATTTGAATTCAGGAGAAAAAATTCTATCAGAATCACATATTTTTCTTTCTGAGACAAAAAAAAAGTTTATTTTTTGTTGCTCAGCGTAATTCGCCTTGTTGAACCTAGATATCTAGGTGTATAATGGTAACCGGCTGAAAATTAAATGTATAGTTACATACAGGTGAATGGAGAAGATTACATAACAGTGAACTACATGGTCGTTATAAGAAGCCAGATATAATGAGAATAGTTAAGTCTCGTAGACTGCGATGGGCAGGACATGTGACACGAATGGGAAGCTTCTTGTAGGAAAACCAGAAGGAAAAAGCCGAGTTGGTAGACCAAGAATTAGGTGGGAGAATAAAATTAACTATGATTTGAGGGAAGTAGATTATACAGGGGAAGACATGAAAACATTGGCTCAGGATAGGGATATATGGAGAGCTTATGTCCGCGCGGCAATGAACCTTCGGGTTCGATAGTGCCAGTGAGTTAGTTACATTGTGATTATGTTTTAAAAACAGTAATCCTATATTATGACCAAGACAATTTTAAATGCTATAACAGAATTACTTGGCTGGGAATGTAATGTTTGCTACTCGTATTAGACATGTCCAAAGTCCAAATCCAGGCGCCAACGAATCTTAAGTTTTCATCCTTAGGCCTAAATAAATAAATACTGGATCGAAATTTCATTACCAGTACTCGTTCCATCATAATTGTGATTTCATAATATGCTAATTTAAGAATTATCTTATAGGCTTGCTTATAAAATCTAATTTATTCACAATAGAATCTCAAATGAATATAAACAAGATTATAGAAGCGATATAACCTTAGTTGTTAAAGAAATTATAAATATAAATTTTAGAATAAAAGCAAACTAGATATATTATTTTTTTCTAATATAAATACTCAAAAAGTGACTAAAATCCATATTGTGTATTGCTGTTAAATTTTAGCCTATATGTTATTAAATGTTTAGCCTATCCATATTATCTTTATTAGGTTGAAAATGTTTGTTTTTTGCAACTTCATTACTTTTATTGCCTTTATTTCTATCATTGAATTTCTGACTCCATTATTTTCATTGTAGATTGTTTTTATCTCAGTTATTATTAAAAAAGGATATTTCTTGTACACACACACACACACATATATATATATATATATACATACATACATGCATAGCTACCTACCAATAGGCGATGACCCAAAAGTAATTCAACGATACATATATCATTACATACACACATACATATATATATATATATATATATATATATATATATATATATATATATATATATATATGATGTGAAAAGAAAAAAGAATGCTTGAGTCAGGATTTGAACTCGAGTCTCTAAAGTCTGCACCTTTAGCGCTCTAACCAACTGAGCTACCCAAGAATTCAAAGACAAATATACAATTTTCTTATACATGTAAAATTGTATATTTGTCTTGGAATTCTTGGGTAGCTCAGTTGGTTAGAGCGCTAAAGGTACAGACTTTAGAGACTCGAGTTCAAATCCCGACTCAAGCATTCTTTTTTCTTTTCATATCACATTTGCCTTCATTGTCAAATGTCAAAAATATATTTATAATATCTATATATATATATATATATATATATATATATATATATACCATTACCTCATATTGGAAATATTGCATATTTTATTTACCTTTTGTGTGTATGTGTATATATATATATATATACACATAGTAATTCTGCCCGAAGGCAGGTCCTTCACTGCAATCATAGTATTTTCATACTATGCTTGCAGCTTTACTAGGGAATTGTAGGTATGGTAGCTTCCCGTTGCTTTCCACGCCGGATATATATATATATATATATATATATATATATATATATATATATGCAATATTTCCAATATGAGGTAATGATTTGAAAATAATATCCAGGTTGAATTGGGCCCACATGAAATGAAATATTGACCGTCATTAACATTATTAAAGACATTCAAATAAATAATTTCAGATATGGTCAGGATAGGTAAATAAGAGAAAACATCAAAACTTTCATTTTTGTTACAGAAAAAGAAACGCATTGAAATGATTAGTCCCATATTAAAATTCATTTCATCGGTAATTTCTCTCCAGTGTACATGCTTATTAATTAAAAAATAAATCTGTATTTTTTTACCTGCCAAATGGTGTAAAAATAAGATAGTAAATAAAAACAGTATTTCAATCTCCTCACCTGAGGAAGCTACAGAATTGAGAGGGCAAAAATAAAACTGTACTATACAGATTGTGTGCAGTCCCATAAATTGTTAAAAATAAGACACATGAAGTTTGCTAACCATTAGATTAAAGATAGCTATAAAACTTTATAGAGAACATTTGAAAGTTTTTGAAGCTGAAATTACCTTACATGCAATTCAATTTAAAATAGTTATTAAATATATTTTTATATTCTTTGTCTACATACTGAAGAATGGCATGATATATAAAAAGTTATTTTTTCAAAAATTAATGTCTAAATTTAAAATTTAATCATCAATTGATTGATTATGGTAGATCTCTCAGATGTATATTTTTTTTACAAAAGTGAACATATTTATTGAAATCGTTGTGTGAATTAGGTAGAGATATATTTAGAGTAGATTTTTTTTTTCCTTGTCATGAAAATAAATAATAAAAAATATTGAAATGCACATGTTGTTCAGTTTCAAAAAAGCTCCCCAGATTATACACACATATATACCTAATCAAACTTCCTTTAATAAGTTTGTGTTTTATTTACTTATCTTCCTGTGTGTGTCTCATATTTACCTCTACAAACCGTAATAATATTTCAGCTGTTTAGAAAGCAAGTTGTTGTAACTCCACTCTTAAAAATCTTTTTTTTTTGTATCTAGGATGTTCTAACATCTCTTCTGAAAGAGTTTCATTATAAAATTGCACATTTTGTGGCCAGAAACAGTTTCATTATTGTGAATTTGGTAATATCCAAAACTTAAGTTGAATTCTACTAAAAAAATCGACAAAACTGGAGTTAGAGAAACAACCTGGTTCTTACTCCATTTTTAAAAAAAACCTTTTTTTTTTAGTTTCACACATAAAATTGTATATTTTTTGGTGAGACAATATTAAATCCTTTTCCTCAAACAGTGCTACTCTGGTGAATTGAATAGTATCCAAAACTTAATTGAGTTCTCTTCACAAGTTTAAAAATACTGATGTTATGACAACCTTATCTAACTCCACTATCATATATATATATATATATATATATATATTTGTATCCAGGATGTTCTAACACCTCTTCTGTGAGAGTTTCATTATAAAATTGCACATTTTATGGTCCGAAACAGTTCCATTATTGTGAATTTGGTAATATCCAAAACTTTGTTGAGTTCCACTACTGGAGTTGGAATAACCTGATTCTTACTCCATTTTAAGAAAAATATTTTTTTTTACTTTCACACACAAAATTGTATTTTTTTTGTGAGAAAATGTTAAATCCTTTTTCTCAAAACAATGCTACCCTTGTAAATTCAAAACTTAACTGAGCTCTCTTCTCAAATTTAAAAAATACTGATGTTAGGACAATCTTGCCTAACTCCACTATTAATATATATATATATATATATATATATATATATATATATTTGTATCCATGATGTTGTAACACTTCTTCTTTATCAGTTTCACACACAAAATTGTATATTTTGTGGTGAGGAAATGTTAAATTATTTTCCTCAAAACATTGATATTATTATGGATTGAATAATAATAAAAAATTAATTGAGCTTCCCTGAAAATTAAAAAAATCTACAGTTAGAAGAACTTGGTTCTACCTCAACTTTTTTAGAAATCTTTTCTTTTTATCCATGATGTTCTAACATCTCTTCTGTAACAGTTTCAGACAAAACTGTACATTTTTTGGTGGGAAAATATTAAACCCCTTACCTCAAATAATATTGTGAATTATATAGTATCCAAAATTGACTGAGCTCTCGAAAATAAAAAAAACTGGAGTAAGAACCGTCTGGTTCTAAGCAGGAGATTTATAAAATGTTAAATGTTATAATTAATAAACTTTTATTAACATACCTTATTCTGCCCCATGTCGATCACTACATACACGAGTAAAACAATTTCTTCTTCATCTGCACCTAAACCAGGTCCTTGCTGACCGGCAGTTGCTACGTAAAGAACACACAAATACGGTGCTTCCATCATCTTTTTTATCCTCAAAAACACTCAAAAATATCACCAAGTTTCACTTCACAAAATCACTTCATCACAGTTTTTTTTCGTTGTAAAAAATATTTGCTTGGAATGTATTAAAAAAACTATATCACTTAGTTTTCAGGAAAATAATTATTGTAGTCTCAATAATATTTATATATTTACATTACAAGTATATATTAATTTTATTTTGGATATAGCAATGTGTTTCGTATTGGAAATATTCAGTTTTCAGCATGTAACACAGTGAGTTTATGTTGTATTAAGTTAATTGCATAATCAGTTTTCTAGAATTCCCTAACAAATTCCGTATTACAAAAGTCGAATATCAATTTTAAAAAATGGCAAGATTATTAATAATATATTTGAACTAGTTTATTTTAAGGAATATTTCAGGTATATTTAAGGAGTATTATGGACGGATTAGAAATATAAATTGCACAAAAGTCTATTTACTTAACTAGAACTTTTCACATATACATGCATATGGACGGCATCTTAACACGTGTACGAATTTTTGAAGAACACTTTCCAAAAAGTAAAATTGTACAAAATATTAAATAATCACAATCACTTCACAATATTTTACGTTTGAACTCGTATTTTTTCATAATGAATGCTGTTTTTATACAAATTTCTTAAATCGTGAGGTTTTTCAGTATACCGTTAGAAAATTTCAAATTTGTTTCTTTCTTCATACACAAACTATCTTGATGCGATTATTTTTTTGGTATTATAGCACTAGTGTATATTTTGGTAAACGCCTGAAATTGGCGTTTATTAATTTGGATATCATATTATGCAGTTTTTAAAGCGAAGACTGTGTATAGTATGACCGGAATGATGTCAGTGAAGGAGCAACGCAGTCATAATCACTGAAAGCATTTGGTACCAAGCTCTTCAGGTAACAGGCAGGTATGGGAAAGGTGAGTTCAAAGAGCTTAGTTAGAAAGATATAACTTGTTTGTCGAACTGCCACGAATGCAGCTTGCGTGGCTTGTTCAGTAGGAAGTAAATACTCGGCCTTCTCGTAATTTTATATAATAAAACAAATTGTTAAAAATAATAGCGTCCTATTATGTAATGTATTGTAACTATTTTACATTTATAATAACTTGAATTAACAAAATTTTCAGAGTATAATTATTAATTTTAATAACTTATGAAGTGTTATTAATAACTTAATAAATCAATAATAGAAGTTGCCGGCATGTAAATAAATAAGTAGTATAGCATTGTAAATAATAATTATAAAATAGATTTGGACATAATATCGTAACTGACCGGCCTCATGGTAAGCGTTAGTGGTTACGGAGCAAGAGGCCTCCCGTTCGATTCCGGGTCTTGGACATTTGGATATTTTCCCTAAAGTAGTTTCTGCCATAAATAAAATTCTTAAATAAAAAAAATTAGGGTAAAATTAATATTTTTACAATGAAAATGTAATGTTTAAAAATCCCATCAGGGTGCATGTGCTTGTGCGTGTCCATGCGTGTTTAAAATAATAAGGAAAATTAAAAGTAAATACTGAAAAAAGGCAATCTGGTTAAAGATAAATTGTAAATTAATAAAAAATGAAAGATAATACAGTTTAAAAAATAGTCTACTTTATTCAAAGCTAAGAATGTAAAATTTTAATTCCCATGTCCCCTTAAAAGATTGCATGAACTTATATTATAGCCTATATATTTTTTTAAATAGTCCACCGCTATGGTCTCGAGGTAGCGTGCTGCCTTGTCACGCAAGCGGGCCCTGGTTCGATCCCCGGTTGGGACAATTTCCTGGGTGAGGATTTTTATCGGGGTTTTTCCCCACCTATAAGACAAATGTCAGGAAACTTTAAGGTCCAAATGGTCCCCGAACATCATATGACCATCACAATCATCATCATTCATATTCATCTTAGATTAAGCTTACGATTAAGGACTCTCCTGGCGCACCACTATCATCATCAACACTTATCATATCATCGGGGCAACGTAACCCCGCCTTCCAGGCGCCTGAACCTCTGAAATGGGTTAGAATTTCGCCAATGCCAGGAGATAACACCAGAAATGTCCAAAAAGGACAACCTGGGGCATTAAAAAAATATTTTTTTTCTAAATAAAAATCACTCTAACCATGCGATTCACTATATCATCACGTCATATACTAAGCAATAATGGCAGCAGCTTTATTACAATGTCACAGATCTATTATTCTTCTTCTTCGCGGTTTAAGCTTATTTACTAGCCTGTTCCGGCTCCAAATTGCTGCTGTTTCCATCTTTTCTTTGGTCTTCTCAAACTTCTTCCTCGTGGTGAATAGCTGTATGCTGCTTTTGGTATTCTATTCTCAGTCATCCTTGCCAAGTGTTCTTTCCAGTTTGTTCTGTATTTCTCTATTGTTGTGTTTAATTTCTCTACTTTTAGTTGTCTTATTTCTGTTATGTTTTTCGTCTGTTCTTTGATATCCTGCTATTGGTCTGAGGAATCTCATTTCAGTAGCTTGTATTCTGGTAGATTGTTGTGTTGTCACAGATCTATTCATTGTAATAATTAGAGTCCGGATTCGTATGTAATTACATATTTTTTCCTTGGTATGTTCTTTCCTAATAACCGAAAATATTGACTATTCACATACATCTAGACCTTATACTCAAGTTTGATATTACATATTTTACTCATTACTACATATTTACTAGAATATTACATAATTTTATTTACATAAAATGGTCTTCAAATGTAAGTTCACAACATTTTTGTGTACAGAGCTAGAAAAAAACAGGTAACATTTTGTATGTTTTGTTCTCAACTCTGTTTGGAGGCTCATATGATTGACAGGTCATGGTCATGTCACTATATCACTATACTTTTTCTAGTCAGACCTGCTGAGAGAGACTACCTGTCATTGAAACACAATGCAAACCCTTTTTAGTTTTCTAGGAAAAGAGCGGCATGGATTATTCCCACAAATAAAAAAAATCCAAATCTTCATTCAGTAAATTTATATGAAAATAACTGTAAGGTTATATATTCGATTCTGTTCTAATATGTCTAATGTGGATCTAGAAGAAATAGGTCTACAATAGATCAGATTTTTAGCTTAAAACAGATTTCAGAAAAAAAAAATGGGAATGTAATGGTAATGTACATCAACTATACGTAGACTTCAAAAAGGCATACGATTCAATAAAGAGGGAGAAGTTATATAGTATCCTGCTAGAGTTCGGAATTCCTGGAAAGTTAGTTAGACTTATACGAATGTGTCTAAATGGCACAAAGAGTAGGGTGCGTGTAGGCAAACAGTTTTCGGATACTTTTGAAATCCACAATGGGTTGAAGCAAGGAGATGCACTCTACTATTTAATTTTGTACTAGAGCATGCCATCAAATCTTTAGATTAGAGGATGAAGAAGGCCTACAACTCAATGGTAATAATAAGCTGTTAGTTTATGCTGACGATGTACTACTATTCGGCGATAGCGAGGAGATACTAAAGGCCAAAACGCACACACTACTGAGTAACACTAAGTAATTGGGACTGGAAGTAAATATCAATAAAACTAAATATGGTCCCACGTAGAAATACATTATATAATGGAATTGGAAAGCTAATGACAAATGAGGGAAATTTTGAGGAAGTGGCTGAATTCAAATACCTAGGAACAATAATCACAAACAGGAATGAGATGCACAAAGAAATTAAACATTGCCTCAATTCTGGAAATGCGTGCTATTATGCATTACAGAGACTCTTGACGTACCAAAAAACGTTTCAAAAAACGTTAAACTGAAAATATATAAAACTATTATTCTACCAGTTATATTATATGGTTGCGAAACATGGACTCATACTTTAAGGGAGGAAAGGAGATTACGAGTATTTGAGAATGAAGTTCTTATGAAAATTTTTGGACCAAAGAGAGATGAACAGACAGGTGAATAGAGAAGACTGCATAACAGAGAATTACATGGTCTTTATAGGAAGCCAGATATAATAAGAACAGTTAAGTCTCGTAGACTGCGATGGGCAGACATGTGGTGCGAATGGGGAATGAAAGACTTGCATGGAAGCTTCTTGTAGGAAAACCGGAGGGAAAATGCCCAGTTGGTAGACCAAAAATGAGGTGGTAGAATAACATTAATTATGATTTGAGGGAAGTAGATTACACAGGGGATGATTGGAAAACAATAGCTCAGGATAGGGATGTATGGAGAGCAGCCATGAACCTATGGGTTCGATAGTGCCAGTGAGTTAGTTAGTTATTCTAATGTGTCTTTTTTGTAGTAATATTAGAGCCTATTTATATCTTAATTTAAGTTCAGGACCTATGTTTAAAATACATTCATTATACCTTTCTACACGAATATGCTTCTGGATTGTTTGTTACTTTATCATTGGTAACCTCGACATTCTTATAATTAGTAAATTTTAAGTGAAAATTATGTCATCATAACAAAACAAAGCTTTGAAAAAGAAATAACACAGTATTTTATTAAAACATAAATTTTGATTCTCTATAATCAAAATGCAATATTACATAATTTGTCTATGTAGGCTCTCTCTCTCACTGGCACTATCGAACCCGTAGGTTCATGGCAGCGCGGACATAAGCTCTCGATACATCCCTATCCCGAGCCAATATTTTCCAATCATCCCCTGTATAATATACTTCCCTCAAATCATAGTTAATATTATTCTCCCACCTCATATTTGGTCTACCTACTGGGTGTTTTCCCTCTGGTTTTCCTACAAGAAGCTACCATGCACGTCCTAACATTTCATGTTCCTTGGCAAATTTCATTCCACACTACATTGTGTCGTCTATTAAAACTGTACAGCCAATCTAAAGATGCCCTGAAATCGTTATACCCTAGGAATTTAGCAACAGCTAGAGCTTGACTTTGGAGCATCGGTCCAGAAATTTGGAGATTTATTTTCAGTCACTTTCACTTTTTCGTTTAAGGAGGGACCAACACCTTTGAGGGTCAGAAAAAGTCATTTTTCAATTTTTTTTTATGTAGATTGAAACTTCCCTATGTTTGCGCGTTTGGCATGGATTCCCTGAAGTAGTCCCCGCCCGGAAAACAGAATGGGGGACTATTTGATCTCCGGAAAAATTTACCCCAGTTGAATCCATGTCCGCATGTCTTGACGGTTGTATTTTTACGGTGAAAGATCGTCACTCTTTCGATCAAGGTACTTTTTTCGTTTGGCCTATCACCTTCGACCAGTCCGGCATGGACTATGTAGGCTAGTATTTATTATTATATATGGATTATTATTGTCTTAACTCAAAAACTCCTAGATGCGACATGCCTACAAGGCCCTTGGCCTATTATCCAGCTGCTGACCTTATATCCACATGTTTTAACCACAGAGGTAGACGATCATCCAGCCAGTGTAGAGAAGACAGCGTCACCCAGCCGTTATAGTTGGGTTTCTCAACCCGGAGCCGCTACATATTGTAGCTGCCGAAATTTGTCATGATGCTGAGTGGGCATCGGTCCCATACTGGCCGAAATTTTATGATAAAATGCCTTCCCTATGGAGACTCGAACCAGCACAAGTTCCATAGTTCTGCGCCAAGGTATCTTGCCTTAACCACTCAGCTACGGCGTGGGACTGTTGTTTTAACACGTGAAAAATAACTGAAAATTATAATAAAATATAACTTATATAAATACATTGTCCGCCGCAGTGGTTTGGGGGTAGCGTAGCTGCTTCGTACGCAGCAGGCCCGGGTTCGATTCCCAGTGGGTGATGGTATATTTCGGGAGTTTTTCCTTACCTTTAAGATAAATGTCAGGAATCTTTAAGGCCAAACGGTCCCTGAAAATCATCTGACCATCACAATCATCATCAGTCACATTCACCACGTTTAATATGAATGTATGAGTAAATGGTGTGGTTCCGTCTTTAATGTCCTGTTGTCTCGGAGGAGGTCCAGGATTGAGTTGGTCAGAAGTTCTTCATGTCGTTGAATGTACCTCATAATTAGGGCTGAAAAAAGTATCGGTATCAGGGTTGTAACTAATTTCTATTCTAGTGGTTACGCTCCTTGCCTCTGGTCCCGAGGGTCGCGGGTTCAAACCCGGCCAGGGTCGATGGATTTTTTTAGGATGGAAAAATCCAAGGAGCTTTTTTAGGATGGAAAAATCCAAGGAGCAAGTCCTCCGGGAGGAACTTTAAGCCGTAGGTCCCGAGTCTGAAGATTTTCAGGCTCGTAAAAGATCCTTAAGCCTGAATGAAAAGGCCTCCAAGCAACATTTACCGAATTTTCCCGTCCTAGTACTACCTTGGTTTCCTAGATGTCAGCACTGAACGCTGACCACGGACCACTCAAATGACATCTGTATGAAAACAAGTGTAACTGAATTAGTATGGTTCAAATTCTTCCCTGTAGGGGGAGAGCGCCTAAATCTCTGTTAAGGGAAACATGGAATTACAAGGAGAACTAATTTCTATACACGCTGTTTACAAAATGCGCGTCACAACTGCCTGCTCGGAGCGGAGAGTGTGTACGTTCGATCTCCTCAGAAATATACTTTTTTGCGTGACGTGTTGTGTATCAGAATACCGAAATAAAAATTGTGCAAAGATGAGTCCATTATTACCCAAAGCGGAATGTACTAGAAGTCTGTCCCGAGTACCGCGTGTCAGTCAACCTGTAGTTTATAAGCACAGAGGTCTAAGTACGATGCAGCCTAACCTATACTTTTTTCAGCCCTACTCATAATAAATAGCCTGTTCTACAGAACGTAACCCGCCTAATAAATAATAATTAGAATTAGATAGTATGTGTGTGATCCATTTCGATTAACTTAGTATTTAACCTCTCATCTTATGGACACTTTTTACATGACATACGGCATTCGTGCCTTACAGTGGCACAACCTGTCGGGAGAGGGATTTTAAAGTATGGATCATACAATATTTTTTAACTACACAAGGAGATGGAGGAACTCCCAAATAAGTGATGTTCTTAATGTCAGGGCTTTCTCCGAGATAACACAACATGAAGACGAAACACACCATTCACACACACATTCATACTAAAGTTTTAATAATTGTATATCAGTACCTGATATCTCAGTCGTCCTCAATAATTTGCAGTGTTGTTTTATAGGAGGCCTTTCGATAATTTATGTATCATCTTCTGCTTTCATTTTGGTACTGACTGTTGTTGCTAATTATTTTGTATAGAGGGTTTATATTGCTGGGCATGTTCTCGTTCATCAGGTGTTTATTTGTGGTTTCTTTGATGATTTCTAATTCTTCGAGAACGTTGATTTTCGATACATCGTTTTCTCTATGCAGGATCGATAATACGTTGTCTATTGTGCTGAATTGGTGTCCTGCTTCTACTATATGTTTTGAAATACTGGATTTATCTTCATTCTTTATGAAATCTCTGAAATGTTCATTAAATCTTGTCGTGAAGATTCTAGTGGTTCTTTTTATGTAAAATTTGTTACAGCTATTGCAATTTAATTTGTTAACTCCTTTATTTTGATATATATTTGTTTCTTCTATTTTATTAGAAATTGTATTATTTAGTTTATTTGTTCTGTAGGCATTTTTTTTTGTTTTTTTTCATGTTTCTAGAGGATTTTTGCTATCTTTTGTGTTTCTATGCCTGTGTAAGATACCCACTTATTATCACTTATTATTATTATTATTATTATTATTATTATTATTATTATTATTATTATTATTATTATTATTATTATTATTATTATGTATTTTAAAACCATTGACACACATTCATACTAAACATGCGAATATGATAATGATAATTATGATGGCCAGATGATATCGGGGACTTTTGGGCCCTAAACTTACCTTAAATTTGTCTTAGAGGTGAGAAACAATCCGAAAAAAAAAACAAATGTGTATGATCTAAAAGTTTAAAGTTCCTCTCTCGACAGATCGTGCCACTGGTGTGTGGCCTTTAAAAGTACCCATAAGGTGAGAGGTTAAACTACGATGGAGAAGTGGTTCTTGTCACTTCTCTTGGAAGCATAGGGCCTTTGTGAAAACACACCACCGGACTCTATTCTTTGCCAAATTCCTCATCCCATCTTTTTCTTTGTTGTTACAGTGATGTGCCATGTAATCTTTGGTCTTCCTCTTTTTCGACGGAAAAGAAGAATATAAAATAAATTAAACATTGATATCTAATATGTTTCAAGGTTTATAATATAAAAAAAAACATTTATATTAATTAAATCATAATTTTCCATTGACGTCATAAATCCATCCATGCCTGTCAGATACTCAAGGCCAAGTTTTATCCATTTGGTAAGTACAAAAAAAATATCGGTCCTAGCATTTTAAAAATGTTTTCCTGGCGCGATTGGCCTAGAAGGCCCTTAGCCTACCAGCCGGCTGCTGGCCTCACATTCACATATGTTAATCACAGAAATAGATGATCATCCAGCCAGTGTAGGGGCGATATGTGATCAGCATGTCGAAGTCCTCCAGCCGTTATAGCTGGTTTTCTCAACCTGGAGCCGCTACTTATTGTAGCTACCCAAATGCCTCACGATGCTGGGTGGGCACCGGTCCCATACTGGCCGAAATCCATGCGAAAATTTCTTCCCCCGTGAGACTTCAATCAGCGCAAGTTCAGTAGCTCTGTGCCAAGGCTTCCAGCCTTAACCACTCAGCTACGGCGCGGGACTTTTAAAAATGTGCAATTGATAATCTTCGCTAGGTTTACCGTACAGGCCACATGGCCTAAAATTAACTTGTTCATGATCATGATGATGATGATAATATAATGTAGTGTAATGCAATATAATGTAATATATAATATACCAGATATAATAAGAACTGCATGTCTCGTAGACTGTGATGGGCAGGACATGTTGCATGTATGGGGGGATGAAAGAGGTGCATAGAAGCTTCTTGTAGGAAAACCAGAAGGAAAACGCCCAGTTGGTAGACCAATATAACATTATCCACGATTTGAGAGAAGTAGATTATACAGGGGATGATTGGAAAACATTAGCTCAGGATAGGGATGTATGGAGAGCTTATGGCCGTGCTACCATGAACCTACGGGTTCGATAGAGCCAGTGAGTTATTAAGTTATGTATTATAATATAATGTGGTAGCTCTGTGGCGCGAGTGGTTAAACATTCGTTCTCCACCTTTGAGATCCGAGTTCGCGTTTCGGTTACTCCATGTAGGATTCGTTATGAACAAAGAGGAGTTTTTTTTTTTTAAGTTTTTCTCTCCCAAAATCTTCATTCCATCATTTCACCATATTCATGTCAACTATTTCGTGTCATTTCATTTCATTCCATTCTGCCTATGTGTTGCTGCGACACATTTGATCAGCCGGCATCCTTGTAGGCTATATCATAGGCCTTCAATTATAGCGAATTCATCTCATCTCTCGACTTGGTATTACGCCGAACAGGATGAGAATTTACTTTATAATATATTTTAATATAGGCCTAATATAATATAATACATATGACATTATATAATGTAAAATAATGCAACCAAACGTTTGGGGCACGCCGTGTAATAGTACTAAAGACAATATGTTACCAGCCTGAAGGACGAGGGTTGGAGTCCCGATGAAGTCAGGATTTTTAAAATGACCCAAATATTCTGGCGGCACTATGACCCTGAGGTCGACTCAGTCTCTAACAGAAATGAGTACCAGACGCTTGTTCTGGGCTTAAAAGCGAGAGTTATGCAGGGCTGATAACCCGGGTGACATCAAGTGCCAATTGTCTAGAAAAAGTAGGCTATAAGTGCAATTCAAGCATTTGGATCCGCTATAATTTTAAAAACTAATAGGCCTACATTAGTCCTATACCAAGGGAATATTTATATGGAATCTTTAACCTTGCTACTACCCCAAGGGTCTTCTAAGCCTTACAAAAATGATTTAATACATATGTTTGCATTTGAGACTCATAGTCGGCACGTCTCGGGTTCAAATCACAGTGCTGGCTGTCATATATATATATATATATATATATATATATAGGCCTATATTAAAATTAATATTAAATCTGCCGCGGTGGTTTAGTGCTTATGCTCCTTGCCCCTGGTCCCGAGGGTCGCGGGTTCAAACCCCGGGCCGGGGTCGATGGTTTTTTTTAGGATGGAAAATCCAAGGAGCAAGTCCTCTGGGAGGGAAAAGCCGTGGGTCCCGAGTCTGAAGATTATCAGGCTCGTAAAAGATCCTTAAGCCTGAATGAAAAGACCTCTAAGCAAAATTTACCGAATTTTCCCGTCCTAGTAATACCTTGATTTCCTAGATGTCAGTATGAGGCGGAACGCTGACCACGGACCACTCAAATGACATCTATACGAAAACAAGTGTAACTAAATTAGTATGGTTCAATTTCTTCCCTGTAGGGGAGAGGACATAAATCTATGTTAAGGGAAACATGGGCTTACAAGAAGAAAATTAATATAAAATAGTAGGCCTACTACCCATTTCATCATTAATCATAATTTCACAATTGGTTAAAAGTCCTGCACCGTAGCCGAGTGGTTAAGGCAAGATCCCTTGGCGCAAATACACAGGACTTGTGCTGATTCGAGTCTCCGTGGGCAAGACATTTTCTCATGGAATTTCGGCTCATATGGGATAGATTCTCACCCAGCATCATGAGGAATTTGGGTAGGTACAATAAGTATCGGCTCCAGGTTGAGAAAATCAGCTATAACGGCGGGAGGACCCGACATGCTGACCACATGTCACCCCTTCACTGGCAGGATGATCGTCTACCTCTGTGATTAACACATGTAGATGTGAGGACATCAGCTGGCAGGTAGGCCAAGGGCCTTCTAGGCCTGTCGCGTCATAGAGGAGTGAGTTAGTAAGAGAGATTATAGTTTCCTATCAAATCTGATACTTCAAAGTCATCATTGTAACGTCTCATATAGCTAAGATATGTAAGGGTGATAAACTGATAAGTAGAGCCCGGAATTTTATGCAAAATAAAGTACTACTAAATATGCATGCAAATATGCATGAAAAATGTAGAAAATCTTCTTCTTCTTATTATTCACTTCACGGGCTAGGCAAATTGCCTGTTCCGCCTCACAGTTGTTTTGTCCATGTTTTCACTGGCCTTCCTACATTCCTTGAACCTCTTGGCTTGTAGTTGAATGCTGCTCTTGGTAATATTGTTACATTCATTCTTTCCACATGTGTTAACCATTTTTCTGTATAACTTATTCTCTGATTTTCTCATCCATTGGATATATATTTAACTCTGTTCTTATATCTTCATTCCTGATCCGATCCAATCTTGTGCATCCTTTTGTTCTTCTAAGGAAGTTCATTTCTGCGCTTTGTATTCTACTTTGCAATTGTTTTGGTCATTATCCAAGTTTCGCTCCCATAAAGTAATGCAGGAACAGCCAATGTTTTATAAAACTTTAATCTAGTATCTCTTCTTGTTTTATTCTTTGATATTTTATGTATAGTTCCGCATATCATTTGAAATTTCGATGTAGAAAATATGCACCCTAAATATGCTAAAACAGATTGTAATAAAATGAAATAAAGTATTTGCTTTGTGGGTAATCTTAGTTTATTCCTGCCTGTTACAGTAGATAAGGAAGGTTTCCATGAGATTTTCTTGTCTGAAACTCCTTCGTCTGTCAGTGAAGAAGGGTTTACACAATGAAAATGTCCTTTCTACATCAAGGTGCATGTGAAAACATCACAGTACTTCTTCAGTGAATTCATCTTCGGTTACAGTTTTTTCACTATCAGCAGAGATCATCATGACTCCTGGGATTAGGCAATTGTCCGTTCCGACTTCATAATGCATCAGCCCAACGTCTTCTAGGTCTTCCAGCATCACGTCTTCCTCTTGCTTGATAATTTCTTGCTAACAATGGATATCTCTCCTTACTCATTCCATCCATGTGATCAATCCATTTCTGTCTGTAATTCGTGACTTTATCCAATAAAGGCTGTACTTTCAATTCTTCTCTTATATCCTCATTTCTTATTCTATCAAGTCTTGTAGGCCTACATCCTTTTACTTGTCTTAGGAACCTCATCTCCGGCGTCTGTATTCTATCCTTCTGTTTTTTCACTGGAGCCCAAATTTCACATCCATACAATATTGTGGGAATCGCCATAACATTATACATTTTTATCTTGATTTCTTTTCTAATTTTATATCAGCAGAGATAATTTTGCTAATTTGACAAATTTTACTGTAGCCAGGATTCATATTTAATACTTCACTAAGCTTTTCAAATACGATTTTAGCAAAACCGTAAAGCAGCCGAGATGAAATTTTTAAAAAGAGTAAAAGGCTGCACCAGAATGGACCAGATAAGAAACGAGGATATCCGTGAAGAACTGCAGATCTACTCCATAAAAGAAAAGATATTTAACAACAAGATACAGTGGAAAGAACATGTAGAAAGAATGGAAGAAAGTAGATTACCAAATAAAATCTTCCAATATTTTCCAAGAGGAATAAGAGATGTCGGACGTCCTCGGAAGATATGGTCTTAGATCTATTAGTGAAGACGGAACAGGCAACTCTTGCCTAAACCAGGAAGTGAAGAAGAAGAAGCAATACCGTAATATTATTTCTCAAAGTCCAAGGGTATTCTCCTCTTACACAGATGTAAATACCTATAGGCCTAGGCCCTACACGTTGCGCTTATATTCAATGGATTGCAGAGATTTTATTAATTTAAAAAATATTAATAATTAATTAATTACTATTAATTAGCCGAAGGCAAAATTATAATTTAATACCACATTTAGGAGTAAAATATACATTTATGCATTAAAAATCTAAAATAAGCATTTTCCTCCGGAATATGCATTTCTATGCATTATCAAATACCGCTCATATTGTCTGTGAAGGGACCATTTAACATGTAAGTCATTTCCGCACATTTTTTAATGCGTAAGACATAACATGCATTTCGCATATAAATCCGGGCTCTACTGATAAGTGACTTCCCAATGCTATATCTGGGACCTGTCAGCTAATGGAGAAAACTCCTTTGGAAAATCATTGCTGGGCAGTTGGGCATGGGGTTGGACACCCAACTCAATAAAAAAAATCTGGTACGATTAAAAGTTTAGTAGGCCTGTCAGTTGCATTTCCACAAGACACATATTGTAAGTACACATTACACCGTCGGTATACATACCAATATCCTATCCATCACATGACCAAGATATTTAAGGGATATTAATGTGAAAAGTATATACGCAGTCCTAAATGTGCATCAAATAAAAGTTATAAACATTAGAACGGCGCACATATTTGAATCACGTGATTTTTCCAGATCTCCTTGACTCAGTTAACAATTATCTAACATGTACCTAAGTTTCGTCATTATGTTCTTGTTTATAATTTTCTTACAACATTTTCTCGGAATTCTGTTTCCGGGATCCACTTCACGTTTGTCCATAACAATATTTTCAAATTTAACATACTAACGAGCTTCATGTTTCACCAACTGCACAACAAGCTTTCATCTTCATGCTTTATAAAAACGAGATTTGAAACTCTTTAAAAAATAAAAAAAAAAGTTGCTATCCATCGCTTTGATCTTGTTGCCTCAGATGCAGCGGGCCAGAGTTCGATTCCCATTTGGAACAAGTTTCATGGGTGAGGTTGTTTTTTTTTATTATTATTATTATTATTATTATTATTATTATTATTATTATTATTATTATTATTATTATCATTATCATTATTATCATTATTATTGGGGCACGCCGTAGCGTAGTGGTTAAGGCACTGAGCTACAAGCCGGAGGGTCGAGGGTTCAAGTCCCGTTGGGGTCAGGATTTTTAAACTGACCCAAACCCTCTGGTGGCACTATGGCCCTGGGGTCGACTCAGCCTCTAACGGAAATGAGTACCAGACACTTGTTCTGGGGGTAAAGGTGGCCGTCACGCAGGGCTGACAACCCGGCTGACATAAAGTGCCGATTGTCTAGAAAAAGTGGGAGCCTTAACCTCTTACTACCCCAAGGGTCTCCTGAGGCCTGTTGTGGGATCACTTTACTTTACTTTATCATTATTATTATTATTATTATTATTATTATTATTGTTATTATTATTATTATTATTATTATTATTATTATTATTATTATTATTATTATTATTATTATTATTATTATTATTATTATTTTAGGGATTTCTTCACCTGTAAGATAAATATCAATAAATTTTAATCCTTTATAAAGTAATTGTATTGCCTTTGCTATATGGAAGTGAATGCTGAACTTTTAACATCAGACCAGTTAACACAAAGTGAATCATCAGAAATGAGATTTATCCGATTTGTATCAGATTATAAATTAGTAGATCACAAAAGGAACATAAATACTATATAAGAATTAAATACAGAATAAATTCCATCTATAATTAAAAAATACTGTACAAATTGGAGAGATCAAATTCAACCATTGCCAGACTCGAGGATATCGAAAGCTGCTTTACATTATACGTCTAATCCAGAAAATATCCTATCAGTATATATAGTTATAGGCCTACTGTAGATTTTCGCGGATTAAGTATGATGAAAAAAGTTTTCTTGGGTTTTTTGCATAATGGATTCAAGGTCGGCCTCTGGCCACCGATCACGACGTTTCGGCATGATCCCGCATGCAATTATCCTTGATAATAATGGTGATGTTCTGTTATCAGCATATTAAATAAATATCTAAGACAAAAAGTGTGTGATTTTCAAGATTTGGCAATTAAAAAAGTTTTTTTATAACAAAAAGTTTTTTATATCCCAAAACCTCACCTTTGAAATTTATCGAAATTGTTAAATTCATTGCGGTATGTTCTACCCAAATATGTAATTTATTTTAAGATTAGAGTTTAGCGATATATTATTTTTTAAATTCATATATGCTTAGCATGTAAGGTCATATCGCGACTACTTATTTTGTAAAGACAGGTCCTACTACTATGAAATAGTAAATATGATGAAATGAATCTGGTAATGCAATTTAAACCCACCATTTGCTAGACTTTCTTTTTCCATCGTAGTTTAATCTCTCACTGTATATGTACATTTACATGCCCCACGCCGTCAGGGCACGACTTGTTGAAAGAATGATTTTAAACTTTGGATCACTCAATGCTTTTTTGACCACACAAGGACCTGGAGGACCTCACCGAATGAGTGATCAGCTTAATCGAGGGCTTCCTCCAAGATAACACGTATATTTAAATATCGAAACATCCCATTCATTCACAAATCCATACTAAACATGACGATTATGATAATCCATTATAATGACTTGTGACTTGTTAGAATTCAGATTTAGACCGAAACTTGAAGACCAGTTAAAGATGGTAATAATGATGATTAAAGATAAGCAAATGATGTTTGGGGACCATTTGGGCCGTACAGTTTCCTGTCATTTGTCTTATAGGCGAGGAAAAAATCCCGAAAAAAGCATCATCTACTAAACCTGTCCTGACAGGGGATCGAATTCGGGCCCGCGGCGTATGAGGCAGCGATGTTAAACAGAAACCTCACGGTGGACCATTTACTAGACAAAACTCAATCGCGCGATAGAAGGCTCTTGGAGTAAAAACTGGCTGCTGGCCTCACATCCATATGTACTATTTTCAGATATGAACGAACATCCAGATGACATGTGGTTAGGATATCAGGTACCGACCGGTTATAGTTTATTTACTCAACCTGGAAGCACTACTTATTTCGATGCTGGTTGGGCACCGGTCCATTTATGGCCGAAATTCCATAAGATTTATTTTTCTCCACGGAAACTCGAACCAGCGCATGTATCGTAGCTATGCGTTAAGGCATGATGCCTTAGGACGCTCGACTACGGTGTGAACGAGTAAGGAAAGCCATAAAAAAATCTCAGTCGGGTTGATTGACACCGGGATTTCAACCCGGGATCTGCAAAATACGAGTCTCAAATGCTACGGTACTACTTGCAACAACTCGCTCGGTATAACAAATCCTTGTTAGCTTCCTTACATAAGTTCATATATCAAGGACAACACTATAATAGTTTTGTCTTGTCCATAATTCACGTCCGGAGCGTTGCGACGGGAGTGAGTTATCCAAAGAGAAGAAAATTCGCGTGATATTTTAAAATACTGCTTAGTGAATGAAATGAAAATACTATTTAGTGAATACATTTTTAGTAAGGATATTAATAAAATGGAATTAAGTTACGATTTTATATAATGTTATTTATTGTGTAGCAATGTTTTGAAAGTGTGACCTAATGTGTTCTCTAGCTTACAAATCAGAAATGTTTGCGAGTCAGGTTCGACAATTTCCGAACAATTGGTCACCAATACTATCAATTTAATTTCGAGATATTTCAGTGATGGTAGACCGTGATTAGTTTAAATCTTTAAAGTGATGCGGACTCTTAAATTATTGGTCAATATTCAATGACTATCATAATGAACAGGTAATAACAAAACATTAAGTTATAGCTACCAAGGAAAGAGAATCTTCACGGTCACCATGGTAAAGTCCAAAGGGGCCACTTGGATGTAAAAGTGACTCTAAAAACCAGTCAAAGTTATCACCAAGTCTTAAGGTATTTATGATGAATTCAAACTGCGGACTTTAGTAAAGTGAAAAGTAAAATAAACACTTTCAAATTACACTGAGCAACAAAAATAAACTTTTTTTTTGTCTCAGAAAGAAAAATATGCAATTCTGATAGCATTTTTTCTCCTGAATTCAAATATGATATCGGTTTTTCTCCATCACGTAAGGTTTCCGAGAGACAGGAATTTATAATTTCAAACACTTTAATATTTTCTACATTCGTAACTACACAATATTCGAACATTCGGGCACACCTAGAAAGTAAGAAATGACGATTTTCTGCTATATTTCGCCTGTGGAGCATCCCTTTTGATGGTCCAACAATAATCGGAAAGCATATTAGGATTCCATTTACCTTGATATCTCTTTTCCATAGCTGAAACCATTTGAGTTAGCTCATTTGGTTTTATTTTACAATGGACAGATGGATGAAAAAACGTTTATTAAAAACTAATTATTTAAATCCATTAATTGAAATTGAAATAAAAAAAACTGTGGGTGATGGAGAAATTTCGAATACATATTTGAAAACTCGAAAAAAAACTGCATTAAGTACAACTATTGGTACTCATGAGACAAAAATCATGTTGATCAGTGCTATTATTACGTTAACCTAACAATTCCTAAATCCAACACGGTTACATTATTTTTGCATATTTCATTGGCATCTGTCACATTTCACTAACTGCATCTGGTCATGCAGAAAATACATCAGTTCATTATGTTTTTACGAAAATGAAATTATATGTTTATAGATCTTTCTAAAACAGAATATTTAAAGGCTTATAATTATAACAAAAAACACAACAGAATATAAAACCACAAGGGTTTTTAATAGGGTAAGTATTTGAAAAAATGGATCGGCAGTCTCTACTTCAGTTTGTACAGATAAGAATAATAATAAGATAAGAGAATTTGACTATAAAGAAAGCAAGGACTATAACATTCTATAATATATATATCCACCGCTGTGGTCTCGAGGTTGAATGCTGCCTTGTCACGCAGCGGGCCCGGGTTCGATTCCCGGTCGGGACCGGCTCCTGGGTGAGGTTTTTACGGGGTTTTTCCTCACCTGTAAGACAAATGTCAGGAAAACTTTAAGGCCCAAATGGTCCCCAAAATCATATGGCCATCATCATCATCATCATCCTTCACCGGTGTGGAAAGTAACGGGAAGCTACCACACCTATCATTTCCTAGTAAAAGCATAGCATGAAAATGCTATGATTGTAGTGAAAGACCTGCCCTCGGGCAGAATTACTGTGGATGGATATATATATATATATATATATAACTTATATATAGTCTCTAGCCTTAATTTAACTTATTACATAATTTAAAATAATTCAAAATAAGATAGAAAATATTATATAATAACAGATCCACTTTCCCAAAATTTTAAATAATATACTTGTGCGTGTGTATGTATGTAGGCTATGTGTATGTGTGTGTGTGTGTGTGTGTGTGTGTGTGTGTGTGTGAGTCTCGAATGTCTGGAGCAATTTCACAATATTTGGTATAGGCCTACATAATTATAACGTATCATCCGACAATGTCGGTGTAAGTGGTAAAATAACCCTAGCACACCTATGGATAGGAGGGGGAGTTGAAATGATCGACAACGACCTATAGGCCTATACTCGTATGTTTCAGTATAAATCTAGAACACTTGGAGAAATTCAAAATAAGCGGTATGCATATAAAACATTAGCTCAGGCTAGGGAAATATGGAGAACTTACATCCACGCGGTCATGAGTGAGTTAATTAGTTTTGGGTTTAAGTATAATAAGTTCAAAATGGGTTTACTTTTTACGTAACAAACAGATTTATAAGTTAATTAACAATGAATGATTAAATAAATAAATATATATATATATATATATATATATATATATCCATCCATCCATAGTAATTCTGCCCGAAGGCAGGTCCTTCACTGCAATCATAGCATTTTCATGCTATGCTTGCAGCTTTAATAGGGAATTGTAGGTGTGGTAGCTTTCCGTTGCTTTCCACACCGGCGAAGGATGATGATGATGATGATGATGATAATGATAAGGATGATGATGATGGCCATATGATTTCGGGGACCGTTTGGGCCTTAATGTTTTCCTGACATTTGTCTTACAGGTGAGGAAAAACCCCGCTAAAAACCTCACCCAGAAATACTGTCCCGACCGGGGATCGAACCCGGGCCCGCTGCGTGAGAAGGTAGCACGCTACCTCGAGACCACAGCGGTGGACATATATATATATATATATATATATATATATATTAACTAAATATACCATTAATTAACGGGGCACGCCGTAGCGTAGTGGTTAAGGCACTGAACTACAAGCCGGAGCGTCGAGGGTTCAAGTCCCGTTGGGGTCAGGATTTTTAAACTGACCCAAACCCTCTGGCGGCACTATGGCCCTGGGGTCGACTCAGCCTCTAACGGAAATGAGTACCAGACGCTTGTTCTGGGGGTAAAGGCGGCCGTCACGCAGGGCTGACAACCCGGCTGACATAAAGTGCCGATTGTCTAGAAAAAGTGGGAGCCTTAACCTCCTACTACCCCAAGGGCCTCCGGGTCTGTTGTGGGATCACTTTACTTTACTTACCATTAATTAACACAAAAATTATTACAATGTCCTTTAATTCCCACTGGTAGGCCAAGGACCTCCTAGGCCTGTCGCGCTTGGAGTTTTTAATTACAATCAGATATAGGCTATAATTTTCTTATTAGAATTGCTGGATTTCGGATTTCCTGCAAAGTTGATTAAACTAATTCGAATGCGTATAAATGGCACAAAAAGTAGAATGCGTGTAGGCAAACAGTTTTCTAATACTTTTGAATTTCACAATTAGTTAAAGCAAGAATATGCACTATCTCGGCTACTATTCAACTTTGCACTAGAGCATGCCATCAAATATTTAGTGGATGAAGAAGGCCTACAACTGAAATGATATTAATAAGCTGTTAGTTTATGCTGATGATGTAGAATTATATGGCGATAATGAGTATTTTAAGGTCCAACATTGAGTAACACTAAGAAATTGGGATTGGAAGTGAACCTTAATAAAACTAAATATATATTAATACATAGAAATACATTAGGCCTATAGGCTAAAATAGAAATGGACACTTAATGCCAAATGAGGGAAATTTTGATGAAGTGGCTGATTTTAAATACCTAGGGATAACAGTTACAAATAAGAATGAGATGCACAAAGAAATTAAAATGGATAAAATTCTGGAAATGCATGATATTATGCATTACAGAGACTCTTGTCCCAATTTATCTGAAAAATGTTAAACTGAAACGAGTTATATGGATGCGAAACATGGGCTCTAACTTGAAGGGAGCATTTGAAAATAAATTTCTTAGGAAAAATTTTGGACCAAAGAGAGGTGAACAGGCAGGTGAATGTATTTGAATGTAGAAGACTTCATAACAGTGAAGTACATGATACGATGTAATAAGAACAATTAAGTCTCGTAGATTGCGATGGGCAGGACATATGGCACAAATGGAAAATGAAAGAGGGCATGGAATCTTCTTGTAGGAAAACCAGGGAAAACGCCTAGTTGGTAGACCAAGAATGATGTGGGAGAATATCATTAACAATGATTTAAGGGAAGTAGATTATAAACGCCGAAGGTATCTATCTCTACTTTGTCGTAGTGATGGGGCTTGCGTGATTAAATTATCCCAAGAACTATGCCGGTGGTAGCTTAGCTATTGGTAGGGCCTCCCAAGCTAGACAGGTCGAGAGTGATAACCCAGATGAAAGAGATTACCTGGTCGTGCAGATGGGGGATTTGCATGGGGCTGACAAACTCACCCTGTAAAAACTTACACCGTTGAGAATCCCTGAACTAAGCAAGCTGGACTGAAAATTTTAAAACGATTAAGTCCTCCCACCAGATGGATTGACAGTGTGGAACAGGACCTGAAGGTTATGGGAGTCCAGGGATGGAGAAGGAAGACGGAAGACAGAAATGGATGGAGGAGCATAGTTGGGGTGGTCAAGACCTGTAATAGGCTGTGCACCGAACGTAATGAGAGGAGATTATAAAACATTAGCTCAGAATAGGGATGTATGGGGAGCTTATGTCCGCGTGGCCATTAGTTATTTAGTTAGTTTGTTATTAAGTTAATTAGGTATTATTAGGGTCGGAAGATGAGGGCCTATAAAATGCCTATAAAAGACCTGTAGAAAGACCTAAAGATATCCTACAAAAGATCTAAAAAATTGGAAAAAGCGTTGCAGTTACTAACGAGTGATAAAGACAACCTCGCTGCCTTCACCCTCTGTTCGAGATAATTGTCACAAAGTGGCAACTTCTTAGAATTTTTTTTGTCGAAATACAATAGTTCAGGCAGTCAGTAGGCTGGTGGTTAAAAATAACATGATATTTCGTGAGGGTTCAACAGTTTCTCGCAGAACAAAAGTCTTTGGAATGTGAAAAGTCTTTAGAAAGTAAAACTAGAGAGTGTTTTTAAAAGACTTTGGAATTGAAACTAGACTGCAGATTCTTGAATTATACAAATGGTAACTTATAACTCATAAGGTAAAGTTGCAAAAAAAAACCGTTAAGACCCAAAAAATTGTAAAATAAAAGAGACCAATAAACCAGAAAATGTAAAAAGAAAAGACAAAAAAGAGGAATAAAAATCACCATTTTCTGGCCTCGTTTTCAGACATACAATTAAAAAATTATATTTCCTCAACTTCCGAGTCCTAATTATTACTAGTTTATTTTACCCCTCTTCAATACTATCACCCCTCAAAATGAGGAAGAGAGAGAGAGAGAGAGAGAGAGAGAGAGAGAGAGAGAGAGAGAGAGAGAGAGAGAGAGAGAGAGAGAGAGAGATTTTTAACACACTTGTGGTATTGATGAACTGAGGCAAGGTTGAATTTTCAGTTCATTACATGTTCATTATCGCTATTTAGAACACACGTGCTGATATTCTCGGACTTCGCAGACACGGACCTACAGATGACATCGGTAATAAATTTCGGTGATATCTCGTGATGGTTTCAAACAATACAGGTACCGCAGAATGATAAATAATTTACACTAAGCCTATACAGAACCTACAAATTGCGTTCAAAGGGTAGGTAATTTATGATTGGTTACTACATTCCTACCTCCAGCTACTCCCACTCTAAGCAGAACAGTACTAGACCTGTATTAATAATATAGGGCTATTCAAAAAGAAGGATCAGACTTCAAACATTTATTTCTTCCAAACTACAAAAAAATAGAAACACAATTCTAACGTTCCTGGCAAGAGAAAAGTTGAAATTTAACTATTTTATGAATTCAATGTGAGCACCATGTGTTACACGACAAATACCAAAACGATGACGTATTTCTTGCCACACACTATTAACTCTGTTAATCAGTTGTTAATTCTAGTTATCGAATTCACAGCTTCAAAATTCGATGTCGCAGATTTTCAAGAGTGTCAGGCATAGAGGAATAAAAAAACGGTATTTTACGTAACCCACAGACAAAAAATCACACGGGGTTAGGTCTGGTGACCTGGGAGGCAACCGGCGATGAAGTTGGATCTTCTGTTCCTTCTCTTCCAATTCAACAGCACCAATGCGACCATGATCGCAACTTCAAGCAACAGCGCCAATGCGGCCATGATCGGAACTTCAAAGTTTCTCTTTCTAGGAACGTTGGAATTGTATTTCTATTTTTTTTTTTTTTTGTAGTTTGGAAGAAATAAATATTTGAAGTCTGTCCCTTCTTTCTGAATAGCCCTATATTTTGTACATAACAGCTTATTCCCAGTAACCACTTACGTATATATTAATTAAATAAATATGAATAAATGTATGTTAATTATAAATATAAGTAAATTAACTGACACTATCGAACCCGAAGGTTCATGACCGAGTGGACATAAGCTCCCCATACTATCGTTTCAAATAGTAGAATGGCTGAGGTTAAGGTGAAAGATTGTAAATCTTTTAAGGATCCCCATCCTGAGCTGTTTTCCAATCATCCCTTGTACTACATACTTCCCTCGAATCATGATTAATGTTATTCTTCCACCTCATTCTTGGTCTGCCAACTGGGCGTTTCCTCTCTGGTTTTCCTACAGTTTCCATGTCCCTCTTTCACTCTCCATTCGCGCCACATGACCTGCCCATCTAAGTCTATGAGACTTAACTGTTCGTATTGTATTTGGTTTTCTATAAAGATCATGTAGCTCACTGTTATGAAGTCTTCTCCATTCGCCTGTCTGTTTATCTCTCTTTGTTCCAAAGATTGACATACGAAGTTAATTATAAATATAAATAGATAAATGTAAAAAATGGATAAATTCCTTCAGTCATAAATGAAGTATATGGCTGGGAAATGCTCCCTTGCTTTAAGAGATGAGCCTACGAGTACTGTATTTCACAATAAATAATAATAATTTTATTGCAGCCAAATAGCCAGGATTAAATTAGTTAGATGATTAATTCCTACCTCTTATTTCCCGCCTTCTTAAATAAAGTAGGCCTATATAAGTATAGTTCCCATTGCAACCTATGGAATAGACATCATTTGGGAGAAGCTGAGTCTAAGAGATCTAATAACTTTGGAAGCAGTCAAATCACGATTCTTGTAAGCCGTCCTAGGTGTCTCAAAACACACAAAGTCGAGGCTAGCATATGAACTCACAGAAGAACTGCGTATGAGACTACCATCCACAGACAGCTCAAATAAACTACTTCAGGAAAGGGAGAAGAAGAGACAAGAGATATGGCTGGACTTTTATACAACAGAAGCCATGACAAACAGATCCTGGACCAACACCAATCAAGAACTCCGACACCTGGTGAACTCAATAGCAGTGCATGGATACCACCACAAGATATGCAAGACCAAGTTTTTCCACGATCCCGGGAACAACTGTGTGTGTGAACTGTGCGAGAAACCATGCGACCGTTACCATGTAACCACCTGCAAAAAACGAGGGATATCCCTGGTAGAATTCTGCAAATAACAAACTATGTAAATCAAATTAATGACAAAACTTATGTAACATATATTTTCTGCACAACTTGTGCGCATTTATTCTATTATTAAATAAAGTATACACCACAAAGATGAAATTTAACAGTGATGTAGGTTGAAAACTTGTGCACTTTGTATTAACAACGTATTCTTATTTGCTATAAGACTTGGCCAGTTGTGCCACTTTAAAATATCAAAACTAATTTATATCATCGTCATCATCATCATCATCCTGCCAGGTATTAGTCCTAGAAGAACTGTTACGGCCTGAGAAAGCGGTTTTCGTGCTATCTTTTCATAGGTCGACCAAGTGACCGTTTCCCATTTGGACAATAGTTCATTATTGCCTTGGGGATCCTGGATCTAGCCATTCTTGAGACATGTTCCTTCCATATTTGAAGAGAAAAATTATACGCTCAGACCGGGACTTGAACCCGGGACCCTTGGTTCTCTAGACCAAGTGCTCTACCAACTGAGCTACCTGAGACAAGTACCGATCTAAGCGCAAATCCTTCTCTTATACATTGTAATTCCCTTCCAACAAATGCTCTGAAGCCATGCTTCTATCTTGCAAATGTCGGCTCCTTTATTAAGAAGACATATTTGGGAATTATACATTACAGCCAGTACGGCTTTTTTCATGTTTTAATAATTGATTTCGTACATCTCATTGATGGATAAATCATATTTGAAGAGAAAAATTATACGCTCAGACCGGGACTTGAACCCGGGACCCTTGGTTCTCTAGACCAAGTGCTCTACCAACTGAGCTACCTGAGACAAGTACCGATCTAAACGCAAATCCTTCTCTTATACATTGTAATTCCCTTCCAACAAATGCTCTGAAGCCATGCTTCTATCTTGCAAATGTCGGCTCCTTTATTAAGAAGACATATTTGGGAATTATACATTACAGCCAGTACGGCTTTTTTCATGTTTTAATAATTGATTTCGTACATCTCATTGATGGATAAATCATATTTGAAGAGAAAAATTATACGCTCAGACCGGGACTTGAACCCGGGACCCTTGGTTCTCTAGACCAAGTGCTCTACCAACTGAGCTACCTGAGACAAGTACCGATCTAAACGCAAATCCTTCTCTTATACATTGTAATTCCCTTCCAACAAATGCTCTGAAGCCATGCTTCTATCTTGCAAATGTCGGCTCCTTTATTAAGAAGACATATTTGGGAATTATACATTAACAGCCAGTACGGCTTTTTTCATGTTTTAATAATTGATTTCGTACATCTCATTGATGGATAAATCATATTTGAAGAGAAAAATTATACGCTCAGACCGGGACTTGAACCCGGGACCCTTGGTTCTCTAGACCAAGTGCTCTACCAACTGAGCTACCTGAGACAAGTACCGATCTAAACGCAAATCCTTCTCTTATACATTGTAATTCCCTTCCAACAAATGCTCTGAAGCCATGCTTCTATCTTGCAAATGTCGGCTCCTTTATTAAGAAGACATATTTGGGAATTATACATTACAGCCAGTACGGCTTTTTTCATGTTTTAATAATTGATTTCGTACATCTCATTGATGGATAAATCATATTTGAAGAGAAAAATTATACGCTCAGACCGGGACTTGAACCCGGGACCCTTGGTTCTCTAGACCAAGTGCTCTACCAACTGAGCTACCTGAGACAAGTACCGATCTAAACGCAAATCCTTCTCTTATACATTGTAATTCCCTTCCAACAAATGCTCTGAAGCCATGCTTCTATCTTGCAAATGTCGGCTCCTTTATTAAGAAGACATATTTGGGAATTATACATTACAGCCAGTACGGCTTTTTTCATGTTTTAATAATTGATTTCGTACATCTCATTGATGGATAAATCATATTTGAAGAGAAAAATTATACGCTCAGACCGGGACTTGAACCCGGGACCCTTGGTTCTCTAGACCAAGTGCTCTACCAACTGAGCTACCTGAGACAAGTACCGATCTAAACGCAAATCCTTCTCTTATACATTGTAATTCCCTTCCAACAAATGCTCTGAAGCCATGCTTCTATCTTGCAAATGTCGGCTCCTTTATTAAGAAGACATATTTGGGAATTATACATTACAGCCAGTACGGCTTTTTTCATGTTTTAATAATTGATTTCGTACATCTCATTGATGGATAAATCATATTTGAAGAGAAAAATTATACGCTCAGACCGGGACTTGAACCCGGGACCCTTGGTTCTCTAGACCAAGTGCTCTACCAACTGAGCTACCTGAGACAAGTACCGATCTAAACGCAAATCCTTCTCTTATACATTGTAATTCCCTTCCAACAAATGCTCTGAAGCCATGCTTCTATCTTGCAAATGTCGGCTCCTTTATTAAGAAGACATATTTGGGAATTATACATTACAGCCAGTACGGCTTTTTTTCATGTTTTAATAATTGATTTCGTACATCTCATTGATGGATAAATCATATTTGAAGAGAAAAAATTATACGCTCAGACCGGGACTTGAACCCGGGACCCTTGGTTCTCTAGACCAAGTGCTCTACCAACTGAGCTACCTGAGACAAGTACCGATCTAAACGCAAATCCTTCTCTTATACATTGTAATTCCCTTCCAACAAATGCTCTGAAGCCATGCTTCTATCTTGCAAATGTCGGCTCCTTTATTAAGAAGACATATTTGGGAATTATACATTACAGCCAGTACGGCTTTTTTCATGTTTTAATAATTGATTTCGTACATCTCATTGATGGATAAATCATTTTGAAGAGAAAAATTATACGCTCAGACCGGGACTTGAACCCGGGACCCTTGGTTCTCTAGACCAAGTGCTCTACCAACTGAGCTACCTGAGACAAGTACCGATCTAAACGCAAATCCTTCTCTTATACATTGTAATTCCCTTCCAACAAATGCTCTGAAGCCATGCTTCTATCTTGCAAATGTCGGCTCCTTTATTAAGAAGACATATTTGGGAATTATACATTACAGCCAGTACGGCTTTTTTCATGTTTTAATAATTGATTTCGTACATCTCATTGATGGATAAATCATATTTGAAGAGAAAAATTATACGCTCAGACCGGGACTTGAACCCGGGACCCTTGGTTCTCTAGACCAAGTGCTCTACCAACTGAGCTACCTGAGACAAGTACCGATCTAAACGCAAATCTTCTCTTATACATTGTAATTCCCTTCCAACAAATGCTCTGAAGCCATGCTTCTATCTTGCAAATGTCGGCTCCTTTATTAAGAAGACATATTTGGGAATTATACATTACAGCCAGTACGGCTTTTTTCATGTTTTAATAATTGATTTCGTACATCTCATTGATGGATAAATCATATTTGAAGAGAAAAATTATACGCTCAGACCGGGACTTGAACCCGGGACCCTTGGTTCTCTAGACCAAGTGCTCTACCAACTGAGCTACCTGAGACAAGTACCGATCTAAACGCAAATCCTTCTCTTATACATTGTAATTCCCTTCCAACAAATGCTCTGAAGCCATGCTTCTATCTTGCAAATGTCGGCTCCTTTATTAAGAAGACATATTTGGGAATTATACATTACAGCCAGTACGGCTTTTTTCATGTTTTAATAATTGATTTCGTACATCTCATTGATGGATAAATCATATTTGAAGAGAAAAATTATACGCTCAGACCGGGACTTGAACCCGGGACCCTTGGTTCTCTAGACCAAGTGCTCTACCAACTGAGCTACCTGAGACAAGTACCGATCTAAACGCAAATCCTTCTCTTATACATTGTAATTCCCTTCCAACAAATGCTCTGAAGCCATGCTTCTATCTTGCAAATGTCGGCTCCTTTATTAAGAAGACATATTTGGGAATTATACATTACAGCCAGTACGGCTTTTTTCATGTTTTAATAATTGATTTCGTACATCTCATTGATGGATAAATCATATTTGAAGAGAAAAATTATACGCTCAGACCGGGACTTGAACCCGGGACCCTTGGTTCTCTAGACCAAGTGCTCTACCAACTGAGCTACCTGAGACAAGTACCGATCTAAACGCAAATCCTTCTCTTATACATTGTAATTCCCTTCCAACAAATGCTCTGAAGCCATGCTTCTATCTTGCAAATGTCGGCTCCTTTATTAAGAAGACATATTTGGGAATTATACATACATACAGCCAGTACGGCTTTTTTCATGTTTTAATAATTGATTTCGTACATCTCATTGATGGATAAATCATATTTGAAGAGAAAAATTATACGCTCAGACCGGGACTTGAACCCGGGACCCTTGGTTCTCTAGACCAAGTGCTCTACCAACTGAGCTACCTGAGACAAGTACCGATCTAAACGCAAATCCTTCTCTTATACATTGTAATTCCCTTCCAACAAATGCTCTGAAGCCATGCTTCTATCTTGCAAATGTCGGCTCCTTTATTAAGAAGACATATTTGGGAATTATACATTACAGCCAGTACGGCTTTTTTCATGTTTTAATAATTGATTTCGTACATCTCATTGATGGATAAATCATATTTGAAGAGAAAAATTATACGCTCAGACCGGACTTGAACCCGGGACCCTTGGTTCTCTAGACCAAGTGCTCTACCAACTGAGCTACCTGAGGTAGCTCAGTTGGTAGAGCACTTGGTCTAGAGAACCAAGGGTCCCGGGTTCAAGTCCCGGTCTGAGCGTATAATTTTTCTCTTCAAATATGATTTATCCATCAATGAGATGTACGAAATCAATTATTAAAACATGAAAAAAGCCGTACTGGCTGTAATGTATAATTCCCAAATATGTCTTCTTAATAAAGGAGCCGACATTTGCAAGATAGAAGCATGGCTTCAGAGCATTTGTTGGAAGGGAATTACAATGTATAAGAGAAGGATTTGCGTTTAGATCGGTACTTGTCTCAGGTAGCTCAGTTGGTAGAGCACTTGGTCTAGAGAACCAAGGGTCCCGGGTTCAAGTCCCGGTCTGAGCGTATAATTTTTCTCTTCAAATATGATTTATCCATCAATGAGATGTACGAAATCAATTATTAAAACATGAAAAAAGCCGTACTGGCTGTAATGTATAATTCCCAAATATGTCTTCTTAATAAAGGAGCCGACATTTGCAAGATAGAAGCATGGCTTCAGAGCATTTGTTGGAAGGGAATTACAATGTATAAGAGAAGGATTTGCGTTTAGATCGGTACTTGTCTCAGGTAGCTCAGTTGGTAGAGCACTTGGTCTAGAGAACCAAGGGTCCCGGGTTCAAGTCCCGGTCTGAGCGTATATATTTTCTCTTCAAATATGATTTATCCATCAATGAGATGTACGAAATCAATTATTAAAAACATGAAAAAAGCCGTACTGGCTGTAATGTATAATTCCCAAATATGTCTTCTTAATAAAGGAGCCGACATTTGCAAGATAGAAGCATGGCTTCAGAGCATTTGTTGGAAGGGAATTACAATGTATAAGAGAAGGATTTGCGTTTAGATCGGTACTTGTCTCAGGTAGCTCAGTTGGTAGAGCACTTGGTCTAGAGAACCAAGGGTCCCGGGTTCAAGTCCCGGTCTGAGCGTATAATTTTTCTCTTCAAATATGATTTATCCATCAATGAGATGTACGAAATCAATTATTAAAACATGAAAAAAGCCGTACTGGCTGTAATGTATAATTCCCAAATATGTCTTCTTAATAAAGGAGCCGACATTTGCAAGATAGAAGCATGGCTTCAGAGCATTTGTTGGAAGGGAATTACAATGTATAAGAGAAGGATTTGCGTTTAGATCGGTACTTGTCTCAGGTAGCTCAGTTGGTAGAGCACTTGGTCTAGAGAACCAAGGGTCCCGGGTTCAAGTCCCGGTCTGAGCGTATAATTTTTCTCTTCAAATATGATTTATCCATCAATGAGATGTACGAAATCAATTATTAAAACATGAAAAAGCCGTACTGGCTGTAATGTATAATTCCCAAATATGTCTTCTTAATAAAGGAGCCGACATTTGCAAGATAGAAGCATGGCTTCAGAGCATTTGTTGGAAGGGAATTACAATGTATAAGAGAAGGATTTGCGTTTAGATCGGTACTTGTCTCAGGTAGCTCAGTTGGTAGAGCACTTGGTCTAGAGAACCAAGGGTCCCGGGTTCAAGTCCCGGTCTGAGCGTATAATTTTTCTCTTCAAATATGATTTATCCATCAATGAGATGTACGAAATCAATTATTAAAACATGAAAAAAGCCGTACTGGCTGTAATGTATAATTCCCAAATATGTCTTCTTAATAAAGGAGCCGACATTTGCAAGATAGAAGCATGGCTTCAGAGCATTTGTTGGAAGGGAATTACAATGTATAAGAGAAGGATTTGCGTTTAGATCGGTACTTGTCTCAGGTAGCTCAGTTGGTAGAGCACTTGGTCTAGAGAACCAAGGGTCCCGGGTTCAAGTCCCGGTCTGAGCGTATAATTTTCTCTTCAAATATGATTTATCCATCAATGAGATGTACGAAATCAATTATTAAAACATGAAAAAAGCCGTACTGGCTGTAATGTATAATTCCCAAATATGTCTTCTTAATAAAGGAGCCGACATTTGCAAGATAGAAGCATGGCTTCAGAGCATTTGTTGGAAGGGAATTACAATGTATAAGAGAAGGATTTGCGTTTAGATCGGTACTTGTCTCAGGTAGCTCAGTTGGTAGAGCACTTGGTCTAGAGAACCAAGGGTCCCGGGTTCAAGTCCCGGTCTGAGCGTATAATTTTTCTCTTCAAATATGATTTATCCATCAATGAGATGTACGAAATCAATTATTAAAACATGAAAAAAGCCGTACTGGCTGTAATGTATAATTCCCAAATATGTCTTCTTAATAAAGGAGCCGACATTTGCAAGATAGAAGCATGGCTTCAGAGCATTTGTTGGAAGGAAGGAATTACAATGTATAAGAGAAGGATTTGCGTTTAGATCGGTACTTGTCTCAGGTAGCTCAGTTGGTAGAGCACTTGGTCTAGAGAACCAAGGGTCCCGGGTTCAAGTCCCGGTCTGAGCGTTATAATTTTTCTCTTCAAATATGATTTATCCATCAATGAGATGTACGAAATCAATTATTAAAACATGAAAAAAGCCGTACTGGCTGTAATGTATAATTCCCAAATATGTCTTCTTAATAAAGGAGCCGACATTTGCAAGATAGAAGCATGGCTTCAGAGCATTTGTTGGAAGGGAATTACAATGTATAAGAGAAGGATTTGCGTTTAGATCGGTACTTGTCTCAGGTAGCTCAGTTGGTAGAGCACTTGGTCTAGAGAACCAAGGGTCCCGGGTTCAAGTCCCGGTCTGAGCGTATAATTTTTCTCTTCAAATATGATTTATCCATCAATGAGATGTACGAAATCAATTATTAAAACATGAAAAAAGCCGTACTGGCTGTAATGTATAATTCCCAAATATGTCTTCTTAATAAAGGAGCCGACATTTGCAAGATAGAAGCATGGCTTCAGAGCATTTGTTGGAAGGGAATTACAATGTATAAGAGAAGGATTTGCGTTTAGATCGGTACTTGTCTCAGGTAGCTCAGTTGGTAGAGCACTTGGTCTAGAGAACCAAGGGTCCCGGGTTCAAGTCCCGGTCTGAGCGTATAATTTTTCTCTTCAAATATGATTTATCCATCAATGAGATGTACGAAATCAATTATTAAAACATGAAAAAAGCCGTACTGGCTGTAATGTATAATTCCCAAATATGTCTTCTTAATAAAGGAGCCGACATTTGCAAGATAGAAGCATGGCTTCAGAGCATTTGTTGGAAGGGAATTACAATGTATAAGAGAAGGATTTGCGTTTAGATCGGTACTTGTCTCAGGTAGCTCAGTTGGTAGAGCACTTGGTCTAGAGAACCAAGGGTCCCGGGTTCAAGTCCCGGTCTGAGCGTATAATTTTTCTCTTCAAATATGATTTATCCATCAATGAGATGTACGAAATCAATTATTAAAACATGAAAAAAGCCGTACTGGCTGTAATGTATAATTCCCAAATATGTCTTCTTAATAAAGGAGCCGACATTTGCAAGATAGAAGCATGGCTTCAGAGCATTTGTTGGAAGGGAATTACAATGTATAAGAGAAGGATTTGCGTTTAGATCGGTACTTGTCTCAGGTAGCTCAGTTGGTAGAGCACTTGGTCTAGAGAACCAAGGGTCCCGGGTTCAAGTCCCGGTCTGAGCGTATAATTTTTCTCTTCAAATATGATTTATCCATCAATGAGATGTACGAAATCAATTATTAAAACATGAAAAAAGCCGTACTGGCTGTAATGTATAATTCCCAAATATGTCTTCTTAATAAAGGAGCCGACATTTGCAAGATAGAAGCATGGCTTCAGAGCATTTGTTGGAAGGGAATTACAATGTATAAGAGAAGGATTTGCGTTTAGATCGGTACTTGTCTCAGGTAGCTCAGTTGGTAGAGCACTTGGTCTAGAGAACCAAGGGTCCCGGGTTCAAGTCCCGGTCTGAGCGTATAATTTTTCTCTTCAAATATGATTTATCCATCAATGAGATGTACGAAATCAATTATTAAAACATGTTCCTTCCAGTTTAGCTGATATCTGGAGATGTAGTCCAGTATCGGTGACACATTAAGTTCTTGAAGGATTTCTACATTTTTCTTTCGATCCCACTTGGTGTAGCCAGCTGTTCGGCGCATAAATCTCATCTCACAAGCTGTTAGTCTGCTTTTATCTCTCGTCCTTATAGTCCATGCTTCACTCCCATAACATGGGACTGGTCGAGCCATTATTTGATAAAGACGAGTACGAGTTGATGTTTGCACTAATGAAGGTTTTAAAACTCTATTAATGATTCCCATTGATTTGTTGAATTTCGCAATTTTCTCTGATAAATCCAAATTTTCAACAAAAGAGAGTTTATATCCTAAATAAGTAAACTCATTAACTCTCTCTAAAATTTTGTTATTTAAACAAATTTTGCTTGGTATTGGGGATTTTCCACAAAAGAACTAATTTATATCAAATTTTAACATGTAATATTTTTAAACCTGGAATGATTAATGCTAAGATTTTCATCCTATGTCCACCTGATTTAGTAAAGATATTTTATTTCACAATAAAGTGTTTAGGATTTTTTTTAACCAAAGCGAAACGAACAGTCAAGCGACTGGACAAAACATCATTACAGTGAGTTATATGATCTTTATGGAAAGTCAGATGTATATTGGGACAAGTCTTAAGATATTTTCTTACGAGCTGTCATAAATCTATCTGCCTAAGCCGCCCCTAATGGAGAGGTCATTGAATAAAGGCAACATGCCGGCAAAACCCTCATTGTCATTAGTGTCTTTCACTGAAATTTTGCATGGTTGTTAGCGTTTCTCTTTTATGCATATTTCCCCAGTTGTCGTCAGTATTTGTTTGTTTACTGGGAAAAATTATTTTCGCCACGTGCTTACAGGGTGTGAGTTGGGTTTAGCTAGTGGAAAGGAAGCGCTGGAAAGAAAGAATTTTAAGACTTGTGTTTCAGTATAATAAGAGCTGTTAAGTCTAGTAGGTTTAGATGTATTGGATAGAACATGTGGCACAAATGGTGAATGAAAGAGGGGGTATGTAAAATTCTTGTAGGAAAACCGTCCAGTAGATGGGCCAAGAATGAGGAGGGCAAATTATATTAACAACGATTTAATAAAAGTGAAGCCTTAGGGCTTAGGAGGCCCTTGGGTAGTAGGAAGTTAACACTTCCACATTTATAGACAATCGGCACGAGATGTCAGCTGGGTTGTCAGCCCTATGTGACGGCCGCCTCTACCCCCAGAACATATCTGATACTCACTTCCAGTCCTGAAATAGCCTACTAGTTTACTTATTAAATTTTTCAGAAAATTAATCCTAAAAAATATTTTCAATATACGGCGACGGCGATATACAAACCATAAAATTAAGGCTAAGTCGACCCAGGGTCATGATGCCGCCAGGGGGTTTAGGACAGTTTAAAAATCCTGACCTCATCGGTACTCAATCCTTCGACCTTCCGCCTTTTAGAGTAGGCCTATCGCCTTAATCAACTATGCTAGGCATGCTCTAACCATGATTTGAGGGAGGTGAATGATTGAAAAAATTCAGCCCTGGACAGAGACGTAATATCTGGATGGCCATGATCCTCTGGGCCCGATAGTGCCAGTAATTAGCTTGAATGTGAATAATGTAAATGTTTGTTATTTCAGAGATAGTGTCAGTAATAAAAGACTAATTACAACAGTTGGAGATTTAATCTTAGAGGCAGAATAGATGCCGAGAGGCCTGATTGGTCTAGAGGTTGCGAGAATTGCCGGTTGAAATACAGCCGAGATCGATGGATTTTTAGGATCGAAAAATCCAAGGAACCAATCCTCCGGGAGGGACTTTAGGCCGCGAGTCTCGAGCTCAAGATTTTTGAGCTGTTAAAGAACCTCAAGTTTACATTAACGGTTCTGAGCAAAAATTAACTGGCCTTCCTTTCTTCAAATAATATCTTAGTTCCCTATTAGATGTCTCATTGAGACGATGTGCTGACCACGTGTCACTCATTTGACATCTCTAGGAAATTAAGCATAACTAAATTAGCTTGGTTATGAAACTGCTGCTAGGGGAGCACCCATGTCTCTATGAGAGTCGTACGGGGTACTAAAAAGAGATATCGGCAGACCGAAAAAAAAAATATTATAGTATATTATACTTTTTAAAATTATTTTTCACTGAGAGTAATTAATATTATAATTACAAAGAAATACATGTTATCTCAGTCAAAGAATAAATTTATTACGTCGACGTTTCAATCTCGTTATGTGAGATCATTTTCAAGACGTGGTTGTTTATAAATTTATTATACATAGTTACCATCACCAAGACAATTTTAATTTTTTTAATATATATATATATATATATATATATTTAAATTAATAAATTAAAATTCCAATTTATAATTAAAAATGTTTTAGCAAGGAATCGTGTTATAACCATTCATTTAAATATTTTATTTTATTTAATGCTTTATTTTGTTATTTTTTATATAGGCCATTTCTGCTATTAATCTTTTTTGGTAATTATTTTCTTTGTGTAAAATTTTTATGTCATTCCATTTCATTTTATGATTTTGAGTAATTATATGTTCACTGATTATTGAAAGTTCTCATATATATATTTTTTTAAAAATTAAAATTGCCTTGATGATGGTAACCATGTATAATAAATTTATAAACAACCACGTCTTGAAAATGATCTCACATAACGAGACTGAAACGTCGACTTAATAAATTTATGCTTTGACTGAGATAACGTGTATTTCTTTGTAATTATAATACGAAAAAAATATGTAAAGAAGGACAGATGTCATCGTCTAATGAATCATCTCCTGTGTGATGATAAAGAGACCCCGAGCCTAGTTAAAAGAAATAGAAGAAAATATATTTATTTTGAAGGATTTTTTAATCACTTGGATAATATTACATATTTACAATCAGTATCATGTTCTAAACACACATATGCTAATTATAATATATTATGTACATATTTACAATCAGTATCGTGATCTAAACGCACATATGGTAATTATAATATATTATTTACAATTTATAACCAGTATAATGATCTAAACACACATAATTATAATATTTTTATTATAAGGATGTGTGTTGATCATGATACTGATTATAAATATGTAAGAGCATCCAAGAATTTAAAAAAATCCTTCAAAACAAATAAATTGAATATGACGAATTTTAAATATTGCCGCCTGCAAGCAACACGTTAATACATTGTACGAAGTGAATGCGAAAACTTAGCAACATCATAGTTTTCTAGTTTTTACCTTCCTTAACATCTTTGGAATTGTTCACTGAAGCTGCCATTGGCTGAAACACCTGTTGCACGCTAGATTCCTATTGGCTGTTGTCAGTCACCGTGAAAGAGGGGGGCCTCATACCCGTTCCTTCCAATAGTTAAGTTCAAGAAACGTTTATGACCCCTTCCTAAGAGGCCCGGTAAAATTTTCAACACTTTACACTGTACTGCATCTTGGTGCAATAAGAAATGCAATTACATGCAGTAATTTGAAGGAAAGAGCAGCTGTTTCACAAGCCATAAAATCAAAATTTTATAAAAGAACAACTTTTAATTATTTAGGAGAAAATGCCTAAATCAAGTTAAAGATATGTGATTGTGGTTAATCATAACTAACTCATTGGCACTATCGAACCCGGAGGTTCATGGCCGCGCGAATATAAGCTCTCCATTCATCCTTATCCTGAGCTAATGTTTTCTAATCGTCACCTGTACAATTTACATTCCTCAAATCATGGTTAATGTTATTCTCCCACATCATTCTTAGCCTACCTACTGGGTGATTTTCCTCTGTTTTCCTATGAGAGTTTTCATGTCCCTTTTTCATCAGCCATTCGTACCACATGTCTTGCCCATCGTAATCCACTAGACTTAACTATTCTTATTACATCTGATTTCCCTTGCAACTCGCTGTTAAGTAGTCTTCTCCAGTCACCTCTCTGTTCGTTTCTCTTTGGTACAATACTTTTCCTAAGAACTTTATTCTCAAATACTCTTATTTTTTTCCCTCCTCTCTTAAAGTAAAAGTCCACATTTCGCATCCATGTAATATAGGCCTAATTATTATCTATGTCAACGGAGTTGACAAGTGGGACGTCATTTTACTGCCCCCACTATTGTAGGGGTGCATACAATAACTAGGTCAAAGCTAGGAATGTGGCTGTTACCAGTTATAAACAAACTCTCCCAAAGCTGTGAAAACCAGAAAATAAAATATTATAATTTATCCTTTTTTCAGAGGATTTTTGTAAAAAATATTAACTTATATATAGTTTTTAATTCCTGACTTATTTTGTTATACTTTGAATTTATATTACGATTTCTATAACTAATATAATACAAACACACAGTTTTAGAATGATAATTTGCGGGGTGGCAGACCGGCGGAGGGTCATCTATTGTTAATAGTGTAGTTCAGTACTCATTTTGTATTGACAGCACAAAAAACATTTGTCTTTCTCAGTAGACTGTTCTTTAGTTCTAGCGTGTGGTGGATTTTAGAATTGTCTTGAAAATTCAGTTAATACATAATTTATTTAGTAGAATTAAGTGTTTAGTTATATACCCCAACTGGACATAGGGACCAAGGAAGACCAAAACATCGGTGGAAAGATCAAGACCATCTTCGCTAGGTTTACCGTACAGGCCACATGGCCTAAAACGAATTTGTTCATGATGATGATGAAGTGTTTAGTTACCGTTTAATAGATTGTTTTCATAAATTTTTAAAAATTATTTAGATAATAATTATTTATTTTAGTAATACTTAGTGCTTGTTATTGTGTGATAGATATAAGGAAAACGCAGTTAAACGTTTGAGTATATATATATATATATATATATATATATATATATATTAGTTTCGGTATACATTTGAACATAATTTAGACACAGTAGAATCTGGGATTTAAATATGCATACAAAGGAGATGTTAAACAAGTAGAAATAAAAAATGTATATATATATATATATATATATATATATAACTATTATATAATATATTACTATTATAAATTTTCAAATTGTTCAGTATATCCATCCATAGTAATTCTGCCCGAAGGCAGGTCCTTCACTGCAATCATAGCATTTTCATGCTATGCTTGCAGCTTTACTATGGAATTGTAGGTGTGGTAGCTTCCCGTTGCTTTCCACACCGGTGAAGGATGGTGATGATGATGATAATGATAAGGATGATGAGCATATTATTTCGGGGACCGTTTGGGCCTTAAAGTTTTCTTGGCATTTGTCTTACAGGCGAGGAAAAACCCCGATAAAAACCTCACCCAGAAAAACTGCTCCGACCGGGGATCGAACCCGGCTGTTCAGTATAGAATCCAATATAATTTTATTTTCATAATATAATTTAGAAGACTGATGTATTTGTAACAGAGAGTAGTACCTTCCCCTTTACTAGCTGCCTGTACCTGTTAGTGGAGTGAGTGAAGGGAGGATCTCTATCTACTGGTTTGAAATAGAGAATAGAAGAATAATAATTTTGCATATTTTTAGTTTAACGATTTTGAAGGAAGTTGGGATTACAAGAATCCCTGTAATGCGTAATAGCATGCGTTTACAGAATTAAGACTACGCTTAATTTCTTTCTGCACCTCATTCCTGTTTCTAATTATTGTTCCAGGCATTTGTGGTTTTTCTTGGAATTTGAAAACCCAATAAAATTAAAAAAATGAGAATAACACTTGTTTGACCACTAATGTATATGGAAGGCCTCCAACGGATGAGTGGACAGCTCAATGCCGGGCCATCTCTGAGACTACACGGACATTCAACACTACAGATCACTCACTCATATAGGCCTATTCACACTAATAAAGGCGAATATAATATGGCTGGGTTAAAATTCTATAAAGAGGGTTCAGGTCATTGGGTGTGTTATTTTTTTTAGATTTTCATCCTTTAACTTACTTCTTTTTAAAGTTTCAATTTCTTCAAGAATGTTAATTCTATGGCTATTATTCTCTTTGTGTATAATTGAAATAGTTATTTAGACAACTAGTTACAAAAGCATACATTTAGTAAGGAGATGCTCAAGTTAGAACACGACCGAAGGGCAGCGAGTTAGTAAACCTAATTTTGTAACGTGTTGTCTACAATATTTTACCTATGTTCAGATTATTTCAGTATGTGTTGTACCCTTAACAGAGATTTAGGCGCTCTCCCCCTACAGGGAAGAATTTTAACCATACTAATTTAGTTACACTTGTTTTCGTATAGATGTCATTTGAGTGGTCCGTGGTCAGCGTTCCGCCTCATACTGACATCTAAGAAACCAAGGTAGTACTAGGACGGAAAAATTCGGTTAATTTTGCTTAGATCCCTTTTCATTCAGGCTTAAGGATCTTTTACGAGCTTAGATCCCTTTTCATTCAGGCTTAAGGATCTTTTACGAGCCTGAAAATCTTCAGACTCGGGGACCCACGGCTTAAAGTCCCTCCCAGAGGACTTGTTCCGATTTTTCCATCCTAAAAAATCCATCGACCACGGCCAGGTTTGAACCCGCGACCCTCGGGACCAGAAGCAAGGAGCATAACCACTAGTCCACCGCGGCCGACATGTGTTGTATATTTAGCATATTTAATGAAATTTATTTATTGCTGAAACGATATGTTTAGAGAAAGAGCAATGTGGGCTTTGGAGAATAAAAAACCGATCAAATCAATATGCTGCAATTTTGGGTGCTAGTTTTCATATATGGATTTATAGTAAAAATGAGCTGGTTCTCACGGTTAATCATGAAAATTATTAAAAGCAGTCCAAGATGCAACTAAATCCACACGAATAAAAATATGTAATACTTTGGAATAACCCTCCCTTTTATATAAAAATGAGATTTGGACATTAAGAAAAAGAGACAGTAGCAGAATTAAAGCAACGGAAATGAAATTTGTCAGGGATACACACTTTTAGATCGAAAAAAAGAATGAATAAATTTTAGAACAATTCTGTGGCACCATGCATGAAACCAATAACCCTCATTTAAGTAGTTCTGAGAAAATGAAGATTCATGCATGGAGGTTTCCTATCTGAAGTGAACCTCCAATGTGTTGTCCATCTCTGGATCTTCTGTTTAACTAATTGTACAGCAATAAAAATTTGAGGGATCCAATGTTACATTAATAATATTAACTCTTTTTTTTAATTTGGGGGTTATGGGTTTTATGCATGGTGCCACAGAATTATAAGTAGAATCAGTAGAAGAAAAACTCAACAAATATAAATTAAACTGGCTAGACCATGTAAAAATAATGGATAATTAATTCAAGAATCCCAAAAAAATGATGATGAGCCCAAAGGATATCGTCGACCAGGAAGACCTCTTAAGAGACTGCTAGATGGGGCCGAAACTGATTTACAAAGGCCTAATTCGTGGCGGATTATGATGATGATGATGGTAAAGATGCAACTATTAATATACTTCTAAAAAAGTCAAAGAAAGTTTATTTATGTAGTTATACGAAATTATCATTAAACTGTATTTTACGTTTTGTTGATCCTATATTTTATGTTTTGATAGCGTGTTTTGTTAAAATATAAAGTATATAATACGTTTTTTTAAATAGTTTTCACTGAGAGTAATTAATATTAATAATTACAAAGAAATAAATGTTATCTCAGTCAAAACATAAATTTATTAAGCCGACGTTTTCAATCCGGAGATTGAAACGTCGATTGGGTCACTTTGACCTCCTCTAGCAGGAATTTTACCTTTTAATCCCCTTCAAATTCCACTACTAAATACAGCTATTCATTTATCTTCAGGAGTTACTGTTACTTGGGCACACCACGGACATTGTCCATAAAACACCCCGGGCTGGTTGATTAAAAATCTAGTTTGGTTTAGTCGACCAGAGGTTGCATCAGCTTTTTAACACCAAGGCTACTTAATAAATGTATGTTTTGACTGAGATAACGTTTATTTATTTGTAATTATTAATATTAAAATATAGTCCACCGCTGTGGTCTCGGGGTAGCGTGCTGCCTTGTCACGCAGCGGGCCCGGGTTCGATCCCCGGTCGGGACAGTTTTTCTGGGTGAGGTTTTTATCGGGGTTTTCCTCACCTGTAAGACAAATGTCAGGAAAACTTTAAGGCCCAAACGGTCCCCGAAATCATATGGCCATCGCAATCATCATCATTCATATTAATCTTATGTTAAGCTTAGGATTAGGGACTCTCCTGGCGCACCATTATCATCATCAACACCCATCATATCATCGGCGCAACGTAACCCCGCCTTCTAGGCGCCCCAACCTCAGAAGTGGGTTACAAGTACGCCATGCCAGGAGAGAAACCAGGAATGTCGAAAGACAAACCTGGGGCATTTGAAAAAAAGAAATATATAAAGTATAGGTTTTGTTGCCTAGTAACTACGAACTAAAGCGTCACTATTTGTTATAATAGCAGGCCCTAGATATAAACGTAAGAGTATGGAGCTTTCATTTTATTGAAAATCGAACCTTACGTCAGACTTAGTGTAGACAGTGATGGAACGGTTTTATGGGCCTACTTGTTATATGGCTTCTCGCATCGCGGATCTTACGGGTCCGTTAGTTACGCCCCTGGTCATATCGCGTTTGTAATCTTCATGTAATATACCAGCAGGCAATGCATGTCTATTGCTATAAATACTCAAGTGTTTTGTGAAAATTCAGCGAAATTTAGCGAGTTGGCTCAAGAGTTAGCCTATGAGATTCGTATTTGGGAGGTCCCGAGTTCAAATTTCGGTGGCAACCAACTTGATTGAGATTTTGTTTTCCTAGTTTTCTCCAATCGTCAACGCAAATTCCTGACTGGAATTTCATTACCAGGATTTATTTTAACATGTTCACCATTCCATGGTATCATGAAGATAAATAAAAATACAGTAGGCTACATAACAAATAAATAAATAGATGCTAAATAATCTTCTTCTTCTTCTTCACGGTTTAGGCTTGTTTACTGGCTTGTTCCGGCTCCAAATTGCCGATCTTTCCATCTTTTCCTTGGTCTTCCCAAACTTCTTCTTCCTCGAGGTGAATACTTGTATGCTGCTTTTGGTATTCTATTCTCAGTCATCCTTGCCAAGTGTTCTTTCCAGTTTGTTCTGTATTTCTCTATTGTTATGTTTAATTCCTCTATTTTTAGTTGTTGTCTTGTTTCTGTGTTATGGTTTTTGTCTGTTCTCTGATATCCTGCTATTGGTCTGAGGAATCTCATTTCAGCAGCTTGTATCCTGGCAGATTGTTGTGTTGTCACTGTCCAAGTTTCGGATCCATAAGTAATAATAGGCACTGCCATTGTCTTGTATAGTTTCATTATAGAGTCTTTTCTGGCTTTATTTTTCAAAATTATTTTTAGTGTACCTGTTATATAATTAAACTTATTTATTTTGTTATTTATATCTGTTTCTGCTGCGTATGATATTTCGCATCCTAGGAAGTTATATGTTACTACTTGTTCTATTGGTTTATTTTCTAATATTATCTTTGTCCGAACTGGATGAGCGCCCTTGAAGGCCATTGTTTTTTATTTTAGTGAGGATATAACCTTAGATGTTAAAATCCTCTCTAGCTAACAAATTCAAACCCGGAGGTTCAGGTAGCGCGGATATAAGTTCTCCATATTTCCGTAATATTCCTGTTACAGCTTATTCCTGAGTAAATGTTTTTCCAATCATGCTCCGTAAAATTCACCTCCTCAGTTTGTGATTAATTGAATTCTCCCATCTTATTCTTAGACTACCTACTTGGCGCTTTCCTTCTAGTTTTCCTACAAGAAGTTTCCATACTCCTCTGTTTTCCTCATCCATTCCACATTGTCCTGCCCATCGCAGTCTTCGACTGCGATGGGCAGGACAATGTGGAATGGATGAGTCTTAACTCTTCTTATTACATCTGCTTTCCCATAAAGATCACGTAGTTCACTTTATGTAGTCTTCTCCATTCTCATGTCTATTCATTCTTTTGGTCCAAAAAAAATCATAAGAATCTTACTCTAAAATAATCGTGATATTTATTCTCCCTTAAAGTAAGAGACCGTGTTTCGCATCCATATAAGTTAATATAACTCGAAGAAAGGTTGTTAGGTCTATATAGCCTATGGTTTAACTTAAACTTTTTAGAGAAGTTGGAATGAGTCCTTGTAATGCATAGTAGCGTGCGTTTCCAGAATTGAACCTATGTTTCATTTCTCTCTGCATCTCATTCCCGTTCGTATTTATTGTTCCTAGTCATTTGAATTCAGCCACGTATTCTATACTTCCTCATTTGTCCTTAACTGTATATTTCCATTTATATAATGTATTTATATATGTGACCATATATTTAGTTCTATTGGTGTTTACTTCCAGCCCCAATTTCTTATTGTTACTCAATAGAAGGTGCATGTTAACCCTTAGTATCTCTTCGCTATTGACTAATAATGCATCATCACATAGGCTACCAACAGCTTATTAATAACACCAAATGAACGCCTTCTTTGCCCTCTAAAGTCGCCTATTGTTAGCTTTAATAATTATGAATTGATTGCCCATTAACCTAAATTGTTGTTAGGCCTATTAATAACACCGAATTGTACGCCTTCTTTACCCTCTAAAGTCGCCTATTGTTAGCTTTAATAATTATGAATTGATTGCCCATTAACCTAAATTGTTGTTAGGCCTATATATTTTTTTAAACTACTATCAGTTGTGACTTTAATAAAAGCAAAACTAGACCACAATTTACTATTGTTCATTCAAAATTATAATTATTTTGCTTTTGCACCCTTAATGATAGCGTACGCCACTTGTGGATGATCGCCCTACCAGTATAGGTAGCTTATAGGGGTGGCATGTGGTTCCTAGCCATTATAATTCAACCTGGTGTTATATCTATCTAAATTCTTCAAGATGTTGCATACTGGCTGAAATTATATGAGAAAAATTGTTTCCTTTATGCTGACAGCTCGCTACTAAGTCTGCATTTTCCTTGACTATTTAACTAATGCCACAAACGCTAGTCAATGACCAATCACGTTTCAATGAATGTTGTTTTACAACCAATGACAGTCGTGTTTCACCTCGCTCTTTATCGATTTCTCTTTATCAGCTCCTGCTTTTGTGATAAAGAAATATCCTCCTTTTTAATGTTCTGAACAGGTCAAAGCATTATTTTTCTCCAACAAATACATTGAATATAGCAAATAATGAAAGGATTCCTTGATTTTACTGAGCTGTTTAGTAAACAAATAAATGAATAATCCGTAATGTTGATTATGATATATAGTTTGATGTGTTTCATTATTTCTCCACTTAGTGCACTCTTACAATATTGTGATCTTATTTGGCAATAAATAATATGATCAAGCAGCAGTGAATGAACATAACCTCATATTTCTGATTTGTTTTCAAACATCGCCGTTTACATTAAATATATAAATATTTTAAAATAACTATAGTTAAACAATGATTTGTGAGTAAACAGCTTAATTTTATTCGTTAAATAGTCCTAACAAATGCCACTGTTGATTTCCAAATTCTCTAGATAAATTGGAAATCACTCGTGGCATTACTTATGATAAACTGAAGAATATCATGGAAAGATCCTCAGTCAGGTTGTCCAGTATCGGGATATGAACTCGGAACCTTGAAAATACGATTTTAAAATTCTAAGTAACTTCCTCACTTACTGCATTATTGAACCCGGAGGTTATGTTTCCTATAGGCCTACATCCCTGTCCTGAGCTAATGTTTTCCAATCATTCCCTGTATAATTAATCTCCCTAAAAAATTCACAGTTAATGCTATTCTCCCATCTCATTCTTGACCTAACCACTGGGCGCTTTCCTAAAAATAAGTTTTCCCTTGTTCATTTCCCATTCGTGCCACATGTCCTACCCATTGCATTCTTCGAGACTTACAAGGGAACTATCAACCATTGCATGTCGAAACTTACCCTGAAATTTATCCTAGAGAAGTGTTGTGATATACGAAGATCCTATCCACAAAAAAACTTCCTTTTTTAACTGCCAGGCAACCCACAGTACGGAACAAATATATACCTTGCATGAAGAAGAGCGGAGTGAAGTGAGGCGGGACGCGGCGCAAATGACAGGCAGTGCGGGTTATCCAATCTACCAATTTAGTTACTATATTGCTTCCCTGTAGTTTAAATGAGAGATTTGGCGCTGAATTTTGTGTCTTGCAGTTAAAAATATCAGATTTTTTTGGCAGGGCCTTTTACGTCACAACGATTCTCTGGAAGAAATTTCAAGGTAGGTTTCAGCATGCAATGGTTGACAATTTCCGTGTTAGCACTGTTTTTATTACATCTGGTTTCCCCTAATAAGTATCATGTAACCCACTGTTATATAGTCTATTCCACTCTTTCCTTCAAACAATTTTCTAGCTTTATTATACAGCGTGTCGCGCCCGATGTGACGCGAGCTCGCGTTACGCTCGACGTGATGCTGGTTTCGCATGGAGCGCTTACGGTACAGGGCTTATGTTTATGGAATTGTCGCCAGATGACACCACATATATGGGAAATCGAAATGACCAACGTTCATAATAAATTCCCAAACGTGTTTATGGAAAAATGGATGTATACAAACCTGTCCCTGCATAACGTAATGAAATAAATTACATACATACTATTTATAAGATTCATGATGTGTTCCGTTGAGGTTTATTCAAAATTAATATAAAATTATAGAATATTCACCTGAAAGGTCCGTCTCCTCAACTTAATTATCATCAGCGAAGATAAACGTACTCGAAGAGATGGAAATCATGAAAGCAGCTCACAACGACAGCCTGATAAACGAAAACGAACCGAATACATGCAACCCCCTCTACCAGATCTTCAGTGAAACACCAGTTTTGAATCCTGCCGATGATGGGACAAGTCCCGAAAGCGCTACAGTTAAATGATAATTAAGTTGAGGAGACGGACCTTTCAGGTGAATATTCTATAATTTTATATTAACATACTATTTAGTAAACTATAAACTAATCTGATGTACACTAAACTGACCCATTGGAACCTAACAAAATGTTTTGGAATTAAATGCAAATGTTGGTCATTCACACATATGTTCGGCCAACTGGTGGATTTAATTTTATAAGCGTTCGCGCATGCGCACCTCAATTCTAAAGAACTTCGAAAAATCATTGAGAGGAAAAGTCATAATTTGTGTACATAGATAAACATAAAAAAAAGTTTGAGTATCGTTGCAAAACGTTTAAAATAGTAGGAAATACTCCGTATTAGTAAAGACGGGAAAGGCACCTAGAGCAACAGCATCATATGAATATTGTATGGAAAAATAATAGAACAAATTATTCTTAAGTTCTTAAATAAACATATGGTTGATGATAATACAAAATTTGAGATACTTCAGATTTTCGCCTGAGCAGTTTTATCAGGTTTAGAATTTAATAGAAGACGAAATTTATGTACATCCATAATATCCCTCAGATACAATACAATATTTACAGCTTTTATTTATTTCTTGACTAAGTTCAAGCCACAATAACTCTTTTTTCTGCACATCTCTGTATTCCTTCATACTCATGTCGTATAAAACACGATGGTTTGAGACGAAACTTATCAAAATTTCATCACTGAATTTTGCTAATATTGCAAACCAAGCGCTCTTTTACCGACATTTTGCATGAAATCTTCGTTTGTTTTTTTAGCCTTTTAGCAACGAGTACGGATAATAGTTTTTATATTCTTTATTTGCGCTGGCAAATTGCGTCCCAGATTCAAGTTATTCAAATACAGTATACACGACGCGACATGTCAGCGCAAAATTTTTCGCGCCAGCGCTTTGCGTTGTAAATAAACCACATCCATTTAAATGCACAGGGAGCAATTTTTGCGTTGGCGCTTTGCGTCGTAAATAAACCATAGCATAAGAGCTTTATTCTCAAATATTAGAACCTAATAGTTTCTCCTTTTTAAAGGGATTCTCAAATATTGCCTTCTCAAATGACGACTTCTGATCAAAGTCGTAATTACAGACCAAAATATATGCTGTGAAAATCAAATAAAAATGTAATTGAAAGCCAATGGCATGCTTATCTGCATAGTAATAGTATAGTGTTTGAAACACGTATTCCAGATCTTCCGAGTTCAAAACCAATCCAGTTGAACTTTTTTGTATTTTTTTTTCTGTCTTAACCATTTAATTGGCACTGTATCCTATAGGATACATCAATTGGTTCGATTTATTTAGTATTATCAATGAGACAGAAGAAAACGATCGAGTAGTAAAATTTAAATGTGTGTCGAATTACACAATCTTCTTCTTCTTCTTCTTCTTCATCACGGTTTAGGTTTATTACTAGCCTGTTCCGGCTCCAAATTACTGCTGTTTTCATCTTTTCTTTGGTCTTCCCAAACTTCTTCTTCCACTCGTGGTGAATAGTTATATGCTGCTTTTGATATTCTATTCTCAAACATTCTTGCTAAGTGTTCTTTCAAGTTTGTTCTGTATTTCACTGTTGTTGTGTTTAATTCCTCTATTTTTAGTTGTCTTATTTCTGTCTGTTCTTTCATATCCTGGTATTGGTCTGAGGAATTTCATTTCAGCAGCTTGTATTCTGCAGATTTTTGTGTTGTCACTGTCCACGTTTCGGATCCATAAGTAATAGTAATAGGAACTGCCATTCTCTGGTATTGGCTAATTTCATTATAGAGTCATTTCTGGCTTTATTTTTCAAAGTTCTTTTTAGTGCTCCTGTTGTATAATTAAACATATTTAGTTTATTATTTATATCTGTTTCCGTTGTGTATGATATTTCGGAACTTAAGGAAGTTATATCTTACCACTTGTTCTATTGGTTTATTTTTTAATATTATCTTTGTCCAAAGTGGATGAGCGCCCTTGAAAGCCATTTTTTTTTATTTTTCTGGTGATATTTTCATATTGTATTTTTTATATTTCTTCTTCTTCTTCCTTCCAAGTATTAGGCCAAGGCCTGTTACGATCCTATAGAAAATTTTCCCCCGGGAAATTCTCCTATAAGACTTGAAAGCATAATAATAGTCCCTTCGATTGGTTGCTGGCCAATTCATTTAGTTTATATAGCATTCTTTGTAATTCGTCTTCTGTTTTTGCTATTAAAATCTGGTCATCTGCAAAGGCTACTGTTGAATTACACAATAAACCTAATAATAACAATCAAGCATGATTTTGTTTTCAGTGCGATCCGTCACATTTAAATAACTGGTACGAGAAATTAATGTTTTGCCAATTAAAGGGTTAAAGGCAAATACAGAATTAGAGTTTCATTTTCATTATCTATTTCACCACTAAACCTAAATTCGTACTTGATTAAAAATTTAATGTAACTTGCGTTGTAGCCTAGAGTAAAAAAAAAAAAAAAAAAAAAAAAATAGCTTTCCAAAATACATTGGCCGAGGCTATCTTCCTTGACAGATTTACTCTCTTATAAGGCCCCTCATGGAGGAAGAAATTTTCTGGTAGAATTCACAATCAGTATCGTGACGAATTTGGATAGCCAAGAAAATCAGCTATAAAGATTACTGTCCCGTCCCGTACCCGAACGGTTTAAGACATGATGACTTGGTTTGTAGCTATGGGATTGCGCTGGTACAAGTCCCTGTGGGAACATTTCTCTTTTCTTTTGGAATTTCGGCCATTAATGGGACCGGTGCTCATCCAGCATCATGAGGAATTTGGATAACTATAATAAGTAGCGATTCCAAGTTTAGAACACCAGATATGACGGCTGGGGGATACAACATGCCGATCACATGTCACTCTTACGCTGGTTAATTGATTGTTCACATTTGTCATTAACACATGTAGATATGCTGGTAGGCCAAGTTGGCCTACAAGGCCTGTCGCACCATGGAGTTCGTATAAAGATTGCTAGCTAATATGTTACCCCTGGGCTATACTAACTGGACAATTAACACGTATCTGATTGACATAAGTGGATGTGAAGCCGTCCCGCGCCGTAGCCGAGCGGTTAAGGTAGGAAGCCTTGGCGCAGAGCTACGGGACTTGCGCTGGTTCGAGTCTCCATGGGGGAAGAAATTTTCTCATGGTATTTCGGCCAGTATGGGACCGGTGCCCACCCAGCATCGTGAGGCAATTGGGTAGCTACAATAAGTAGCGGCTCCAGGTTGAGGAACCAGCTCTAACGGCTGGGGGACTCGACATGCTAACCACATGTCACCCCTACACTGGTTGTTGATCATCTACCTCTGTGATTGACACATGTGGATGTGAAGGGCCAGCAGCCGGCTGGTAAAAGGGCAACCGCTGAAAAGTGGAAAGACCCTCAATCGGAATCGGATGTGAAGCCAGCAGCGTACTAATAATGCAAGCGACTTATGGCCTATCGTGCCATAGAGTTTAATAAAAAAAATATAAATATACTCAACTCGTATCCAACTCAGGGTCTGGTCGAGGGATTAGATGAGATGAGCCCATATATATAGAGGTCTGTGAATGACAAGTGTGCCGGCTGACCATCACAGGGGCAGATGAATGAAATTGAACGAAATGGATGAGATGAGTATGGAGAAATGGTGGAATGAAATTGTGGCAGAGGAAAACGGGAGGAACTCCAAAAGAAACCTGCCCAAGCTCCGTTTCGTCCACCACGAAACCCACATGGAATGACCGAGACTCAATCTCCGAACCCCAGCGGTGAAAGGCGAGCGTCTAACCACTTGCGCCATGGAGCCGCCTGAGTTTAATAAGAGTACAGACAATAGATAATAAAATTACACAGCTTGTTGGTATACACCCACAAAAATTAGATTCGATATGACCAGAGATATTCTGTCTTTCTGCCTCTCTCTCTGTTCCTCTTATCCCTGTATAGTTATGCCTACCATTCCTTTTACATGTCCCTCGCCACACAGGCCTAGGCAGAGCTGAATGGAGAGGATATTTTAACTCTTGATCCCATACATAGACCTACTTTTTAGATTATACATCGGCGTGTTGGATCTCATCAGATAAGTAATTATGTTAATGCCGAGGCCATCTTGAAGACAACTCGATCATTCCAGACAAGATACACCATTCTCCCAAACATTCATATTAAACAAGGCGAATGTGATATGGATGATCATGACATCGAGATGGTGCTCGGAGATTATTTAGTAGTAGTAGTAGTAGTAGTAGTTCACGCCGCAGTGTAGTGGTTAAGGCATTACACTACAAGCCGGAAGGTCGAGGGTTCGAGTCCCGCTGGGGTCAGGATTTTTAAACTGACCCAAATCTTCTGGCGGCACTATGGCCCTGGATTCGACTCAGTCTCTAACAGAAATGAGTATCAGACGCTTGTTCTGGGGGTAAAGGCGGCCGTCACTCAGGGTTAACAACCCGGCTGATATCAAGTGCCGATTGTCCAGTAACCTCCTACTACCCCAAGGGCCTCCTGTAGTGAGATCACTTTACTTTTAGTAGTGGTTCCTGTCACTCTCTTGGAAGCATTAGTGCTTTCATGATAATGCCCCATCGGCCTCCTTTTTTATAAATTCTTGACTTCATTCCAGTTTTATATTCCAATAGGCTATCCAATTCGAGTATCATGTTTCATACCATATTATACTGTATCATCTTAGTGCCCCGGCGACTTGCTTTTATTTTGGTTTCTTTAACAATGTTCCGGAATGTGCGTATATAATCCAAACGTCCCGCGTGGGGACACGGATGCTCCCTAGCGTGATTTTCTTAATGAAGCTAATTGAATTACGTTTATTTACCGACAGATGACAACGAGTGACATGTGTTAGAACATCGCTTCAATGAGACATCTATTAGGTAACTAAGGTATTACTTGGATGGATGAAGGTCAGTTAAATTTTACACAGAAGCCTTTTTATTCAGGCTTTCGGTTCTTTTTCTAGCGTAAAAATTGTCAGACTCGAGACCCAGGGATTCAAGTCCCTTCCGGAGAACTTGTCGCTTGGGTTTTTCCGTCCTAAAAATCCATCGACCCCGGCCGAGTTTGAACCCGCGACCCTAAGGATTAGAGGCAAGGAAGATAAGCACTAAGAGCACTATGATCGACTTTCTTTAACAATGGGATTTAGCCCACAGCTTCCGATTGCGGTGATGGGGTTGGCAACCATGCTGCCAGACCTTCCCTCCTCAGTTCTTGAGGCAGACATTTCCTTTCAAACTCAATAGTTATAGTTTTCTTGTCAATACTCGGGTGGCCTCTTGCAGTGGAAATCACTGAGCGACGATAGGATCGCCAAATCTCTACGCCGCAAAGACTATTTGCACCTTAAATTTTCCTGAAATTTGTCTTACTCTCCAAGCGCGACAGGACTAGAAGCCCCTTGGCCTACCATCCGGCTGCTGGCATCACGTCCGTATGTGTCAATCACAGAAGTAGTCGATCGTAAGCCAGTGTAGGGGTGACATGTCGGATCCCCCAGCTGTTATAGCTGGCCTTGTCAACCTGGAGTAGCTACTTATTGTAGCTACCAAAATGCCTAACGATGCTGGTGGGCACCGGTCCCATACTGACCGAAATTCCATGGGAACATTTCTTCTCCCATGAGGACTCGAACCAGCGCAAGTCCCGTAGTTCTGCGCCAAGACGTCTTGCCTTAACCACTCGGCTAGAAATTTGTCTTACAGCTCATGAAAATCTCAAAAATAACCTCACCTATAAAATTTGTCTCGACCAGCTCGCTCTGTCTGAGACAATAATGATGATACCACTTCACAATAGAGATGAGAGGTTTAATCAAAAATAAATTTAAAAAATGCTTAACTAGAATAAACTATTGCACTAATAAGATATCAGAGTAGACTGTGCTTAGTGACTCGAGCGAGACTTGAAACCCGGACATTCAGGTTTAAAGGCGGAAATGTGAGCGACAAACCAGTGAATCGATTTACAGTGCATCGACTTTTAACAACTGGTTGGTGATCTTAACAAGAATATCGAAAGAAACTCGTTCACGACATGTTTACGAAGAAAATATTGCTAAACAAGAAATCATCTGGACTCCATCTCAAGATAGTAAAGTCACACGTTACAATCCCACAAATAATGTATACAACGTCCCACAATTCGTCTTCTTTTTCGGGTTTGAAGACCAGTTTGTAGCGCTTTCTTGGCCGCTGTGGGAGTGATGACTAGCCATTCCTCTAATGCAGTGATTCTACGGTTAACCAGAAATCCGCCAACAGTTGAATCGCTTGGTATAATAATAATAATAATAATAATAATAATAATAATAATAATAATAATAATAATAATAATAATAATAATAATAATAATAATAATATCAATAATGCGTTGGGCAGGACTTGTGGTATGAATAGAAAATGAAAGAGGTGCATGAATGCTTCTTGTAGGAAAACCATAGGAAAAACGCCCAGTTGGTAGACCAAGAATGAAGCGGGAGAATAACATTAACCGTGATTTGAAGGAAGTAGAATATACAGGCGATAATTGAAAAACATTAGCTCAATGTAGGGATGTATGGAGAGCTTATGTCCGCGCGGCCATGAATCTACGGTTTCGATAGTGCCAGTGAGTTAGTTTAATAATAATAATAATAATAATAATAATAATAAATATAATAATATTCTTTATTAGGAATTTCTCTACAATAAAGTACGTAGTTTTCCTAAATAAGTAAAGTGATCCCACTACAGACCTCAGGAGGCCCTTTGGATAGTAGGACGTTAAGGCTCCCACTTTTTCTAGACAATCGGCACTTGATGTCAGCCGGGGTGTAAGCCCTGCGTGACGGCCGTCTTTACCCCCAGAACAAGCGTCTGATACTCATTTACGTTAGAGGCTGCGTCGACCCCAGGGTCATAGTGCCGCCAGAAGGTTTGAGTCAGTTTAAAAATCCTGACCCCACTGGGACTAGAACCCTCGACTTCCGGCTTGTAGAGCAGTGCCTTAACCACTACGCATTTTAGTCCTCCATAATTTTCTATTATCTGCATCACTTTCTGTTAACTCTCTCGACATCATATCCCTATGTAGGGCCTACTCCTTAATAATAATAATAATAATAATAATAATAATAATAATAATAATAATAATAATAATAATAATAATGTTTTATTTTACCTGATGAAAAAACTTAGACTCTAATCTGAATATTGTTTATAGTCTTATTGTTTTTTGTAAAATTTCAAAATGTCAGAATTCCCCATAACCTTGTTTCGGCTACCCGTCTCTGGAATTCCCTCCCCTCTTTTGTACCAAGGACTGCCCGTCTCAATTAAGTTACGGTTAAAAATAGGCTTAGTTAATATTTTCTTACACAATATAATATACAGGACGTTCGGAATTCCCATTGCAAACTTCTAGGGCTTGCAGAAGGGACCGTAGACAATGTTTTGAATGGGAACCTTTTTTCCGAAAACGTGTCGTTTTCGTGTTGCATGTACAACAAATTAGTCAACATTAATAAAATTCATAAGGTATTAGTCACAAAATTAAAATTATGAAATTGTTACCGTCTCCGGCAGAACTTATAAAATTAGGGGGAGAAAAATTTATGGACAAGATACGTCGGTTGTTTAGTATGGTTTGGGAAAAAGAAGTTCTTCCAGATGAATGAAAAGAATCGATTATCGTACAAATTTATAACAAAGGAGATAAAACTGATTGCAACAACTACAGGGGCATCTCATTACTTTCAACTTCGTACAAAATTCTAACAAATATATTAGTAAGCAGACTTACTCCCTATATTGATGATGATGACATTCTAGGAGATCATCAATGTGCATTTAGAAGAAACGGGTCTACAACAGATCAGATTTTTAGTATAAGACAGATTTTAGAAAAGAAATGGAAATATAATGGTAGTGTATATCAACTATATGTAGACTTCAAAAAAGCATATGATTCAATTAAGAGGGAGAAGTTATATAGTATCCTGCTGGAGTTCGCAATTCCTAAAAAGTTATTAAGACTTATCCGAATGTGTCTAAATGGCACATGTGTAGCCAAACAGTTTTCAGACACTTTTGAAATCCAGAATGGGTTGAAGCAAGGAGATGCACTATCTCCTCTACAATTTAATTTTGTACTAGAGCATGCCATCAAATCTTTAGAGGATGAAGAAGGCCTACAACTCAATGGTATTAATAAGCTGTTGATTTATGCTGATGATGTAGTACTATTGGCCGATAGCGAGGAGATACTAAAGGATAACACGCACACACTATTGAGTAACATTAAGGAATTAGGACTGGAAGTAAATATCAATAAAACTAAATATATGGACACACGTAGAAATGCATTATATAATGGAAATGGACAGCTAATGACAAATGAGGTAAATTTTGAGGAAGTAGCTGAATTCAAATACCTAGGAACAATAATCACAAGTAGGAATGAGATGCACAAGGAAATTAAACATAGGCTCAATTCTGGAAATGCGTGCTATTATGCATTGCAGAGACTTTTGATGTTCCAACTCCTTTCAAAAACGTTAAGCTGAAAATATATAAAACTATTATTCTACCAGTCATGTTATATGGGCGCGAAACATGGATTCTTACTTTAAGGGATGAAATCAGAGAGTTTTTGAGAATACAGAATATTTTGTCATATGGAAGTGAAACTTGGTCTTTGACGGAAGTACAAAAAAATAAAATTAGAACAGTTGAATTTGATTATTTTAGAAGAAGCCTCCAAAATCAAGACAGAATAAAATAAGAAATGAATTCCTTTGGAGAGAAATGAATGTCACCACATCGGTTGTTAAGAGGATTGAAAATCAAACGCTTAAATGGTATGGCCATTTACAAAGAATGGAAAATGAAAGATGACCAAAAAATATATACCAATGGTCACCCCCTGGAAGAAATAAACTTGACAAACCAAGATGGAAATGGAAAACCTACGTCAGAACTATAATGGATGATACGAATTTGGAAGAGGGAGATTGGAATGATAGAGATAAATGGAAACGGAAGACGGCAAACCTATAAATGGGGGAAAGCCGAAGAAGAAGAAGGAAAATGTTTGGACCAAAGAGAGATGAACAGACAGGTGAACGGAGAAGACTACATAGCAATGAACTACATGGTCTTTATAGGAAGCCAGATATAATAAGAAAAGTTAAGCCTCGTAGACTGCGATGGGCAGGACATGTGGCACATATGGGGAATTAAAGACTTGCATGGAAGCTTCTTGTAGGAAAGCCAGAGGGAAAACGCCCAGATGGTAGACCAAGAATGAGGTGGGAGAATAACATTAACTATGATTTGAGGGAAGTAGATTATACAGGGAATGATTGGAAAGCATTAGCTCAGGATAGGGATGTATGGAGAGCTTATGTCCGCGCGGCCATGAACCTACGGGTTCGATAGTGCCAGTGAATAAGTAAGTAAGTAAGTAAATAGTTCCGTCTCCTCAACTTTGTAAACTGTTAATTATCTGTAGGCCTTTCGAGATTAGTCCCGTCATCAGCAGAAAGAGCAGGAGATAGGTTTCTTATCTACTCATCCTGAAAGCAATATTGACTAGCATGGTGGCATTAAGTGCTTAAATCTTCTGCTTTTGCCGGATGCGAATTGATAAGTTAATGATTTATGACTAGAGAGCGGATTTTTATATAACTGTTAAGATTGTAATATACTATAGGCCTAATATGTATTTAGACTTTTTAAATGATTGATATTTACAGTATTATAAATATAAATTAATAAAGTTATTGGATGCTTTTATGGAATATAGCAATATTACCTTGATATTATAGGCCTACAAGTTTACTTTTTACATTAGTAAAGAAATAACATACCATTTAAGTAAACTTTATAATGTCTCTGTTGCAATATTAACTTATAGCATATAAAAAATCCACTCCCTATTTATGACTCAATTTACGTTTACACAACGTAACATTCACTTTTTTTTTTTTTTTTTTTCCTTTCTCGTTTTCTTTCGTTTACGTTGTTCTTCCTTTTTGTTTTACCTTTGTTAACATTTTTATCTTATTCACACATACAAACACAAGATAGGACACACACCCAGACCCAAGGTGGAGATTTAAAATCTCCTACCCCGCCGGGAATCGAACCCGATTCACCGGAGTGGAAGGTAGGGACTCTACCGACTACGCCACGGCGACGGACTTCTGATTTCGTGACCTAGTCCAATGTCAAGGGAAAAATAAAGAAATCCACTTTGTCACTGTAAGAATAATCGTTTACACGAAAACTAACCAAAGTTATCTACTGTACTTAGCATTGTGTTACATAGGTTTAGCACAACAACAGTTTGATGTGACGACCACCATGCTCGTTACACGCATTGCAACTGAGAATCATGTTCAGGTACAGTGACGAAGTGAAGTTTCTTTATTTTTCCCTAAATATTGGACACTGTTATGAAATCAGTGAATCTTGGATTGTGTAAATGTGATTAATTGATCATTAAATAATTAAATTAAGTATCGATTTATCCCGGCAGACGTTGAAGATTTAAAAGCTCAATTCTAACTTTTGTAACTGCAGCACGAAAACGGTACATTTCCGGACAGAGGTTCCTATTCAGAAGCCTAGAAGATTGTAATGGGAATTTCCAAACATTACGGTATGTATAATCAAATTCTAAGCACATTATCATTATTCCTTCATATTTTGCACTTTCATTACCAACCAAGAGTACATACAGGTACAGGGAACGTACAAAACATATTAATATACAAGCACTACTACTACTAATACTGCTACTACTACCACTATTACTACTACTACTACTACTACTACTACTACTACTACTACTACTACTAATAATAATAATAATAATAATAATAATAATAATAATATAATAATAATAATAATAATAATAATAGTAGTAATAATACTAACAACCTAGAAAATGATTAAATTATTGTTTGATAACGAAAGTGTAATATATAAAATAATAGCCTAATAACATATATCTACATACGCACGCGCGCACGCCCACACGCGCCCCCGAGCGCCCACATGCACGCACGCACACATACAGCCACACACAGAACCACATACACACACAGACTCAAACATACACACGCACTCAGACACACACACACAGATACAAAACACAAAAAAAAAACACACGCGCCCCCACATGCTCGCACGCACACACAGCCACACACAGAACCACATACACACACAGACACAAACATACACACGCACTCAGACACACACACACACACACACACAAAACACAAAAAAAAACACACGCGCGCGCACACACACACACACACATACATACATACATACATTGTGTTCTGCCCAAGAGAAGGTCTTTCACTGCAAACTCAGCATTCTCCACTCTTTCCTTAACTAGTCTTCCTTTTTTGTATCCGCATACAAACCATTTATTTTAATACTGTCTATCACCTGATGTCTTTTTCTGCCTCTAACCCTCTTTCCGTTGACCATTCCTTCTAGGACATCCGTCGGCTGGCAGTTTCTTCAGTTTATTTTTTAACTCTGAGTTGGTCCTTGGTATGTGTGGAGGGAATTCCAGAGACGAGTAGCCGAAACAAGGTTTGGAGAATTCTGACAAATTTTAAAATTTTACAGAGAACACAGAATAAAAAACATAGGACTATAAATAGCACCCAAGTTTTTTTCTCCTCCATAATGCGACAGGCCTAGAAGGCCCTTGGCGTATCATCCTGGAAAAAAGTATCTGAGCAAAATTTCTCGGCTCATTTACGTCCAGATTTGAATCGCGAAACTAATGACTTCAGCCAAGCGCATTGTTAACTAAAATAATAACTATACAACAGCAACTATACCCTGTCCGCTCTTAAAGTGATCCTCGTCAAAACAAAACATGTGACCTGCTCTCTTTTCATTGGTTATGGACACCGACGTACGTTGTAGAAGCAATATCCTTCCGCCATTCGCGCTACAATTACTGTCACTTTTGATAGGGATATGACGACACAGCAACAGAGGACTCGATACTTTCAGTCATTTTGTTTCATGAGAATCGACTGAAGCATGACTCAAAGCATTATCCATGTGTAATAAACTATTTTAAGTTGTAATTATTGATTAAGTATATTTTAGAATAATTTGTATGTTTTGAATATAATTATTTTCATTCACGAAGAATAACAAGTGTATTCAGAGGACATATTTTTAATTTAATGAAGGGAACTACTTTTTCGCGTACTTACTGCTTCTACAACGTACGTCGGTGTCCATAAACAATGAAAAGCGAGCAGGTCACATGGTTTTGTTTTGACGAGGATCACTTTAAGAGCGGACAGGGGATAGTAGAGCCTACAATGAAGTGAACAATACTGTTAACAACAGCAATACAGAAAATAATAAATTGCTATCTCTAGAAGTTTTGTAAATGATTATTAATGAATATCACAGACTGTATGTATAGTCTTAAAAAAAATATGGCGAAACTCTTGATGATGTAAGGTTAGTTTTGAAGAGCGATTCACACCAGTAAATTGTTACGTGTGCTGCCTCCTTTGAGTTCAAATCGGACGTCGTAAGTCTCCTTGCAGTAATTGTATCGTTCGCTTCTGTAGAGCATTCGGTAGGATGTTCTCTTTCGGCCCAAGTTCGGTCCTGGTCAGAAAGAACTTTTTTTTTTTACATAACATCGTTAATTTTTATAATCCCTTCACCTTACCAGGCTTCGTTAAATAAATATTTTATGTATCCTCTAAAGATCATGTAGTTCATTGTTAAATAGTCTTCTCCATTCACCTGTTTGTTCATCTCTCTTTGGTCCAAAAATTTTCCTAAGAACTTTATTCTCAAAAACTCGTAATTTCATTTCCTCCCTTAAAGTGCGAAACATGGACTCTTACTTTAAGGGAGGAAATGAGATTACGAGTTTTTGAGAATAAAGTTCTTAGGAAAAATTTTGGACCAAAGAGAGATGAACAAACAGATGAATGGAGAAGACTACATAACAATGAACTACAAGGTCTTTATAGGAAGCCAGATATAATAAGAACACTCAAGTCTCGTAGACTGCGATGGGCAGGGCATGTTGCGCGTATGGGGAATGAAAGACGTGCATGGAAGCTTCTTGTAGGAAAGCCGGAGGGAAAACGCCCGGTTGGTAGACCAAGAATGAGGTGGGAGAACAACATTAACTATGATTTGAGGGAAGTAGATTATACAGGGAATGATTGGAAAGCATTATCTCAGGATAGGGATGTATGGAGAGCTTATGTCCGCGCGGCCATGAACCCACGGGCTCGATAGTGCCAGTGAGTGAGTAAGTAAGTAAGTAAGTAAGTATAGTGAAATAAATAAATTAAAGGAAACAGGGCATATATAGAAAATGAATAACTATTGTAACATCTCATTGCTTCATTTACAAAACACAACTAATGCAAAACGCGTTTGATTAATTTAAACTAAGTCAAGTTAATATATAATTTCAATATACAAATAAGTCCTGGAGTATTGCATCGCTTCATACAGACTGTTTCTAGCACCATGTATGAAGTCGCTTGTTCGATCCCACTGTCATGCTTTTTTCTCTCTCTCGTCCTTATTTCAATTAATTTTGTTTAATTGTTCTGCTTTCTTTTATTTACAGCACTACTTATTTACGAGGAATTGTTTTTCTTTGCACGACACACAACGAAACAGAACGTATTTTAGTTTCTCAAATAGTTGTGCACTTGTAAACCAAGTAGCTGGTCTCTGATCATGCGCAATGGCCTACGCGCCAAAAATTCTTTCAAAGATTATGCGTATGGATTTGGAGGCACGAACCTCAAATCCAACCCAAAAATTTGTATTTACAATTTGTATTAAAGCCATGCATTAGGCCGAAATATTTAAGTATCACATATAATACTGCAGAGCACAACTCATCAGTTGGCATATTCACAGAATATTTTCCAGTATAAATATTGTAACCAACAAATTCAAAGATTTCACTCGCTCTACCATTACAAGGTACTTAAACATTATAAATACGATTACAATTAACAATTATCTACGTTTCATTTATCATAATCCATCAGTAACTAATATAGTGGTCATTATTTTTCGCACTGCCATCTACTGGATTGTTCGAGAACGGCGATATACGGTAATTTTGAATCAGTGTCATTTTTTTTTCTTTCTCGCTTTCTTTCGTTTACACTGTTCTTCCTTTTTGTTTAACCTTTGTTAACCTTTTTATCTTATTCACACATACAAACACAAGACAGGACACACACCCAGACCCAAGGTGGAGATTTAAAATCCCCTACACCGCCGGGAATCGAACCCGGGTCGCCGGAGTGGAAGGTAGGGACTCTACCGACTACGCCACGGCGACGGACAGCATAGATTCTCTAATATTCTTAGCAGTGTGGTCAACATAAGAGCAAACCAAGGTTTTTCATTATCTTCTTGTTATTATTATTATTATTATTATTATTATTATTATTATTATTATTACTATTATTATATTTATTATTATTTTATTATTAGTTTTATTTGATTGTTATTAGTATTATTTTATTATTACTATTATTATTATTATTATTATTATTAGTAGTAGTAGTAGTAGTAGTAGTAGTAGTAGTAGTAGTAGAAGTAACTAGTAGTAGTAGTAGTAGTGTTTTATAATAATAATTATAATAATTATTATTATTATTTTATTATTACTATTATTATTATTATTATTATTATTATTATTATTATTATTATTATTATATGATTATTATTATTATATTATTATTATTATTATTATTATTATTATTATTATTATTAGGGCTAAGCATCGAAGATGCCCAAGACCGTAGGCTTTGGAGGTTTGGCACGGGAAGACGGCAGCAGCTGTAAAAACTCGAAGATAGATAGATAGATTATTATTATTTTATTATGTTATTATTATATTATTATTATATTATTGTTGTTATTATTATTATGAGGAACCGCACGTTCATTAATTAAACAAGGTAGAAAAAGAAAACTCCAATCTTAAACTGTACTTTACAGTTATAAGACCAGTTGTAACCTATTCTAGTGAAACTTGGACACTTAAAGAAGCTGAAGAGCAAGAGAATTTAGTCTTTGAAATGAAAGTAATAAGAAAAATCTTTGGAACAATAAGGAATGGGACGGGTCATGGAGAACTCGAACAAATGAAGAAATAAATATAATTATCAAAACATATACACACTCTTTATATATATATATGTGTGGTGTGGTGTGTGTGTGTGTGTGTGTGTGTGTGTGTGTGTGTGTGTGTGTGTGTGTGTTTGTGTGTGTGTCCACCGCTGTGGTCTCGAGGTAGCGTGCTGCCTTGTCACGCAGCGGGCCCGGGTTCGATCCCCGGTCGGGGCAGTTTTTCTGGGTGAGGTTTTTATCGGGTTTTTACTCACCTGTAAGACAAATGTCAGGAAAACTTTAAGGCCCAAACGGTCCCCGAAATCATATGACCATCATCGATATCATCATCATCATCATCCTTCACCGGTGTGGAAAGCAACGGGAAGCTACCACACCTACAATTCCCTAGTAAAGCTGCAAGCATGGCATGAAAATGCTTCGGGCAGAATTACTATGGATGGATGGATATATATATATATGTAAAGAAAAACAAATGCTTGAGTCGGGATTTGAACCCGAATCTCTAAACTCTGTACGTGTAGCGCTCTAACGACCTGAGCTACTCAAGCATTCCAATTCAAATACATACATTTTTCTTATATATGTAGTATTCTCAATTATCACAAGAGGTAGCGGAAATTCGTTCCGACTGACATCTAGTGGCTAACATAACAGTTAAGCAAATTTTTAAAGAGAATATTTACTTTATAGCAGTAACGCTTGCATATTTAGATGTTATAATACTATTTTTGACATTTTTCTTTTCATATAATTTGCCTTCATTGGCAAATGTCAAAAATATTGTTATACATCTAGTCTGTCATTTGGGTGAATGATCTGTATTTCAAGTGCCCTGCATTAAATAAATAAAAATAAAATTGTTATATATATATATATATATATATATATATATATATCCATAGTAATTCTGTCCGAGGGCAGGTGTTTCACTGCAATCATAGCATTTTCATGTTATGCTTTGCAGCTTTACTAGGGAATTATAGGTTTGGTAGCTTCCTGTTGCTTTCCACACCGTGAAAGGATGATGATGATGATGATAATGATAAGGATGATGATGATGGCCGGATGATTTTCAGGGACCGTTGGGCCCTAAGCTTCCTGACATTTGTCTTACAAGTGAGGAAAAACCCCAAAAAATCCTCACCCAGGATTAAGCTGGATTGGACACACATATATAGAATGGATGATGAAAGGATGGTATTTAAAAAAATCTACAAACATAAGCCATTAATCCCAAAATATATATGACGACCCATAAAAGGATGGAAAGATGATAACGTAAATTATATAAAATTGACGAAGATAAAAAAATTGGAACAAATGTGTCCAGAATAGAAGAGTGTGGAAAGAACTCGTTGAGAAGGGCAAATCATTCTCCAATTGAAGCTGTAGCGCCTTATTAAGAAGAAGAAGAAGAAGACAGGCAAAAAATAAAGGCACATAAAGCATTAATAGAACCAATGAAATAATTCAGAAAATTAAAATTAATAATCTAACAAAATAGTATTAATAAAAATATTAAAATATATAGGGTCTTCTCGTCCCATAACATTATTTAAGATATTTACTTAAAAATTAAATTAGAACTATGGCTTATATAAATAGGCAAAGGCAAAACAGTTAAGTACCATTTTATCCTCTGTTTGTCAACCGATTTTTTAGTAGCTATTGACGAGCATTAGTTCTGCCGCTTTAAACAGTAAGGCATTGTTTATAGAAAATCTCCATGGTGCAAATGTTAAATTTCTTACAGAGAAGCATGTGATGTACAAAGGCCATGTCAAAATCTACCGTTTTAACTGCAAGGCACTAAAATTCAGCGCCAAAGTTCCCATTTAAACGATAGGGAAGTAATACATGTACATGTGTAGAGGTAGATGATTATCCTGCCAGTGTAGGAGTGACGTGTAGTCAGTATGTTGGGTCCACCAGCCGTTATAGCTGTTTTTCTCAACGTAGAGCCGTAATTATTATAGCTACCCAAATTCCTCGCGATTCTAGGTGCTAATTTAGAATACTATCACCCCATCATCAGTTATACTCCAACATATATATACATATTTTGTGAAGTATATCTATAAAAATGTCTGAATCAGTTATGAATATGGTCTAATTTCGACCACTCGGCGAACATTGGTTATATTAAAATAATACAATATTTATTTTCTTCAACCTTTCATTCCAGCCCGATCTTAATATAAATCATCATTGAATTATACTTGGTATAAAATTAATAAACCCTTGTAATTTCTGATCCCCGTCTTCCAAGAGGAAATCTGTATTTTTGCGCGATAGTGCGTTTTGTAGTACTTACAGCAATGGCGACCATGATTGAAAGTTCAACTTCTTACAATTCGGGGTTGCCAACTTAAATAACTATATTGTAATATCACATATTACGAACCTCGTGCGGGAAGTTAAACATTTATTTTAAACAATATAAAACAATAAATACGTACTTGCCGCCATTTTATGACTGATTGGTGTCACGGCCTGCCGTAGTCTCAACTAATAAAGATTACCCACACTGTTAACGCTAGTCAGTTGTTTATAATGAACGCAAATATTTCCAACAAAGATGTTATTATTTTGTTATTATTATTTTGAAAACGTCCACCGCTGTGGTCTCGAGGTAGCGTGCTGCCTTGTAACGCAGCGGGCCCGGGTTCGATCCGCGGTCGGGGCAGTTTTTCTGGGTGAGGTTTTTATCGGGGTTTTTCCTCGCCTGTAAGACAAATGTCAGGAAAAATTTAAGGCCCAAACGGTCCCCGAAATCATATGGCCATCATCATCATCATCCTTATCATCATCATCATCATCATCATCATCATCCTTTACCGGTGTAAAAAGCAACGGGAAGCTACCACACCTAGAATTTCCTAGTAAAGCTGCTAGCATAGCATGAAAATTCTATGCTTGCAGTGAAGGACCTGCCTTCGGGCAGAATTACTATGGATGGATGGATGGATTTTGAAAAAACAACATCGCACAAGGAATAATGTACAATGCATGTTTGTGAAGTGTTTTACAGAAATCTCGGGAATTGAAAACTTCGCTCTCGCTCGGTTTTTAAACATTTCCTCGCTTCTATAAAAAATCATTACCCAACCTCACATCGTAATATACCATTAAGTTCGGCTTGCTAATAATTTCGAACGTTGCATTGCCTAGGAAGTTGGAATTAAAGAAGGGAATAATAAATAAATTTGCAATAGATATTGGGAGTGCAATTGGTTCAACGTGGGCTATCGATCATGTGACAGATTCTTCTGTATGGACTAGGATACCGCCATATTCTTCAAGCTTCGAGATCATTATAGGCCTATATGAATTTATATTTTTATAAAGAGGTTCACCGCTGTTGTCTCGAGGCAACGTTCGATCCCCGGTCGGGACAAGTTTCTTGTGTTTTTGGGGGGGGGCGGGGGGTTCTTCATCTGTAAGACAAATGTCGGGAAACTTTTTATGCGTTTATGATTTATTGCACATAAGTACAAGGCGTTTCTCCAGACTATGAACACAGAAATTTTACAATTGTCAAGAAATATATTTTTCAGAACACAAAAATAACGTTCAATGTCAACTGTGGCAACTCACTTATCTTCAGCACGCTATCAAATTCTGAAGTATAATTGTAAGACATCAAAAGGCAGAATTTTCCCAATATTTTATATAAACAGTGACCATATTGTAAAATGCGAGCCTGCCTCTCTCGAATGTATTAAATTGCATCTTTCAATGGAAATGTCAACCTTGCATGCCGAAACCTACCTTGAAATGTATATACATATGTAACTCTAAACTGCAAGGCACTGACCACTAACAAGATCTGCAAGTCCTCCCTTCTTCCTCCTCTAATTCGAAGCCTCTTAAGATCCTCTCTCATTCCATCTAACCATCTCAGCTGCGGTCTGCCTATTCTTCATGCAGAAATTGAAACTAACAGAATTTCTCAGCAAGTCAAAGGTATGGTCTGATTTTGCTTGTGTACGGAATATATCTCTCTTTTATCATCTCTTAAATTGGAAAAGTCCACCGCTGTGGTCTCGTGGTAGCGTGCTGCCTTAACACGCAGCGGGCCCGGGTTCGATCCCCGGTCGGGGCAGTTTTTCTGGGTGGGGTTTTTATCGGGGGTTTTCCTCACCTGTAAGACAAATGTCAGGAAAACTTAAAGGCCCAAACGGTCCCCGAAATCATGTGGCCATCATCATGATCCTTCACCGGTGTGGAAAGCAACGCCTACAATTCCCTAGTAAAGCTGCAAACATAGCATGAAAATACTATGATTGCAGAGAAGGGCCTGCCTTCAGGCAGAATTATTGTAGATGGAAATTGGGGGGAAAAAAATCAATTCCATATGTGAACTTTTGTAAAGTGTCGAACCACAGTGAAAATAAGCAATGCATGATCACCTTATGCATAATGTTGTATAATTTGACATAAATTAAAAAATGTCTACCGATTCATTTTTCTACTACTTTATTAATAGTATTCGATTCATTTTTCTACTAATTTATTAAGAGTATTAAATAAATTAGCAATTCAAGGGTTAATTAAATTGTATTATATGCAGGTAGGCCTACATCACGATGCATGAAACATGGCGGCTTGCTAGGACGATTTGTATGTTACGGATTTCAAGTAGGCCTAAACCTCCAATTCTAAATTGTCGAATTTCACTGATTTTTTAAGAATAATTTTTAAGGCAATGCATCTATCAAATAGACTAAATTCGTTCTTTTTCATCCCATCATTCTGAAATTTTTACATAAGTAATGCCATGAGTGATTTTAAAATTCTCTAGATAAATTCACTCCTCACTTCGTGAGTGAATTTATCTAGAGAATTTGGAAATCAAGAGTGGCATTTGTTAGGACTATTTAACGAATAAAATTAAGCTGTTACTCAAAAATCATTATTTAAATGTCCATCCATAGTAATTCTGCCCGAGGGCAGGTCTATCTCTGCAATCATAGCATTTTCATGCTATGCTTTGTAGGTGTGGTAGCTTCCCGTTGCTTTTCACACAGGTGAAGGATGATGATGATGATGATGATAGCCATATGATTTCGGGGACCATTTGGGCCTTAAAGTTTTCCTGACATTTGTCTTATAGGTGAGGAAAAAATCCCGATAAAAACCTCACCCAGAAAAACTGTCCCGACCGGGGATCGAACCCGAGCCCGCTGCGTGACAAGGCAGCACGCTACCTCGAGACCACAGCGGTGGACTTATTAAAATATAGTTATTTTAAAATATTTATATATTTAATGTAAACGGCGATGTTTGAAAACAAATGAGAAACGATTGTTATGCTTCATTTGTTCATCACTGCAACCAGATCATATTATTTATTGCCAAAGGATCGCTGTATTGTAAGAATGCACCCTAGTGAAGAAATTTATAACCAACATTATAGGTTATTAATTAATTTCTGATGTCCTATAATGTAAGTATGTCAATTATATTTTTTTGGAACGTAAATATCTGGTAGTCACATGCATTCTAGAATTCTGACTTCTTAATATATAAATTGCTATATTCAACGTATTTCTTAGAGAGTCAGTCACTGCAAAATAATGCTATGACTTATTCATGATGTTAAAAAGGAGGAGGTTGATTTTACAGTGATAAAATTAAATTGATAAAATTGAGCTGAAAAACGACTGTGATTGGTTGTAAATCAAAATTCATTGAAATGTGATTGGTCATTGACTCCCATTTTTGGGCATGAGTTAAATAGTCTCATTATACTTGCATATAGTTTAAATTCTGTACAAAATTTGGTGAATATAATTTCGTTGGTTTGAGAGACTAAAAATGATTTTATATAAAAATATTAGATATTTTTAAACAAATTTAAAATGCTCCACATGACGACATAATGCACTGAAACTTTAATTTTACATTACATGCAATAATATAAATACATTAACATCCACATGAGACCAAAAATGCTCCTCGGAATTACAGTATTTAATAGAATAAATCATTCGTTTAAAAGCGGGAGATATTTTGGTCTAATTAATTATGCTAAATTAAGAGGAAATGGTTAGGAGGGCGGACATGATAAAACAGTGAGTTTTTTTTTTCTGCAGCCTTAATAAAACTTTGCAACTGGTTAATCCAGTACAGTCATCTACAAAGTAAATAAATACACAGTGATTTCTAAAGTATATGCTATAAAATATTAATGCAACAACGATTTATGATCTCGTAATAAAATGTTTCTGTTACTTATCCTCTCCTTTTTAGTCACTTTTACGTGCCCTATTCCTCCCGAGCCTGTCGGGAGAGGATTTTTAAATTTGGATTACATACAAACTTCCTCGATTCGCAAAGACATGGGCCTAACCGGATGAATTATTAGTTAAAATTCCTCAGCCATTTGTAAGACAACACGAATATTTAAGACAAGACACATCATTCACATATGATCATCAACATCATTTAATTGTGAGACGGTTATTTAAGTTTGACCTAAGTCTCCCTTTTGATAAACATCCAATCACTTTAGTTAATTGATCTTTATTTTCGACTACTACTCAATGGCGCGATAGGCCTACAAGGCCCTTGCTGCTGGTCTCACATTCAAATGTGTTAATCATGAGGCATGTGGTCAGCATATCGTATCCGCCAGTCGTTATAGCTGGTTTTCTCAACCTGGAGCCGCTATTTATTGTAGCTGCTGGGTGGGCACTGATCACATACTAGCCGAATTTCCACGAGAAAATTTCTTCCCCCATGGTAACTCGAACCAGCGCAAGTCCCGTAGCTCTGCGCCAAGGCATCTTGTCTTTACCACTCGGCCACGGCGCGGGATTTATTTCAACTCCTTGCACATATTTTTTTTCGAAATCCGTCTCTACATCATCCATTCATAGTAACAGAAGTCTGTCAAATTTTCTCTTGCCACCTAGTTTGGCGTTTAGTATCATTCCAACTCTAACTCCAAGCGCGGCAGGCCTAGAAGGCCTTTGGCCTACCAGCTGGATGCTGGCCTCACATCCACATGTGTTAATCATAGAGGTAGACGATCATTCAACCAGTGAAGCGGTGACATGTGGTCAGCATGTCGGATCCCCCAGTCGTTATAGCTGGTTTTCTCAACCTGGAGTCGCTACTCATTGTAGCTACGCAAATGCCTCACGATGCTGGATAGGCACCGGTCCCATACTGGCCAAAATTCCATGAGAAAATTTCTTCCCCCATGGGGACTCGAACCAGCCCAAGTACCGTAGCCCTGCGCCAAGGCTTCTTGCCTTAACCACTCGGCTACGGCGCGGGACTTATTTTAAACTCCTTACATAGGCCTATATACTTTTTTTTTCCGAAATCAGTCTCTACATCATCCATTCATCTCTACATCTTTTGTCATCTACTTTGGCGTTTAGTATCATTATATTTACATTATATAGGCCTACACATAGTGCTCTGCCCAAGAGCAGGTCTTTCACTGCAAAGTCAGCATCTCCACTCTTTCCTTAACTCAGCTTTCAATGTTGTACCCGCATATAAATCATTTATTTTAATATTGTCTATCATCTGATGTCTTTTTCTGCCTAATACTTTCTTTCCGTTGACCATTCTTTCTAGGGCATCCGTCAGCAAGCAGCTTCTTGTTAGCCAATGGCCAATCCAATTTCTTTTCTTCTTCTTCTTTATGAGTTCCAGCATTGTTCTTTCTTCACCCACTCGGTCTAGCACATCTTTATTTCTTACTTTGTCTGTCCATTTTATACGTTCCATCCTTCTGCATATCCACATCTCAAAAGCTTCCAGTCGATTTTCTTCATTCCGTCGTAATGTCCATGTACCTATACCATGCAATGCTAGACTCCACACAAAACACTTTACAAGCCTCTTCCGTAATGAAGGCAAAAATGGCATTTGTGGAAACGTTGGTTAGGCTTAATTGAAGTTTGGGAACGATTTGTGATTCAGACTAAAAAAATAAATATACTCATTCAGAATACTTGTCCTGACAAAGATGGAACTTGGGCCAGCTGTGTTCGAGGCAACGACATTATTCTCACAAGAAGACAACTGTCAACCATTGCATTCCGAAACCTACCTTGAAATTAAAAATATCTGCCGTTTTTAACTGTAAGACACTGAATGAGGGTTATCCAATCTACCAATTTATGAGCTGTATTATGTATTTATAGTTTAAATGAGAGGTTGGTGCTGGATTTACTGTCTTGCAGTTAAAAACAGTAAATAATTTTTGGACATGACCTTGGTACATCACAACACTTCTCTGGAAGAAATTTCAAGATAGGTTTCGACATCCAGTGGTTGACAATTCACTTGTCAGTCTAAAGTAGTGGACAAATTTGAATTCAGCTTTTGTAATTTAAAAGCTTGACTAGCTTATTGTTAGACGTGTGAGATGTTTTTGGAATTTTAACTTAATATGTTATTACGTATTTATTCATTATCAACTAGTATAACAATATTTACTCATTTCGTGTATTAGTATAGAATAGTTTAGATTTATTTAGCCTGGTGGAGTTAAGGCCATGTGACCTTGTCTTCCACTCACCAGGACAAACATATGTTACATATAAATACAAAAAATTACAATAATAGTATACTAAACAATTAATTATCTGTCAAATTGAATAATAATGAAAATATTGTCTAATAATACAGTAAACTTAAATACAATTAAAATTAAATTAATGATATAATGAATAGAGAAAGGAATTACAGCTCGAATCTACTATACATAAAAAGAAAAGAAAAAAGTACAAAGAAAGTAATAAACTATAATGAATTAATTTATCGCTTATTATACAAGGCATTAGGTAAATATATTGACACATCTAAAACTATTTTTATTAAATAATGAAAAAACAAATTATTAATTTTTAAAAAGTAATATTAGTGAGTTGTTTCTGTGAATAATTTTATTTTCAATTTGTTTCTGAAAGATGGTAAAGTTTGGCAGTCTCTGACATAGAGTGGAAGGGATTCCATGTTCTAGCAAGAGAAATTGTAAAAGATTTCGAATAACAGGTAATATGATGAGGGATATAAAGGACAATGTACTCAAGTGATCGGGTATCTAATTTATGTGTATCTGAGAGTCTAGTGAAGCGGTGTGATAAATAATAAGGTAATGATGTGTTTAATATTTTATAGAGAAGGCATAGGGGATGGATTGTCCTACGATCTTGTAGACGAAGCCATGACAATTGTTTCAGGGATGGTGTAACGTGATCAAATCTGCATATACCACAAATAAAACGTATGCAAGAATTATGAACATGTTGAAGTCTTTGGGTAAGAACAGTATTTATTAGGGTTGGGCCTACATTTTTTCCTCCATAGCGCGACAGGCCTAGAAGGCCATGGGCCATAATCTTCTTGCTAGCATCACTTCCACATGTGTCAATCATGAAGGTAAATAATCATAAGGGAGGTGTATAATTAGCATTCCAGTCTCTTAGCTTCTGTAGTCTATATTTTTTTAACCTGCAGCCGGTGGTTATTTTATGTAAATCCAAATTCCTCTACTAAAGGGCGGATAAATGTGCGCTTACACGCATTGTAGGGTAGGTTATTTACTGCGTTTGATACGACGCAGACACATCCACCATAATAAAACATCCACATTTTAGAGGATTTCTGGAAAATATACGAGGTAATATATTCCACATGAATTTACAATTTGTAAAGAATTCAATGATTCATAACTATATTACAATTTCATTCCAGTCTCATTCGCTGGCCGGAATTCCATAAGAAATATCTCTCTCTCTCTCTCTCTCTCTCTCTCTCTCTATATATATATATATATATATATATATATATATATATATATATATATCCCGAGGGGTTCTCAAAAATGCTCCAGCCAATTAGGCCGCTTGGTTAGGTTTCAGTGGAATTTAATGTCATATATATATATATATATATATATATATATATGACAGCTTGGCTAGGTTTCAGTGGAATTTAATGTCATATATATATAAGTTATATCTCAATAATCACAAATAGGAATGAGATGCACAAAGAAATTAAACATAGGCTGAATTATGGAAATGCGTGCTATTATGCACCACAGAGGCTTTTGATGTCCCTACTCCTTTCAAAAAACGTTAAACTGAAAATATATAAAACTATTATTCTACCAGTTATATTATATGGATGCGAAACATAGACTCTTACTTTAAGGGAGGAAAGGAGATTACGAGTATTTGAGAATAAAGTAGTTAGGAAAATGTTTGGACCAAAGAGAGATGTACAGACAGATGAATGGAGAAGACTACATAACGATGAACTACATGGTCTTTATTGGAGGCCAGATATAATAAGAACAGTTAAGTATCGTAGACTGCGATGGGCAGGACATGTGGCACGTATGGGGAATGAAAGACATGCATGGAAGCTTCTTGTGGGAAAACCAGAGGGAAAGCGCCCAGTTGGTAGACCAAGAATGAGGTGGGGGAATAACATTAACTATGATTTGAGGGAAGTAGATTATACAGTGAATGATTGGAAAACATTAGCTCAGGATAGGGATGCATGGAGAGCTTATGTCCGTGCGGCCATAAACCTACGGGTTCGATAGTGCCAGTGAGTAAGTATATATATATATGTGTGTGTGTGTGTGTGTGTGTGTGTGTGTGTGTGTGTGTGATATCAGAGAGTAAGAGAATGCAGTAGTTGAATACGGATCTAAAAAAAAAAGCTATGAGATACTTAAAAACAACATATGCCTCTAAGATGCTGAATAAATCGTTTCTCCACCAAATTACACATTTAAACTTCTCATTATGGGACTGGGTCATAGGAGATTCATCACCGTCTGTTATGCATAACAGACGGTGATGGAAGGATAAATGACCAAGTATTGGGCGCCATAAGACCAGAAGCTTTGTGTAGACAGACGGCTCTATAACGGTGTCTGGATGTCCATGTAGGAGAAGGAAAACTCCAAAATTAAATTCTTATTCTCCATGTTAGGAATCTGTGGTTAGTACCCGACCGAGTAAAGAAATTGTTCCTCGAGAGGCTCAAGAAGAAATAAACTCAGACCTTTTTTTTTTTGTATTATTAATAGGAAACTTAGATGTTAATAAATATGTTTTTTTTTTCTCGTTCAAAGGATAATAGGGAGGGGACAATTTATAAATATTATTTTTGTATAGTGTATAAGTTTATAAAATTTATAGTGAATCTATAGACTTGAACTGCACTTATAATGTTATATTTTGAATGAGGATAGAATTTGAATATATCTAAATTGTCCATCTTCCACCGTAAAAATACAACCGTCAAGAAACGCGGACATCAGTTCCACTGGGGTAAAATTTTCCGGAGGTAAAATAGTCCTCCATTCGGTTCTCCGGGCGGGGACTACTTCAACGAATCCATGCTCAAACACAGGGACATGTTCCTAGGAACATGGAATGTTAGGACATTATATAATAGCGGAGCGTTAGAGATATTAATGTCGGAATTAGATAAATCGCCCTTGGAAGTTAAAACTTCATACGATTCAATTAAGGACGAGAAGTTATAGGCCTGTAGTATTCTTCTGGAGTTTGGAATTCCTAAAAAGTTAGTTAGACTTATACGAGTGTGTGTAAATGGCACAAAGAGTAGGGTACGTGTAGGCAAACAGTTTTCTGAGACTTTTGAAATCCACAATGGATTAAAGTAAGGAGATGCACTATCTCCTCTACTATTTAATTTTGTACTAGAGTATGCCATCAAACCTTTAGAGGATGAAGAAGGCCTACAACTCAATGGTGTTAATAAGCTGTTAGTTTATGCCGATGATTATTGGGCGATAGCGAGGAAATACTAAGGACCAACTCGCACACTCTATTTAGTAACACTAAGAAAGTAGGACTGGAAGTAAACATCGATAAAATTAAATATATGTTCACACAGAGAAATTCATTATATAATGGAAATGGACAGTTAATGACAAATGAGGGAAATTTTGAACAATAATAAATAGGAATGAGATGAAAAAATAAATTAAACATAGGTTAAATTCTGGAAATGCGTGCTATTATGCATTACAGAGACTCTTGTCGTCCCAACTTCTTTCAAAAAACATTAACTGAAAATAAATAAAACTGTTATTCTACCAGTTATATTATATGACTGCGAAACATGGACTCTTAGTTTAAGGGAGGAAAGAGGATTGCGAATATTAGAGAATAAATGTCTTAGGAAAAAATGTGGACCAAAGAAAGAAGAACAGAGACAGGCGAATGGAAAAAACTGCATAACAGTGAGCTACGTGATCTTTATGGAAGGCCAGATATAATAAGAACAGTTAAGTCTCGTAGTCTGCAATGAGCAGGATATGTGGCATGGGATAAAAGACTGCATGGAAGTTTCTTGTAGGAAAACCAGAGGGAAAACGCCCAGTTGGTACACCAAGGATGAGGTGGGAGAATAACATTTACTATTATTTGAGGGAAGTAGATTATACAGGGGGATGATTGAAAATCATTAACTCAGGCTACGGATGTATGGAGAGCTTATGTCCGCGCGGCCATGAACCTACAGGTTCGTTAGAGCCAGTAAGTTATTTATAGTAGTTATGTTTAACTCCTTCAGCAAAATTTGGCGCCAAGAAAGTGATAGTACAATTCAAGCAAGTAATATCAATATCATGAAATAATAAAACTATATTGTGCACTAGAAATAAAGATAACATGTTCTGCTTGAACCTTGATTTGAACCCAGGATTTCCATCTTTGTGCCCTGGAAATTCTGTGTTCAAATCCCGGTTCAGGCATTTTTCTCATTAGTTGCGAGCTACTAGGCCTACTTGCGGATGGCTTTATTGTGAGCTGTGTAAAGTGTGGCCTTGCATAAGCAGGGTATATAAAGTGAAATGGTCGAATTACAATAAATGTACATAGGTCAAAGTAAAGTCTGATCTATAGATAGGAAAGAAGGAATAAAATAGTATTGTAATTTGTACTTAGATAAAATTCAAATCGTATCAGGAACTCTCGAAAATTAGACTATAGCAACAACTAGAAAGACTATCTACTGTCCAGCCGCTCAGTCTCCGGCCCTGACGTTTCCACGACAGTGTTGCCGATATGGATATTCAGTGGAGAGGCCGCTATATGTACCGCGCGGTTAGTAAAAATACAGCCGACAACATCGCAACGATTTCAAACCTCACCAGCGGCGTCAAGAGCAGTGATTGGTTGTGGCAGACGTACACTCCCTATTCAACTATTTCCTTATTGGCAGTATAGGACGAGTTTCTCCCTTTACCCCTTATACAACCTAAATGTCAAAGCTGGAGACTCAGCGGCTGGATTATTAAGAGAAATACTAAACATAGAATATCCAAAATAATATCGTCGATCCTAGTGAACTAGCGGTTGTCATACTCGCCTCTGGTTCTTAGGTTCGCGGATTCAAACTCCGCAGTAGACGATTCCTTCGGAAGAAAACTAAAACCGTGACGAAACGTAGATTTATGGAACGTAAAAGAACTTCAAGCTTGGAAAAGAGTGGCCTCTGAACAACATGTTTCGATCCTTTCACTCTCAGATTTAAATTGCGACGCAAATTATCTAAACTGTTAAAGAGCGTCGTTAAATAATATAAAAACAAATAACACGAAAAGAATATCAACATATAGGTCTAAATTAATATAAAACAATTATGGAATTTTCACCTGAAAGGTCCGTCTCCTCAACTTAATTAATTATTTAAATGTAGCGCTTTCGGGACTTGTCCCATCATCGGCAGGATTCAAAACTGGTGTTTCACTGAAGATCTGGTAGAGGGGGTTACATGTATTGGGTTCGTTTTCGTTGATCAGGTTGTCGTTGTTGTGAGCTGCTTTCATGATTTCCATCTCTTCGAGTACGTTTATCTTCGCTGGATTATTTTCTCTGTGCATTATTGTTAGGGTGTTTTCAATATTTAACATGCGATGTCCTTCATGGATAACTTGTTTTGCATACCAGATCTTCATTGAAACACAAGTTTTGAATCCGATGATGGGACAAGTCCCGAAAGCGCTACAGTTAAATAATTAATTAAGTTGAGGAGACGGACCTTTCAGGTGAATATTCCATCATTTGTATATTAATTTTGAATAATACCTCAACGTAACACATCATGGATCTTATAAAAGTTGATATAGGTCTAAACCATACGGGAAAAGAGAATTAGGAACATTCAGGAAAATGTGGACTTGAAACCGAAATATCATCATCATCATAGTACATTCACGAATTTAGGCCATTTGTTGACCTGTTTCGGCCTCAAGAGAAACACCATCCAGAAGTCTTTTGAGTGGACGTCCTGGTCTTCTTCTTCCTGCAGGTTGATATCTTAACATTTGTTTGGGTATTCTGTGATCTTCCATTCGATGAACATGTTGTATCCATCTTGACTTATAATCAGAAATTTTGTTTTCTAAAGATTCCATGTGTAATTCTTCTAAGATGTCTTCATTTTTTTTGTGATCTAGTAGTGTGTATCCTGCAGTCCTCCGAAGATATCTCATTTCAGCAGATCTAAGTCTCTGTATATCCTTCTGTTTCAACGTCCATACTTCGCTACCATACAAAAGAGTTGGAAGAGCCAGTGTTTTATACACTTTCAGTCTTGAATGCTTTTGGACTAACTGTGGCTTGAAGATAGAATTTATTAACCCTAAAATTCTTAAAAATTTAGATATTTTTGCATTTACATCCTTTTCTTCTTCATATGAGATATTGCATCCTAGATATGTAAAATTATTCACCTGCTCCAAAATTGTAAGGGGTAGTGACGTGTGTATAACCTCTCCTACCCAATTCTCATCCTCACCTTCTCGTGGTACAACCTGTTTTCACAAACGAGGCTCTGAGGACCGAGTCACGGCGGTATAACCGTTCCATCAGGTACTGAGTAAATGCGGTATCCTAATGTCTGTCCAGAGACTAAAAGGTAGCAGCCCTACCACTGGACTACTTAGCGTCGGGCCAGTAACCTGTCCTAAGGAACTTCAAAACTACTTTCAAGTCTCAACACGAAAAAAGCCAGAAGAAACCGAAATAGATGAATAATAAATTATTTGAAGGGTACATAGAAATAACCAGGTAGCCCTACAGCTCTTTCATGTTTTGATTACTGATCGGAGTCGCAGAGCTGTTATCGTGTTTTGACTAGAGGGCACAATTGGACATAACTATTCAGTATTGTGTCGTCTAAAGATTAGCAAACGGAACAAGAGGCGCTCTAATACAACTATGGAACTTTGTATTATCACAACGTCACAAGACTACACTCAGATTCAACCCAGGTAGTTACTGTGTGTTTGAAATAGGGAACTGTGTTGCCATTTTAACAGTATTTTCTTGAGAAAAATCCTTATATAAAACTGAAGATTGCAACACAGCAGGTACGTAGTTGTAAGTTGTAGCCGTCCAAGCCACCCCCTCTTAAAGAAAAAAACAATTACCACTTGTCGGTGAGCTCTTGCGGATCTGTACTATCCTGTGTGAAAGTGGCGACTCTCATATTTACAATGAAACTAGTTTGCATGCTGTAAAAGAAAAACTACGTTTTTTTAAATGTATAGTACATAGATTTGGAAGACTGCTAAACTAGCCGCTCTACCCCTACCTAAACAAACAAATACCGTTATTACGAGTTTGGCAACATCTACCCTCTGAAGGCAGGGGGACACTGGCATAGACCATAAGGCATAGATCAAAAGAAAAAGTAATCCCTGCATAAGGTCTGTAGCAGACCTTTGATCTATGGTCTGTAGTAACTTCCTGGGTTGAATTAGAGTGTACGTTGGGATGCAGCGATTCATTCATATCACCTGTTCTGTACAGGCACCCCTCTTTACGTTCCCCTTCCGATTTCAATAGTTCCTACCTCTGCCGGCGGTAACGAAAACGTAACAGAGCTATATGCCACGTTTTTTTGGTCAAAATACAGGGCAAGTCAAAATGTTGTGCAGGTTTTCAGAAATTTATTATGTGAAATGTAATGAACATATAATATCGTGAGACATATTGTATGAAAGGTAAACTCTCAAAGTTTAGTTGTCCACTTCTAAAGTTCCGCGTTCACCCGCAAGATGTCAACAGCAGAGCAGTAAAGGAAAATGGCGTTGACTGGGGATCAGAAGTCTTTCTGTGTGCTTGATTACCATGTAAACAACTCTGTGACTAGTGTTCAACGACATTTCCGTACCAGATACGATAAAGACCCGCCGGATGGGAGATCCATTCGTAAGTGGTACACACAATTTTAGGGATTCAGGCTGTATCTGTAAACGAAAATCGACTGGCCGTCCGTCGACGAGTGAAGAGACAGTCGAACGCGTTCGCACATGCTTCGTGCGGAGTCCACAGAAATCCACCTACCGGGGAGCGACAGAACTTCAACTACCACAAAAAAACTGTATGGCGGATTCTCCGGAAACGTTTACAGATGAAACCCTACCACTTGCAACTGGTTCAAGCCTTAAAACCCGCCGATTATGCTTTGCGAGCGTCCTTCTGTGTTGATTTTCTCGCATTAATGGAAGAGAATGAGTTCCATGAGAGGGTAGTTTACAGTGATGAAGCGACTTTCCACCTTTCAGGAAAAGTGAATAGACACAATGTAAGGATTTGGGGAACTGGTAACCCCCATGCAACTCTGGAACATCAACGCGATTCTCCGAAAGTGAATGTCTTTTGTGCCATTTCCCATGCAAAGGTTTATGGGCCCTTTTTCTTTCATGAACGTACTGTGAACGGACATGTTTTCCTTGATATGCTACAACAATGGCTCCTTCCGCAGCTTGAAGCGGATAGTCCAGATTTCATTCTGCAGTTGGATGGTGCCCCTCCACATTACCATGGCAGTGTTCGAGACCATTTGAATACGGCTTTACCACAACGCTGGATAGGCCGTGCATCTCAGGGTGATCAACAACTCATTCATTGGCCACCTCGTTCACCAGATCTAACCCCGTGTGATTTCTTCACGTGGGGTCTTGTAAAGGATCATGTTTACGTACCACCACTTCCAACAACACTGCATGAACTGCGTGCCCGCATCACAGCAGCCATTGCTGATATCGACTGCGGACTGCTACAGAAAGTTTGGCAGGAGATTGAATATCGACTTGACATCTGTCGTGTAACAAGAGGCGCTCACATAGAACATCTGTGAATATTTAAAAAAAAACTTTGAGAGTTTACCTTTCATACAATATGTCTCACAATATTATATGTTCATTACATTTCACATAATAAATTTCTGAAAACCTGCACAACATTTTGACTTGCCCTGTATAGCTAAGAGTTTCATTAGATTATCATAAGTAATGCCACGAGTGATTTCCAAATTATCGATAAATTCACGACTCACGAAATGAGGAGTGAATTTATCTAGAGAATTTGGAAATCAAGAGTGACTATTAAACGAATAAAATCAAGGTGTTTACTCACAAATCATTGTTTAACGATAGTTATTTTAAAATATTTATATATTTAATGTAAACGGCGATGTTTGAAAACAAATCAGAAATGTGAGGTTATGTTCATTCACTGCTGCTTGATCATATTATTTATTCCCAAATAAGATCGCAATATTGTAAGAGTGCACCCAAGTGGAGAAATAATGAAACACATCAAACAATATATCATAATCAACATTACGGGTTATTCATGTATTTTTTTAGCAAACAACTCAGTAAAATCAAGGAATCTTTTCATGATTTGCTATATCCAATGTATTTGTTGGAGAAAAATAATGCTTTGACCTGTTCAGAACATTAAAAAGGAGGAGCTTTCTTTATCACAAAAGCAGGAGGTGATAAAGAGAAATCGATAAAGAGCGAGGTGAAACACGACTGTCATTGGTTGTAAAACAACATTCATTGAAACGTGATTGGTCATTGACTAGCATTTGTGGCATGAGTTAAATAGTCCATGGAAAACACTATTATTTACAAGTGTGAAACAGTAGATAATACAATTTAGTCTTGGGGTTATTTACCGTACATTTCAAGTTTGTCATACAGATAAGGAAGCATGGATTTTTTTAATGTCCCAGGTTTGTCCTTTTTGGCATTACTGATGTTCACTCGTGGCATTGGCGTAATTTTAACTCGCTTCTGAGGTTCAGGCGCCTGGAAGGCGCGGTTACGTTACCCCGATGATATGATGGGTGATGCGTCAGGAAAGTCCTTAATCCTAAGGTTAATCTAAGATGAATATGAATGATGATGATGATTGTGATGGCCATGTGATGTTTGGGGACCGTCTGGACCTAAAGTTTCCTGACATTTGTCTTACAGCTGAGGAAAAACTCCAATAAAAACCTTACCCAGGAAACTGTCCCGACCGGGAATCAAACCCGGGCCCTCTGCATGAGAAGGCACGCTACCTCGAGACCACAGCGGTGGACAGGAAGTATGGATGTGTTACTTTATTTTATTTTTTCCCCACCATTTGTAAAGAAGTATAAATTAAGATAATCATCAAAATAGCATTCAGTTCATTGAGAGCTTAGGGTTCCTTTAGGATTTTCCTCCAGGTTTGACCCCTCTTTAGCTATATTCCACTAGTTCTTGATGCTCAGCTTCCTTATGTCCTACAACACTACATAGGTCTAAATCCGTCATTGGGTCTTCCAAACTCTTCGTCTCCCTTCTGGTTTATTATAACTCCACGGCGCGACAGGCTTAGAAGGCCCTTGGCCCACATTCCGGCTGCTGGCCTCCCATCCACATGTGTTAATCATAGAGGTAGACTATCATCCATTCAGCGTAGAGATGACATGTGGTCAGCATATCTGATCCCCAGCCGTTATAGCTGGTTTTCTCAACCTGGAGCCGCTGCTTATTGTAGCTACCCAAATTCCTTACGATGCTGGGGAATTCAATGAGGAAATTTCTTCCCCGTGGAGACCCGAACTAGTTCTGTGCCAAGACCTTGCCTTAACCACTCGGCTACTGCGCGGGACTCTGGTTTATTATCATTAATTTTTAATAATGTTTTCGGTTTGCATTCTCTGTACATGTCTTTCAGTCTTTTTTCAAATGCCCCAGGTTGTCATTTCGACATTTTTGGTGTTCTCTCCTGGCATGGCGTACTTGTAACCCATTTATGAGGTTGGGGCGCCTGGAAGGCGGAGTTACGTTGTCCCGATGATATGAGAGTTAATCATGATGGTAATGATGCGCCAAGAGAGGCGCATGGTGATTGGGGACCGTTTGGCCTTAAAGTTTCCTGACATTTGCCTTACAGATGAGGAAAAACACCGAAAAAACCTCACCCAGAACACTTGTCCCGACCGGGGATCGAACCCGGGCCCGTTACGTGACAAGGCAGCACGCTACCTCGAGACCACAGCGGTGGACTTTCCTTCATATCTTAATATAGTTATTTTGATAGTGTTAACAATATCAGGTAAGAGTTCGTAAATTAAAAATAACTGCAGTAAATATTATGCTTAATACGCCGTAGCGTAGTGGTTAAGGCACTGAGCTACAAGCCGGAGGGTCGAGGGTTCAAGTCCAGTTGGGGTCAGGATTTTTAAACTGATCCAAACCCTCTGGCGGCACCATGGCCCTGGGGTCGACTCAGCCTCTAACGGAAATGAGTACCAGACGCTTGTTCTGGGGGTAACGGCGGCCGTCACGCAGGGCTGACAACCCGGCTGACATAAAGTGCCGATTGTCTAGAAAATGTGGGAGCCTTAACCTCCTACTACCCCAAGGGCCTCCGGGCCTGTTGTGGGATCACTTTACTTTTTACAAAATGATTAACAGTTTTCAGTATATAGAAAACCTCCTCAACTCGTTTCCGACTCTGCACCAGGTCGAGGGATGAGATACCATGAAGTCTCTTACATTGGAGGTTTGTGATTAACAAGGGTGCGGGCCGATCACGCCTGACACACCATCACAGGGGCAGATGAAATTAAATGAATGAGATGAAAATGGAGAAAACGGAGGAAACCTCGAGAAAACCCTACCTATACCTTATCCGCTCTTAGAGTGATCCTAACATCATCAAACGCCAATTGTATCCTTCCGGCATTCGCGCCACAATTACTATCACTTTTGACAAAGAGATAACGACACAGCAATAGAAGACTCGCCACTTTCAGCCATTTTGTTTCATGACTGAAGCATGACTCAAAGTTAAGTTGTAATTATTGATTAGGTACATTTTAGAATATTTTCTATGTTTTGAATATTATCATTTTCATTCACGAAGAATAACAAGTATATTCAGAAGGCATATTTTTAATTTAATGAAGGGGACTACATTTTCGCGTACTTATAGTTTCTACAACGTACGTCGGTGTCCATAACCAATGAAACGTGAGCAGATCATATGGTTTTGTTTTGATGAGGATCATTTTAAGAGCGGACAGCTTTTAGACTTGTTTTTTGCCGCCACGAAACCCACATGAAGTGACCGAGACGCGAGCTCAAGACCCTAGTAGTGAGAGACGAGCACCTAACCACTTGTACCACGGACCCACCCGGTATATCAAAATGTAAGCTTTTCCAACTAACTAACTAACTAATTCATTGTCGCTATCGAACCGTAGGTTCATGACCTCGCGGACATAAGCTTCCATACATCCTAATTCTGAGCTAATGTTTTCCAATCATCCTCTGTATAATCTATTTTTCTCAAATCATGGCTAATGTTCTCTCAGGACATTCTTGGTTTACCAACTGGGGTTTTCCTCTGTTTTCCTGCAAGAAGCTTCCATGTCCCTTTTTTCATTCCCCATTCGTGCCACGTGTCCTGGCTATTGCAGTCTACGAGACTTAACTGTTCTTATAATATCTTGTTTCTATAAAGATCATGTAGCTCCACAAAATTAAATTATAATTCTTGATATTCCTACATATTTGAAATAACTTTACTTACGAAATGAATAAACAAAATAGCCTATAAGATTTATGTCTCATTAACATATGTATGAGTGGGTTGCTAAAACTAATGCCTGTGGAATTTAGAAGTACCGTAAGTAATTCAAGTTCAAGTTGTTCTAAGAAAAACGAATGTCTGTCGCACAGGAACCTCCAAAACTAAGCGAATTCCTCAACAAGTCAATGTATGGTCCAATTTTACTGGTTTAATATGTATTATTTCTATTAATTAAATCGCAGCGAAATTGGATACTGAATTTCAATGAATTTTGATTTACAACCAATGACAGTCGTGTTTCGCCTCGCTCTTTATCGATTTATTTTTTATCAGCTCCTGTTTTTGTGATAAAGAAAGCTTCTCCATTTTAATATTCTGAACAGCTCAGAGCATTATTTTTCTCCAACAAATACATTGAATATAGCAAATAATGAACAGGTTCCGTGATTTTACTGAGTTGTTTACTAAAAAAATAAATGAATAACCTATAATGTTGATTATAATACGGTATACAGTTTGATGTGTTTCATCATTTCTCCACTAGGGTGCATTCTTACAATATTGCGATCCTCTTTGGCAATAAATAATATGATCATGTTGAAGTGAATGAACATAACCTCACTTTTCTGATTTGTTATCAAACATCACCGTTTACATTAAATATATAAATATTTTAAAATACCGAAACTATATTTAAATAATGATTTTTGAGTAAACAGCTTAATTTTATTCATTAAATAGTCCTAACAAATGCCACTCTTGATTCCCAAATCCTCGATGGTTTGGAAATCACTCGTGGCATTACTTATGATGTATGATAATTAATCGTGCATACAAAATTTCGCTGCAAAAAAATAATGCAGCCACTAAAGCATTGAAAATGTTCCCACTAAAATTTCAGCTTTCAAGTTAGCATCTACTCTATCGAGTCTGTTCATTAAAAAAAACTCCAACTTTTACTTTTTCATTTAAATGTTACATTCTGAGTTTTGTTACGAAGAAACAAACATCGCGGCTGCTAAATTTTTAAGTTTCAGCTTTCACTTCTAATGGTTCAATTTAGCTGATTTTCGGAAAATACCGGTACCTTCAGGTCGTAACCAACTATGGTATGACGTAACCCGAGTTAGTTGTGTATAACCAACTTCCTCTCTGACAGTATGCAACCTAGATATTCATAGCTAAAACTAATTAAATGGCACGTTAGGTCTATAAGGCTCTTGGCCTACCAGCCAGATGGTAGGGGTGACATATGGTCAGCATGTCGGGTCCCTCAGCAGTTATAGCTCCTTTTCTCAACCTATTGTAGCTACCCAAATTCCTCACGATGCTGTGTTAGCACCGGTCCCACACTGGCCGAAATTCCATGAGAAAATTTCTTCCCCTACGGAGACTCGAACCAGCGAAAGTCATGTAGCTCTGCGCCAAGGCCTCTTGCCTTAACCGCACGGCTACGGCGCGGAACGAGATTCATGGTTATGCTGATATTTTAAGCTGTCCATACCAACCTTATCCTGAGATAATAATTTCCAAATGTATAAACTAATTCATTGGCACTATTGAACCCGAATGTTAATGGGCGCGCGGATATAAGCTCAGCAATATTTAATGTTTGCTTTTTTTGGAACAAAATTCGGCATATACAAATCAAACAAAAAGGAAGGCCGACTTATTTAACCAGCAAAATAGTAGCATTAGGAGGTTCATCTGACAGGAAAATATTTGGACCAATAAATATTAATGGTCAGTGGAGAATACGATACAACAAAGAACTGTATGGCAAATACAATTAATCTGACCTTGTCAATTTTATTAAGTTAAAAAAAATTAGAATGGGCTGGCCATGTACAAAGGCTCTCAACAGATCGAGCACCAAAAAAGGTGCTTACCGCAAGTTTTATGGGAATAGACGAGTTGGAAGACCGAAAAAACGATGGGAGGATGGTATTATGGAAGATGCTGCAAACCTACTTAAGTGTCGCAACTGGAGGCTTGCTGCGCAAAATAGAAATTATTGGAGGCAGAAGTTAAGGGAGGCCAAAGCTCGAATTTGAGCCAATCAGCCATTGAATAGATGGATAGGAGGTTAATCTGAAGCGAACATTAAGAAAAAAATAGTTATACATCCCTACAGGAGCTAATGTTTTACGGTCATTCCTACAAATCTGGTTAATGTTATTCTCTCGCCTCATTATTGGTATAATAAGTATGTGCCCCGTGGGGGACCTTGTAACCCCTATCAGGCGCGTCCCCCGGGTGGTGGATGGGGGATCCCACCAGTTATGGTAGGGTGGTCCGAATAGCTCGGTAATAAGGGCCCGTGGACCAACAAGGAGCCCAGTTCCTGGGGGCTTAAAAATGCTGGGACACCCTCTCTCCAGGGGTTATACATATGGAGGGCCTATGTCCGGGGTAACAAGGATAAAGACTCAAACGGTCAGAGCGGAAAGAGCATCCCTTCATGTAGGACTAATATACATGATGGCAAAATGATTTAAGCCATAAGACAGCAGCCTTGTCTAAGTCCACTAGAGGCTGGTAACCTCTTTGGTGTAATAATTACTCAAAGAATTCACAAGGTACAGCCGGGCAGAGACCTAGGAAGAGATGGAAGGAATCATTGTGAATTCGGAACAGGCGAATTGCCTAAACCTTGTAGTGAATATGATAATGATAAGTGTGTGCTTTCCCTCTGGTTTTAGCTAACTAACTCACTGACACTACCGAACCCGTAGGTTCATGGTCGTGCGGACATAAGCTCTTCATACAACCTTATCCTGATCCAATGCTTTCCAATCATTCCCTGTATAATCTATTTCCCTCAAATCATAGTCAATGCTATTCTCCCACCTCATTCTTGGTCTACCAACTGGGCGATTTCCCTCTGGTTTTCCTACAAGAAGCTTCCATGCACGTCTTTCATTCCCCATTCGTGCCACATGTCCTGCCCATCGCAGTTTACGAGACTTAACTGTTCTCATTATATCTGGCTTCCTATAAAGACCATGTAGCCTAATTCATTGTTATGCAGTCTTCTCCATTCATCTCTCTGTTCATCTCTCTTTGGTCCAAACATTTTCCTAAGAACTTTATTCTCAAATACTCGTAATCTCCTTTCCTCCCTTAAAGTAAGAGTCCATGTTTCGCATCCATGTAATGTAACTGGTAGAATAACAGTTTTATATATTTTCAGTTTAACGTTTTTTGAAAGGAGTTAGGAAGTCAGGAGTCTCTGTAATGCATAATAACACGCATTTCCAGAATTGAGCCTATGTTTAATTTCGTTATGCATCTCATTCCTGTTTGTGATTATTGTTCCTAGGTAGGCCTACTTGAATTCAGCCACGTCCTCTGGTTTTACTGCAAGAACTTTTATTTTTCCTCTTTCACTGTCCATAGGTGCCACAAGTCTTGCAGCCTATGAGACTTAACAGTTCTTATTAGCGCTACATTTGTTTCCAATATGGAGCTTAAATTCATTTAAGTATTCTGGGTGGGGACACGCAGTAGCGTAGTGGTTAAGGCACTGTGCTACAAGCCGGAAGGTCGAGGTTTCGAGTCCCGGTGGGGTCAGGATTTTTAAACTGACCCAAACCTTCTGGCGGCACTATGGTCCTAGGGTCGACTCAGCCTCTAACGAAAATGAGTACCAGACGCTTATTCTGGTGTAAAGACGGCCGTCACGCCGGGCTGACAATCCGGCTGACATCAAGTGCCGATTGTCTAGAAAAAGTGGGAGCCTTAACCTCCTACTACCCCAAGGGTCTCCTGAGGCCTGTAGTGGGATCACTTTTTAAGTATTCTGGCATGTCAACTAATTTAATTCCATTCCATTAACGTAGTTTAACCTCTCACCTTATAGGTACTTTTATGAGCCACATGCCATCCGGGTCTTTTAGTGACACGAGTGTCGGGAGAGGGATTTTAATATGGATCACATAGGCCTACACACTTTTTGACCACACAAAGACATGGATGGTCTCCCCGAATGAGTAATCAGCTCAATACCAGGGCTTCCTTCAACACAACACAACATAAAAACGAAAAGCGCCAATCACACACACACATTCGTATTAAACATTGTGAATATGATCTCTTCTTGCTTTCATGTGATAGACCTAGTGGTCTGTTACGGTCTCAATCCAACGTTTGAAGGGTCTGCCCAAAGATCTCTTGCCTGGTAGCTGGTAATTTAAGATTTTACGTGGTATTCTTGTTCTGCTCATTCTTCTTACGTAAGATTTCCAGTTGTTTCTGTATTTTTGTACATATTCCATGACTGATTCTGTTTGTAATTCTTTGAGAATCTCAGAATTCCTTTCATAGTCTGTTCTTGAGTAACCTGCAGCACGTCTCATAAATTTAATTTCTGCCGCAGTTAGTCTTTGTTCATCTACACTGCGAATTGTCCAGGCCTCACTGCCGTAACAATATGGGTCTGGCCAGTGTTTTATAAATTTGTGAATATGATAATGATTATTATGATGGCCAAATGATGTTCGGGGAATGTTTAGGCCTTAAAGTTTCCTGCCATTTGTCTCAATGGTGAGGAATCTCCCCGAAAAAGAACATATTTTGTCCCAACTGGGTATCAAACCCGGGCCTGCATAAGAAGTAGCGACATTACCCCGAGACCACAGCGGTGAAGTAACTAATTTAATAATAATAATAGTTAAATTTAATAATATTCAAATTCCGTTTTGATATGAAGATTATAGTGAGGGCATTATACATTGGGACTAAATGTTTGTGTTATCTTTAGAGGGTGGCTTGAAAGAGACATTGAACCTAGGACCGAGGAAGATGCGGGTGTTACTTAGAGTGAGTGTACTAGTTCCCCCTCTCCAGTCCTGTCCCCCTCTCCTTGTGTTTCTCAGTTCACCGCTCACGATTCAATGACCCCCTCTCAGTGCAATGAACTACCTGTATCAAATATAATGCAACACCGGCATAAAAACACCTTCCAAATTCCAACGTGTTCAAATCAAGGCATTTTGCACGGTCTCCTGGATACCTACTATCTCAAGTATAGTCAAATTAATATCATTTTGATCCCCACTTTAAAATTTTCTCACCATAATCTAGTTTGTTTGTCAGATATAGTAATTTTGTTATCTGATTAGTTTAAATTATTACCAGCAGTTATCCATCATCGTCATCATAGCCCATTCACGAATTTAGGCCATTTGCTGAACTGTTTCGGCCTCAGTATGAATACCATAAGACTTGAAAGCATAATAATAGTCCCTTCGATTGATTGCTGGCCAAAGGAAGGCAAGACCAGTGATGAGGCTGCCATCTTACAGCCTCTGGTCAGGCTTTTCTGGAGAAAAAAAAAAGAAAAGAAAATAAAGGAAAAAAGACCTATGGTAGTGAAGCATGGGAACTAAAAAGACAACATGAAAGCAGAATAACGGCTTGTGAAATGAGATTCATGCGCAGAACAGCGGGTTACACCGATGGGATCGGAAAAGGAACACCGATATCTTAAAAGAATTACGCCATTTTTGGACTATATTAAACAGTACCAACTAAATTGAAACACATATTGAAAGAACGAGTTCAAATCGGATCCCCAAAGCTGTTTATAATTATATACCAAGAGGACGAAGATCTCTGGGCTGTCCTATGAAACGCTGGAGGGAAAATTTTCTGTAAGATCATAACAGGCCTTGGCATAATACTTGGAAGGAAGAAGAAGAAGAAGATATAAATACCATCAAAATGTCTCTTGAGTGGACGTCCTGGTATTCTACTTCCTGCAGGTTGATAGCGTAACAACTGCTTGGGTATCCTGTGATCCTCCATTTGATAAACATGTTGCATCCATATTGACTTATAATAATCAGAATTTTTATTTATTAGAGGTTCCATGTGTAATTCTTCTAAGATGTCTTCATATTACCCCAAATCTGAAAATTGTGTTCCGCGCTTTAGCCGAAAGCTTTGCCGCACGTGTGGATGTACTAACATATACAAACAGGCACGTAGAATGATATATATATATATATATATATATATATATATATGATGAACGACTTTATATCTATCTTCATAGCCGACTACCCTTAAAGACCTTATCTGTTAGAACCGATAATGGTTCTTCATGAGAGATATTACTGTAATTAGAATAGAGTAGCTGGTAAAATCCCTCTTTGAGGCAGTGCCGCCAAAGTGTGTAGCGAATTTCAGTTCACACTGACCCGGTGTGTATACTTTGGGACAAGTATTAAGATATTATTCCAAACTGTCACAAATTTATCTGCCTCTAATGGAAAGATCATTGAAAAAATGCGATATGCCGGCAAAATCCTCATTAGTGTCAGTAACTGAAATTTTGCGAGGTTGTCAGCGATTCTCTTTTAAGTATATTTCCTCAGTTTTTTTTTGTATTTGTTTATATACTGGGAAAGACGGCAACTCTGCCAACAATTTTTTTCACCGCGTGCTTACGAGGGTGTTGGTTGGGTTTAGCTAGTGGGAAGGGAACGCTTGAAGAAATATTTTAAGACTTGTCTTTCACTATATTATCTATTTATTTAACTCAGTGAAGTTAAGTCCATGTGGTCTTCTCTTCAACTCACCACAACAAACATACTTTACATTAGAATACAGCATTCACCAAATTGCAATAAACTACAACATGGAAATCTCAACAGAAAAATCTAAAGTCATGGCTTTCCTAGGAAAAGACTCTGTTCGCAGTAAAATTGTTATTAATAATAAAATATTAGAACAAACCAACACATTTAACTATCTCGGGTACCAAGTTACATACGAAGAAGAAAAAGATTTTAGTAAAAAAAATTATAAAATTTAACAGAGTAACAGGAATTATAAATAATATTTTCAAGCCAAACTAGTACAGCAACACACACGAACTAGAATTTATAAAACACTGGCCAGACCCATATTATGTTACGGCAGTGAGGCCTGGACAATTCGCAGTGTAGATGAACAAAGACTAACTGCGGCAGAAATGAAATTTATGAGACGTACTGCGGGCTACTCAAGAACAGACCATAAAATGAATTCTGAGATTCTCAAAGAATTACACACAGAATCAGTCATGGAATATGTACAAAAGTATAGAAACAACTGGAAATCTCACGTACGAAGAATGAGCAGAACAAGAATACCACGTCAGATCTTAAAATTACCAGCCACCAGGCAAGAGATCTTTGGGCAGACCCTTCAAACGTTGGATTGAGACCGTAACAGACCACTAGGTCTATCACATGAAAGGAAGAAGAAGAAGAAGAAGAAGAAGAAGAATACAGCAATCACAATTAACTCTAATATTGAATACTAAATGAAAATTTGACCATAAAGTAATTGATATAAGAGGAATATCGATAATATAATGTTAATGATAATATTAAAATTAAAACAAAAACTAATAATAAAAGATACACAAGCAAAATAAATTAAATTGTTCGGTAGACAGTCCGTAACTAATGTAGCCTATATGAAGACATTTACGAAGAAAGTGAATGAGTTGTAATAAACTAATTTGTCGGTTATATAATATTTAGAACATCAACTTAAAATATTTATCAATATTAATGCTACTTTTACAAAATAAAATATTATTGATTGCTAAAAGAATATTAACAGTGAGGCGTATAGTATCTAATCGAAGAAACATGCACAAGGTGATGTGATGAAGGGCGAAATAACAAAACCATATTTTCTGAGTTTAAGAGGTAGATTGAAACAGGGATCATACATGTTTTATAGGGCATGGTAGAATAAAGTCTTATATGTACCGATTCAAAATAACAATCCACAATGCCCCTGCGTGCGTAGAATACAGACTGTAGACCATCTCATCTACGAGTGCAAAACACTAAATAGGCCTACAGAAAAACTTCCTTCAGTCAAAATATTATCCAAACTGGGAGGCAGTGGACTAATTCGAAAAAATAATTGCTTAAGAAGTACAAAAAATATTTTATAAAATTCGTGCATTCAATTAATCTAGAACAGTCATTCAAAGGTTTCACACTGAATAATTGCAAAATAGAAAAGGCCACCGAAATATCTCAGAGAGCGAACCAATTATTTCACAGTTGTTAGGCCTGTAACTGTTCATAAATAGGTTCATAACGCATGTAATATCACTGATTGTTGTAATGGAAAATACAGTCAATAATAATAAAAAAAAAAGATTTCATGATTCCCTGTATTGCACAATACAGTAGCATGTATTTCCAGAATTGAGCCTATTTTAATTTCTTTCTGGACTTCATTCCTGTTTATAATTATTGTTTTTAGGTATTTGAATTCGCCCACTTCTTAGAGTTTCCCTCATATGTCATTAACTGTCCATTCTCTTTATATAAAATACTTCAGTGTGTGGTCATATATTTAGAATATACTTTTTAGAAACATTTCATATTAAAAAAAAAACAAGAAAAAATGTAGGTACGAGTAGAACCCTCTGGTTCTAACCTCGCGAAATGTTGATGGTGATGGCTGTAATTAGAATTGAAATGTAACAAAAATTTCCATTCGGTGATTAGATGTGAAATGACTTGATATGCAGATCAAACAGTTATTGGTTTCGTAACGAAGGAAAGTAGCTCAACCACATGTTACCTAAATACAGGTACTACATGTTGCTGAGATAAAAATATAATTACCTTCTCGTAGGCCATTGAAATGTTGCGTGCATTAATACATTGTGTAGGGGAAATCAAGGGGAGGAACGTAATTACATGCCAAACTTGTTCTTTAACAAAGAGGAGAGGGGAGGGAAGTAGACACACGAAAAATTTCACAAACTAAATTAGACATTCTTGTAAAACTGGCAAGGGGTTCCTAGAATCCGTATCATGATGGAAGTAATATCAATGTGCAGATTCTTAGTATGGATTCCTTCGAAATAAATATTACCAAAACGTCTTGTAGGCGAACAGCCAAGTGAATGTAGCTAGGTGTTCTTTATGGGAAACCAGATGTTACAAGAACAGTTAAGTCTAGCAGACTGGCATGATCAGGACATGTGGAAGGAATGGGGAATGAAGGACGGGCGTGGTAAATCATTATATATATTAGGGTGGGCCGAAAAAACTCATTTTTTATATCGAAGTTGTAATAGCGCGGAAAAGTTGCGAATTATATAGCTAAAAAAATATATCAAAATCGGTTGACATCTTTCGATTCTAGCAAAGGCTCTGAAGTTTGGCAAAATATGAAAAAAACTTCATTTTTGCAATTATTTCTTTTTTTTTTTTGTATATCAAGTGGGTACTGGTGATCTTTGCTAAGCACGTTTATGTCTATCTGTGGGATCTGACAATCAATACTCTGAAAGTTATTTATCAAATACCAAAAATGCGTAAAAATATAACTTGTTCATTATTCAAATTTTGGAGCTTATACGCGACCGGAAGATATCAACTAATCTAAACCAAATTAAAACACAGTTTTTAGGCACTATTTGAAGATGTTACAAACTATTACAGTACGAAAACATCTAATTAAAAAATTAAAGAAATAATCTCAAAAATGATTTTTTTTCATATTTTGTCAAACTTTAGAGCCTTTGCGCGACCGGAAGATGTCAACCTATTTTCATTTTTTCTTTTCTTTTGTCTATATAATTCACAACTTTTCCGCGCTATTACAACTATGAAATAAAAAAAAAAGAGTTCTTTTTTCCGGCCCACCCTAAAATATATATATATATATATATATATAACTTATTGTACTTGCTCCAAAATCTCGATTTTAAGCCATTTTTTGAAAATTTTATGCAATTTTCCGAATTTTTGAGTTCACCGAGTTATTCAACCTACTAAAAAGATTTAATCTATTTTCGACAATTTGACCCCCTACCTATTGTTTGAACTATTTAATATAATGAAGAAAGCCAGAGAGAAAGTGCCCTGCAGGTAGGATAAGAATAAGATGGGAGAATGACAGAGAGCCATGGACATTTCTTGTAAGAAACCCAGAAGGAAAATGCACTATAGGTAGGCCAAGTATTAGATGAGAGAATAATAGTAAGTATGATTTGAGGGAAGTGAATTATAAAGGAAATGTTTAGAAAACATTAATTCAGGATAGGGATGTACGTAAAGCTTATGTCCGCGCGGACATGAAACTCCAGGTTCGAGAGTGCCAGTGAGTTAATTATGTCGGGTCACATTTTTTTTTTCGAAAAGAAGTACAAAAGTTTATTTCATTACAACATTCCTCAACCTACAGTCCGACCCATTGTTATGCAGCGATTTTCCCCAATGTAATAGAGGACCCATAAAAAATGTTATAGGTCCCTTCTGCTAAGGTATAGACCTTATATATATTTTTTTTAATACTTTATTTTCAATTCTTTTTTACACTTGAAATATAACTATCCTACTGACACTATCGGACCCAGAAGTTCATGGCCATGTCGACATAAGATCTCCATACCTCCCTATCCAGCTAATGTTTTCCAATCATTCCCTGTAAAACTCACCTCTCTCAAATAATGGTTTACGTTATTCTTCCACCTCATTCTTGGCCTACCTAAAGGGCGCTTTCCCTCTGGTTTTCCTACAATAAATTTTCGTGTCTCTCTTTCATTTCCCTTTCGTGACCCACTGCAGTCTACGAGACTTAATTTTTGTTATAATTTCTGGTTTCCATATACATATCGTGTCTATGAGACATAACTTTTCTTATTATGTCTGGCTTTCTATAAAGGTCCTGTATCTCATTGTTATGTATTTTTTCACCCATTCACATGTCTGTTTGTCTCTGTTTAGTCAAAAAATATTCATAAGCACGTTCTACTCATATATATGAAATTTTTGTAAGCTTGTATATGTCAATTCTTTTAAGATCACAGGGAAAAAACAAGATTAGTAACTAACTAATTAACTAACTCACTGGCACTATCAAACCCGTAGGTTCATGGCCGTACGGACATAAGCTCTCCATACATCCCAAACCTGAGCTAATGTTTACCAATCATCTCCTATATAATATACATCCCTCAAATCATCGTTAATTTTATTTTCCCATATAATTCTTGGCCTACCTATTGGGCGCTTTCCCTCTGGTTTTCCTACAACGAATTTCCATGCTCCTCTGTCATTCTATATTCGTCCCACATGTCCTGTCCATCGAAGTCTACGAGACTTATCTGTTATTATATCTTGTTTGTCCACCGCTGTGGTCTCGACGTAGCGTGCTGCTTTGTCACGCAGCGGGCCCGAGTTCGATTCCCGATCGGGACAGGCTCCTGGGTGAGGTTTTTTCGGGGTTTTTCCGCACCTGTAAGACAAATGTCAGGAAGCTTAGGGCTCAATGGTCACCGAAAATCATCCGGCCATCATCATCATCCTTATCATTATCACCATCATCCTTCACCGGTGTGAAAAGCAACGGGAAGCTACCAGACCTATAGTTCCCTAGTAAAGCTGCAAAACATAGCATGAAAATGCTATGATTGCAGTGAAAGACCTGCTCTCGGGCAGAATTACTATGGATGGATGGGATATCTTGTTTCGCATAAAGATTTGTAGCTCTCTATTATGTATTCCTCTCCTTTCGCCTGTCTCTTCATCTCTCTTAGGTCCAAATTTTTGTCTGAGAATTTATTCTTAAATATTCATAATATCTTCTCCTCCCGGCATTTCTTGGATTTTTTAACCTTCCAATTTACAGTGATAAGTAATAAAAACATGGAATGTTCCACCGAACTAAACGGTTCAAATTTCACTATGCTGGAGAAAAACAAAACATAGGCCTATTAAAAATACGTTTTCTCAATTCTTGGTTTTTGTGGCATTCTTTGCTTTTCCCGTCTGGTCTTCATTTATTATTACAAGTGTCAGTATAAGCAGTCGAACGAGTTGACTCAGGTGTTACCACTTGACACTCGTATTCAGGAGATCCTGAGTTCAAATTTTTATGTCGACTAACCTGAGGCTTTTTTTTTTTTTCTGATTTTCCTCAGTTGTCAAGGCAAATGCTAGGGTGAAATTTCATTTGGGCTCATTTCATCATAATTACCATTTCATAATGTCATTAAAAAATAAAACAATGAGCTTTCACAAAAAAATAAACAACACAGCTTACTGGATACAATAAAGATTCTACACGCGATATAATCTTAGATGTTAAAAACGTCTATAAATAAGCACGAAGAAAAGAATTCATAAGTAAACTATTAAAAAATAAGCTATAATTAATAATACGACTAAATCAATAATTTTAAAAGTCATTATGAATCATCGGCCCACCGCTGTGGTCTCGAGGTAGCGTGCTGCCTTGTCTCGCAGCGGGCCAGGGTTCGATTCCTGGTCGGGACAGGCTCCTGGGTGAGGTTTTTTCGGGATTTTTCCTCATCTGTAAGACAAATGTCAGGAAGCTTAGGACCCGACGGTTCCCGAAAATCATCCGGCCATCATCATCATCCTTATCATTATCATCATCATCCTTCATCGGTGTGGAAAGCAACGGGAAGCTACCACACCTATAATTCCCTAGTAAAGCTGCAAAGCATAGCATGAAAATGCCATGATTGCAGTGAAAGACCTGCCCTTGGGCAGAATTACTATGGGTGGATGGATGAATTATCGCTGAGGTTACTATAGTGGGTGTTACCCTTGAATAGACAGCCTCTTCAATTTTATTATTTGTAGTTATTTCAAAATCCATTACTGAAAGATTGTTTTCATTTCATAATTATATAATTTCAGAAGAGTTCTTTCGACCCCAAATTTCAATTTCGTGTTAAACGTTACGGTTTTCTTAATGATTCTAGTTAGAGAATCAATTTTTCGGGTAAATTATTTGGGGAATTTCTTTGTTCCAGACGCTAATACAGCATGAAATGTGGTATAATCTATTGGTTCAATAATTTCCTTTGAAGATATAATAAAACAGAAGGTGCCATCTGGAAGACAAACTCATCGAGTTTTGAAATGTTTTCAATTACCAACACAAGTTGGGGCAGGGGTCGGGTCATGAGATTCCTTATCAGTCAATCCGTCAGTCAAGGCGTCCCCACAGGAACAGCCTCATGTCCATTTTCAGCAAGTTGGGTCCTCAACCTCATTGGTATAGACATATCCCCAGTGCCCTGGACAAGACTTTTCTCGGCCGTTCGATTGGTCGTGGAGGACCGATCGCATAACCCCCAAGGTCCTTTTATCTTCCACCTTGGAATATTTTCCTTTGGGGGTACGTAAAGGATAAGATTTACATCACCCTGCCAGAGACCTTCCTTGTTCTTAGGAAGAACATCATTGCAGCCATCGCCAGCGTGACTACAAACATGTTGTAATGTAGACTACAGCCTTTGAAATAATTGATGGCGCACAGATAATTTTCAAGTCTCAGAACGAAGCCACCGCGCATGATCAGAGATCAGTTATTTGGTTCACAAGTATACAACTTTTTGAGAAACTAAATCCGTTCTATTTCGTTGTGTGTCGTGCAATGGAAAACAATTTCGTGTAAATAAGTAGTGCGGTAAATACTCAAAATAAAACAAAGCAAAATAAATGAAACAAAAGGAAGACACTTAATTGAAATAAGGACGAGAGAAAAAAAAAGCATGACAGCAGGATCGAACATGCGACCTCATGCACGGGAAACAGAAGCTCCCTCCACTAGACCACAACCATCTCTACTAGAAATTGTCTGTATGAAGCGATGCAGTACTTCAGTACTTACTTGTTTAATGAAATTATATATAAACTTAATTTAAATTAATCAGACGCATTTTGTAATTAGTAATGGAAATACATAATTTTATTATACCATGTGTTTTCTAAACAAAGTAATGAGACGTTACAATCGTTATTCATTTTCTATATATATGAGCTGTTTCCTTTAATTTATTTATTTTCATATATTCCGTTCCATAGTAATTCTGCCCGAGAGCAGGTCTTTCACTGCAATCATAGCATTTTCATGCTATGTTTTGCAGCTTTGCTAGGGAACTATAGGTGTGGTAGCTTCCCGTTGCTTTCCACACCGGTGAGGGATGATTATGATAATGATAAGGATGATGATGATGGTCAGATGATTTTCGGGAACCGTTGGGCCCTAAGCTTCCTGAAATTTATCTTACAGGTGAAGAAAACCCCGAAAAAACTCTCACCCAGGAGCCTGTCCCGACCGGGAATATTTCCATATATACAAATTTATTTATATAACGAAGCCTGGTAACATGTAGGCATTATGAAAATTAACGATGTTATTAAATAATAACAAATAAAAATATATATACCTGACCAGAATCGAACGTGGGCCCGCGTCGTCAGAAAAAGAGCATTTTACCGACTGCTCCACTGAACCGAACGATACGAATGCTGCATGAAGAGAGACTTACGCCGTCCGCTTTATACTCAAACGAGTCAGAACATGTAACAACGTAGGCCTACTGGTGTGAATTTCTCTTCAAAAACCTTAACTTTCCATCATCAAGAGTTGCGCCATCATTTTTTCAAAGGCTGTACATGACAGGAAATTATCAACGGCATTGATATCGTCATTGTAATTGCTGGGCAACACATATAGGCCTAGATGTAATGATTTGATCGTACCAACAACTTGGCGATTTTGCTTTTCTGATGACACTTTCATACAACAGGCAATTGCACGAGTTGTATAAATCATCAGATATCATTACAGATATTAAAGTAAACAGGACACACGCAGGGGATGACAAAAAATGAAGCAGTTAGAAGAATTATAGACGGTAAGACAGAAGGAAGACGGAGAGCTGGAAGACCGAATTTGAGGATGGATGGAGTACTGCAGGATGTCAAATATTTAAAACTCAAAAATTGGTGGACGGTTTCAGAGATAGAGAAGCCTGGAGAAAAATTCTGAAGGGATGCCTTGACCTACCCAGCGTTGTTGTGCTGCTGCTGATGATGATGACACTTTCTGTTTTGTCAATTCTTCAACCGTTAACTGTTTACAAGAAACTGAAATTAGTTCCATTCGAGGGAAACACTATGTAGGCCTATAACTACCTCACTGGTACTATCGAAACCGGAGGTTCATAGTGTGCAGACATAAACTCTTTACATTTCCCCAACCCGAGCTTATGTTTTCAAATCATCCCCTGTTAATTCCCTTCCCATAAATCATGGTAAATGTTATTTATTTATTTAAATGCAGTGGCTTTTGAAATTTGTTATTAACCAGTAATGACTGAGAATAACAAACAATAACAAGAAAGACTATAAAATGTTCATCATCTTTTCCCTGGCTTCCCAGTATCTGTCCACGAAACTGCTGGTTGTTAGGGTTGGGCAAGTTCAGATGTGATCAACATCCTTATCTTCCATAGTGTTGCAGAGGATACATTGTTGAGTTGGTAGAAGACCGAGGCGATGAAGGTGTTTACCTAGGCATTCGTGTCCTGTTGCAGTACGGAATGATGCAACGGGTACTCTTCTACGCCAATCTGGCAGTGTAATTTCGATGGATGCTTTCCAAGGTTTGTCAGTCACTTGGAGCTCTAGGAAGGTTCTGAAGCTTCTCTCACTCTGAAGCGGATGTTCATAGCTGCTCTAGAGTAAGATATAATGTTCGGATCATGGTAAATGTTATTCACCTACCTCATTATTGACTTATCAAACGGGCAATTTCCCTTTGGTTTTCCTACAAGAAGTTTCCATGCATCTCTTTTATCCTCCATTCGTATGACCTGTCCGCCCATCGCAGTCTACGAGACTTCTTATCCTGCAAAGAGACTATACCCAATGGAGATCTGAATCCCGTATTAATGTTTCTATTGTCCCCACTACTTTACAATATCCTAATATTTCATGTTCCTAGGAACATATCCCTATGTTTAATATTTGCCATTGATATATTCTAAAGTAGTTCCAGCCCGGAGATTTTAATGGGGGATTATTTAAATTTAAAAAATGATGTACCCTAGTGGAATCCATGTCCGCGTTTCTTGGCATGAGGTTAAGGTTATTATAGGCCTATAAAATCTTAAAATAATAATATGTATACCTGGGATCTCAATCTCCTCAGCAAGTGAAAATTCAATTTAAAAACTTTGAAGCCTTTCGGAATATGTTCCAACAACCGCACTTAAAAAGTAAACAGGTAATTTTAAGTGATGACGATGGAACATGTCCCGAAAGGCCTTAAAAGTATTGAAAGTGAAATTTTACTTTGTTGAGGACCACTGAGATCTCAGGTAGGCCTACATATTTTATTATTTTAACATTTTAAATACTAATAAACTAACAAACTGGCACGGATCCTGAGGACATAAACTCTCTATACAACTATATCCCAAGCTAATATTTTCCAATCATTCCCTTCAAACCAAGGTTAATGTTACTCTTCTTCCTCATTGTTTGTCTACCTACTGGATGCTTTCTCCCCTGGTTTTCCTACAAGAAGTTTCACCCGCATTCGTACCACATGCCCAGCCCATCCCAATTTATTAATCTAACTGTTATTAAGTAATCAATTGAATTGGCGTTTACTTGATGAAAATCCATAACCTATTTAATTAAATGAAAATAAAACTTAAAGTTTTATGTGATTTTCATATTTATTAAAATATATAAATTAGTTACAGCTGTTAAAACTTTAAGTTTTATTTGTATTTAATTATCCTAACTGTTATTATTAGGTCTGGTTTCCCATAAAGAACATGTACCTCGCTGTTATGCAGTTTTCTCCATCCACCTGTCTGTTCATTCGTCTTCGATTTAAAACTGTTCCTAAATCAAAATGCTACTATGTATAGTAGGCCTACTTATAATCCCAGAAACTTGTGAAAATGCTGAAAATGAAGAAACATTTAGTTATTATAATAGTTTGACTAATGAAAAAAGTTTAATTTCCGGCGAGTTCTTGAATACGACTTTCTCAAACATGGAGATATTTAAATCGTGAGTCTGAGAGATTAATTTTCCTTGCAATCATCAAAAATAAAAACAAAAGAAAGTTTACCACAATTTTATAAGGAAGGAAGTTAAAACATAAAATTACTTCCGTAAATTTATATAAAAGAAAATTAAAACACAAAAGCTGTCGTTCATGGAAAGAAAAAAAAATCAGCCAAATGCATTGCAGTAATTGGCAATTTCTGTACTCTTTTTTTTTTCACCCATAGTGCTGGCCTACTTTACGGCAGTTGGCCTCACATCCATATGCCCCATTTACAGATGTATATGATCATCCTGAGTCTATCGCTGTGGTCACGAGGTAGCGTGCTGCCTTGTTACGCAGCGGGCCCAGGTTCGATCCCCGGTCGGGCAGTTTTTCTGGGTGAGGTTTTTATCGAGGTTTTTCCTCACCTGTAAGACAAATGTCAGGAAAACTTTAAGGCCCAAACAGTCCCCGAAATCATATGGCCATCATCATCATCATCAACCTTCACCGGTGTGGAAAGCAACGGGGAGCTACCACACCTACAATACCCTAGTAAAGCTGCAAGCATAGCATGAAAATGCAGTGAAGGACCTCCCTTCGGGCAGAATTACTATGGATGGATGATCATCCTGCAAGTATAGGAGTGGCATGTGGTCAAAATGTAGACTCCCATAGCCGTTATAACCTTTCCTTAACCTGAGTGTCTCCCTCTCTCTCTAGGGCCTATTAATTAATTAACTGACTAAGTCTAAGGCATATGGAACCTGTAGATTGAATGGTCTATTAACTAAAGCTCTATAGTGATCTCTATCCTCAGTCAACTAAATCATTCTCTAAATTCAATCCCTAAGATCCACTAAAACTATTTTTCCATCTCTGGCTCCCTTCTGGTCTTTACCAATAAAAAGTTTCACTCATTCGAGCTACACTCTAATTCAACCCAGGAAGTTACTACAGACCTTATGGGCTACGCCAGTGTCCCCCTACCTACAGAGTGTTGATATTGCCAAACTCATAATAACGGTATTTGTTTGTTAAGGAGGGGTGGAGCGGCAAGGTTATAGCAGTACTTTTTCCAAATCTATGTACTATACATTTAAAAAACATAGTTTTTCTTTTACGGCATGCAAACTAGTTTTATAGTAAATATGAGAGTCGACACTTTCACACAGGATAGTACAGGTCCGCATGAGCTCAGTGACAAGTGGCAACTGTTTTTTTTTTTCTTTAAGAGGGGGTGGCTTGGACGGCCTACAACTTACAACTCTGTATATGCTGTGTTGCATACTTCAGTTTTATTTAAGGATTTTTCTCAAGAAAATACTGTTAAAATGGCAACCCAGTTCCCTATTCCAAACACACAGTAACTTCCTGAGTTGAATCTGACTGTATATAACCTGTCCATCTCCATCGCTTTGAGTTAATAAACCTGACAATATTTGGATAAGTCTCGCGCCGTAGCCATGTAGACCAACGAGACCTGCGCTGGTTCGAGTCCCCACGGGGCACATAGGGAAAAATGCATGGCCTAGCTGGACAAAATTCATTGCATCGCTCCTATTAGATACATTTTCACGAAACTACACAGTTGTTAATCATGGCATGTTCTGCATGTGTAGAAACTTCCTTTACTTTTTTTTAAATAAAGCATCCCTTAGAGGTGGGTGAAATTTTATAACATTTAAAACTTCTTTCCTATTAAACATATTTTCAAGAAACTCTACATAATTGTTGACCATTTCATTATTTGTATATGCTTTGTATATTAAGTTTTGTTGAAAAAACACCCCTTACATGAGGGTGAAATTTTATAAAAGTTACAACTTCTTTACTATTAAATATATTTTCACAAAACTTTACATAGTTGTTAACCATTTCATTATTTATATAGGCCTATGTGAAAACACCCATTAAGTTTTGTTGAAAAAATACCCCATACACGAGGGTGAAATTTTATAAATTTTACAACTTATTTTCTATTAAACATATTTTCACGAAACTTTACACAGTTATTAAACATGGCATTTTTGCAAATGTAGAAACTTCCACTACTCTTGTTGAACAAAAAAAAAACACTCCTTACAAGGGTGAAATTTTATAAAATTTACAATTTTCCTCCTATTATACATATCTTTACGAAATTTTACACAGTTTTTATTCATAACATTTTGTGCATGTGTAGAAAATCCCATTACTTTTGTTGGAGAAAAAATATCCTTTAAGTGAAATATTATAAAATTTACAACTTCTCTAGACATATTTTCATGAAATATTTTTAAACGCATGATATTTCCTGCATGTCTCATAGGAAAACATGATCTAACTAGACAAAAATGTTTTTTCTAAAAAAAAAACACCAAAAATCCTACATTTATATTTTTACTGTTGTATTTGTGGTGAGCTTCACCATTTCAGCTGATTTTCTTTTCCCACTCTTCTTTAGACTCTTCTGAGTAGCATAAGTAAGTTTTCGTGAGATTTGTCCGACTCTAGTAGCGATACAGTCCGTGTCTTCGTTCTCTCGGACTTTCATTAAAAAGTTTCATTGGTCTTCCTCGTTTTTGCTTTATACTGTTGATTAATGTATATATGTTTATATCTGTGTCTAACCACTGATATGTTTTCTTTGTGGATTTGTCATCTATTTGCCTGTTGCCCTCTACGCAATTAGGAATGATATAAATGCGCTCAAACCTGCATACGTCCAATATTGGTATATGGAAGTGAGATACGTCCAATATTGGTATATGGTAGTGAAACCTGGACTATGACAAAGAGCTCTGAGAATTTAATTAAAACTTTTGAAAGAAAGATTTTGAGAAGAATATATGGACCAGTAAAAGAGAATGGAAGATGGAGAATGAGGTATAATAAGGAAATTTATCACATTTTTAAGGAACCTGATTTATCAACTCTTGTGAAATTAAAAAAAAATACAATGGACCGGACACGTTCAAATAATGGACAAAAATGCATACCTAAGTAAGTGAGGACGGAGGAAATGTTTGGGAAGCGGCCAGTGGCAAAACCTAGGAAAAGATGGATGGACTAAGTGAAGAAAGATTGTCATCAAATCGTGAACTGTAGGAACTGGCGACAGAGAACATTGGACAGAGAAGATTGGAGGTCTCGCATCAAGAAGGCCCAGGCCCGCTATGAACTGTAGCGCCATTGGAAGAAGAAGAATAAGAAAATAAATGCACTCACGTTAAGTTTTAAATATTTGTCTATCTCAGAAGAGCTCTGACTTACTCTGAATGTGTCTAAAAGAAAATTAAATACCTCTTGGCAACCACCTGGTAGGGGATAATTTAAAGAATTTGTTATCTTTAAATAGTAAAAAAAAGAGTTAATATTTTGTGATTTCACACTGTTCTCTGAACCACTAATATCAGCGCACACTCGACTACCTGTAAAAAAAGGGCTTTATTTAAGAAAGTGATTAAAAGTCCCGCGCCGTAGCCGAGCGGTTAAGGTAGGAAGCCTTGGCGCAGAGCTACGGGACTTGCGCTGGTTCGAGTCTCCATGGGGGAAGAAATTTTCTCATGGTATTTCGGCCAGTATGGGACCGGTGCCCACCCAGCATCGTGAGGCAATTGGGTAGCTACAATAAGTAGCGGCTCCAGGTTGAGGAACCAGCTATAACGGCTGGGGGACTCGACATGCTAACCACATGTCACCCCTACACTGGCTGTTGATCATCTACCTCTGTGATTGACACATGTGGATGTGAAGGGCCAGCAGCCGGCTGGTAAAAGGGCAACCGCTGAAAAGTGGAAAGACCCTCAATCGGAATCGGATTAAAAGTGATATATCATATATATTTTTGTATAATAATCCCAATGAGTAGCTATAGAAAAAACGTGACAAATAAGAAATAGGTCAGGATAGATTTGTTATAATCCTTGTCAAATATTATACTTTGATAACACTGGTCAACATGATTTTTGTCTCACAAGTACCAATAGTTGTACTTAATGCAGTTTTTTTATCGTGTTTTCAAATATGTATTCGGAATTTCACCATCACTCGCATTAAATAATTATTTTCTGCTTAACAAACATTAAAGGGATTAAGTCAAAATCAAAACATACAGTGGTGTACCCTGACTTGCAATCTGCAATGAGACCAGTTCCACACTGCGAAAAATTGCCCATACCAAAACTTCCAGAACATGTGACATTAGATGAACAGAGCTCAGATTCTGATGGAAGTAAGGAAGAAGAAAAATCAGATTTTGGTGATACAACTTTTGAACAAAGCTGTACATCTGATCCTCTTTTATTGACTCAAGAAGATCTTAACGATCTCATACGAGATTTAAAGTTATCCAAAACCAGACATTAGATGAACAGAGCTCAGATTCTGATGGAAGTAAGGAAGAAGAAAAATCAGATTTTGGTGATACAACTTTTGAACAAAGCTGTACATCTGACCCTCTTTTATTGACTCAAGAAGATCTTAACGATCTCATACGAGATTTAAAGTTATCCAAAAACCAGTCTGAAATGCTTGGTTCCCGGCTAAAACGATGGAACCTTCTTCAAACCTTGCGTGATGGAGAAAAACCGATATCATATTATATCATATTATCCTGAATTCAAATTCAGGAGAAAAAATACTATCAGAATCACATATTTTTCTTTCTGAGACAAAAAAAAAAGTTTATTTTTTGTTGCTCAATGTTATAGTTTTATGTAATTTTAAAGCTTCATAAAATGTTTCATAGATTAATAAAATGGAAAATAGTATGCTATAAAGGAGCATATTTTCTGTAACAGAATCCATGCTGAGATGTTACACACATGATGAAGAAACACGGATACTACTGAGAAACAACCAGCTGTGAATTTTGTATTTAAAGGGCTCTCCGCAGGTAGCGTTCTGAGTGATAACTTTCATTGGCTGTAGTGATGGAGTCATTAACAACACAATCAAAACAAGCATACTGTTTAAATCTTTGATTCATATAGAATATGTTTCACTAGTTTTTTTTTTAAATTTCTTAGGAAGTTAGAAAATTAATTTTGTCCAGCTAGATCGTGCATTTTTCCATGCATTTTTTGGCCTGTATGGAACAGGTGCGCACCCAGCATTGTGAGGAATTTGGATAGCTACAGTAAGTAGCTGCTCCAGGTTGAGAAAACAGTTGGGGAACCCGACATACTATCCACATGTCAACCCTATATTGATTGGATAATCGCGCAGGTTGAGAAACCATTTATAACGGTTGGGGGATTCGACATACTAACCAGATGTTACCCCTATACTTGCTGGATGACCATCCATCTCTGTGAATAACACCTGTGGATATGAATCCGGCAGCCGATTGGTAGGCCAAGGGCCTTCTAGGTATGTCGCTCTATAGTGTTGTTAATATTTGTATTACCATATAAATTATAAAGATTCTGGTGTTCAATGCGAAAATTCCTCCACTCTCCAATTTATCCCTTATGGGTCTGATATTGGTCTAACACTTATAGCTTCTTTTCTTTCCTTAATGTAAGAGGAGGAGAAAAGATGGCAATTATTTGAGAATAAAGTTTGGACAAAAGAGAGACCAACAGAGAGGTGAATAGAAAAGACTACATAACTGTGAGCTTACACGATATTTATAGGAAACCAGATGTAATATGAATTAAATATCGTAGATTGTGATGGGCAGGACATGTAGCACTTGTGGGAAATGGAAGAGGGGGTGGAAAACCCTAGTAGGAAAGCCAGATGGAAAGCACCTAGTACAAGTAGGCCAAAAATGAGGTGGGAGGATAACATTAGCTGGGTTTTGAGAGAGGTAAAGCATATATATGGGATGATTGGAAAATGTTGCCTTAGAACAGGTACGTATGGAGAGCTTATATCCGCGCGGCCATGAACCTACAGATTTGATAGCAGCAGAGAGTTAATTAGCCTACTTAGTATGGTATAAATTGTGACGTATCAAACATGCAGGTTCCATCCATAGTAATTCTGCTCGAAGGCAGGTCCTTCACTGCAATCATAGCATTTTCATGTTATGCTTGCAGTTTTACTAGGGAATTATAGGTGTGGTAGCTTCCCGTTGCTTTCCACACCGGTGAAGGATGATGATGATGATGATGGCCATATGATTTCGGGGACCGTTTGGGCCTTAAAGTTTTCCTGACATTTGTCTTACAGGTGAGGAAAAGCCCAGATAAAAACCTCACCCAGAAAACTGCCCCGACCGGGGATCGAACCCGGGCCCGCTGCGTGACAAGGCAGCACGCTACCTCGAGACCACAGCGGTGGACGCATGCAGGTTTATAGAGTCAATTTTCAATTTCCAGGTAAACCCCCACCTCTAATTATTTTTGGAGGATACCTACCTTCGTTTATTGTAATAGAATATACTGAGATGCGAAACATCGAAAATTGTGACAGCTAGAACGGTCTATAGATGTTCAATTCAGAGAACTTGTACATTTAATGGTCCCATTTTGCTGGTTAAAGAACTCGACCTTACTTTTTTTTATTATTTACAGTATTTACTACCAAGTTCGGTTTTGTTTAAACAAAAATTGAGACTGCTAGAGCGGACACACACACACACACACACACACACACACATGTATAAAGTTATACAAATTTTGGTCATAGTAATTTCTGGTTTTACTAGATAAGCTGGACGATCTCGAAAAATATTTACAAAATGTTTTCATGAGAACAACCCCAACAGCTTCATCCCTTCGGAATTTAGCAAACAATGCAAATATATATATAAGCATATGTTTGAAATTTATTATGTGTATCTGACGGCCAAAACCATATTAAATTAATTATGGAAGAAAAGTCACAAAAATAAATCGGGAAAGTTATATAAAAAATAAATATGGAAATGGATTGGACACACACACACAGAAGAGATTTTGACAGTGTGCCAAAGAGAGCTTTGGAATGGAATGCACATGTTTTCCTTAGGAAATTATGAAAGTCACAAGGCGAAGCACATAAATTGAACAATGGTAAATCTGGGACGAAGAATTTAGCAAAGTATAGAGTCTGGTGGCGCGCTTTCATTAAGGCATTATCATGCTTCCAAGAGGAGTGACGGGAACTCTGCTGGAAACAACCAAAGATTGTAGATGTGACCTTAAAAATAAATTAAATATACAAAAAAGAAATAATTGGTAATTAAAATACTTGGTCAGCTTTAAAAATGAAACTAAAGTATATTAATATTATTTGATTTCATGAATTATTTTAATGAATTAAGCCAAGGTGCCGTCCCACTTTTCATCAACAAGGAGATTGACAGAATTCTTCTTCTTCCTTCCAAGTATTAGGCCAAGGCCTGTTACGATCCTATAGAATATTTTCCCTCCAGCGTTTCATAGGACGGCCCAGAGATCTTCGTCCTCTTGGTATATAATTATAAACAGCTTTGGGGATCGGATTTGAACTCATTTTTTCAAGATGGTGTTTCCAATTTAGTTGGTACTGTTTAATATATTCCATAATTGGCGTAGTCTTCAGTTCTTGTAAGATATAGGTGTTCCTTTTCCGATCCCATTTGGTGTAACCCGCTGTTCTGCGCATGAATCTCATTTCACAAGCTGTTATTCTGCTTTCATGTTGTCTTTTCAGTGTCCATGCTTCATTGCCATAGGTCAACACTGGTCTAGCCAAAGTGGATGGTTTCAAAACTTGATTAATAATTCCCAAACTTATATTATAACTAGTAATTTTTTTCAGGGATACCTTTTCATCCCAGATAGAGAGATAATATCCAAGGTATTTAAATTGATTAGATCTCTCTAAAATTTTATTCTGGAGACAGATTTTACTTTGTATGGGATCCTTCCCATGAAATGTCATAATTTTAGTTTTGTTAATTGATATTTCCATATTAAATTTGGCAGCTATTTTTTTTAAATTATAAATTGACCGTTGCAAATCATTTTTGGAAAGTGCCAGAAGCGCTAAATCATCTGCAAAAAGAATAGCATCGAGTTTGAAACTATTCTAGAAACTATTATTTGTATGTATTTACATATAGGACGTAGAATATACTATGATTCATTAAAATTTGTACATACCTGAAATGTGTTTTAATTTTAATCCACCTGTATAACAAATGTCGGGAAACTTTATGGATCAAACGGTCCCCGAATATCATATGGCCATCATTTATATTCGCTTTAGATTAAGATTAGGATTGAGGTCTCTCCTGGCGTACCATTATCATCACCATCCATCATATCATAGGGGCAGCGTAACCCATGCCTTCCAGGCATCCAACCTCAAAGTGAGTTACAATTGCGCCAATGCCAGGAGAGAACACCAGAAATGTCGAAATGACAACCTGTGGCACTGAATACATATTAATCTTATTCTTGACTATGACAGCAGCCTTTATGAATGTAGAAAACTACATAACAGTGATACACATGGTATTTATAGGAAGCCAGATATAATAAGAACAGTTAAGTCTCGTAGACTGCGATGAGCAGGACATATGGCACGAATGGGGAATGAAAGAGGTGCATGGAAACTTCTTATAGAAAAACCAGAGGGAAAACGCCCAGTTGGTAGACCAAGAATGAGGTGGGAGAATAACATTAACCATGATTTGAGGGAAATAGATTAGAAATACATTATATAATGGAAATGGACAGCTAATGGCAAATGAGGGAAATTTTGAGGAGGTGGCTGAGTTCAAATACCTTGGAACAATAATCACAAATAGGAATGAGATGCAGAAAGAAATTAAACATAGGCTCAATTCTGGAAATGCGTGCTATTATGCATTACAGAGACTCTTGATGTCCCAACTCCTTTCTAAAAACGTTAAACTGAAAAAATATAAAACTATTATTCTACCAGTTATATTATATGGGTGCGAAACATGGACTCTTACTTTAAGGGAGGAAAGAAGATTACAAGTATTTGAGAATAAAGTACTTAGGAAAATGTTTGGACCAAAGAGAGATGAACATACAGGTGAATGGAGAAGACTACATAACAATGAACTACATGGTCTTTATAGAAAGCCAGATATAATAAGAAAAGTTAAGCCTCGTAGACTGCGATGGGCAGGACATGTTGCACGTATGGGGAATGAAAGACTTGCATGGAAGCTTCTTGTAGGAAAGCCAGAGGGAAGGCGCCCAGTTGGTAGACCAAGAATGAGGTGGGAGAATAACTTTAACTATAATTTGAGGGAAGTAGATTATACAAGCATTAGCTCAGGATAGGGATATGGAAAGTTTATGTCCGCGCGGCCATGAACCTACGAGTTCGATAGTGCCAGTAAGTAAGTAAGATTATAAGGGGATGATTGGAAAACATTAACTCAGGATAGGGTTGTATGGAGAGCTTATGTCCGCTTCGATAAAGCCACTGTGTTGCTTAGTTTAGTTAGTTAGGCAGCAGTCTTTATAGGATATGTTTTGCCATGAGTTGCTAGAGTAATTACTAATTTATTATCAGCTATTTTATCATAAGATATTTTAAATTTTGTATCTGATTGTTTTATCCATTTGTAAAAATAAATGTTTTTGTCGGTTGGGTCAGAAGGTTCTGAAACTGATTGAGGAAACAATGGTGTTGTGGTTTTATTAGAAGCGGAAAGACACATAATTCACGCCATCAATACGGTCGTCCTGTTGTTGAACTTTAAACTAGTTTGGTTCAACTCGGTGAATGTGCCTTGGTATGGAAACATCTTTTTCTCGAGCGGAGTCACACGGCGTGGAGATGTGATCGCATATAACACAAAAAACTGTGCAGAAATTTCAGTAGCGGGAGAAGGAGGGAGATTTCCTCCAGCGCCCCCCCACCTCCATCCCAAAATATAGAAATATGACGGAAAGAAATAGCCAATATTATTACTACTATTATTTTTGTTATTGGTCTCCATGGGGGAAGACATTTTCTCATGGAATTTCGGCCATTATGGGACGGTGCCTACCCAGCGTCATAAGGCGCTGGCCCCAGGCTGAGAAAATCAGTTATAACGGCTGGGGAAACCTACATGCTGTCTACATGTCACCCCTATAATGGATGGATGATGGTTTATCTCTGTGATTAACACATGTGAATGTGAGGCCAGTAGCCGGCTGGTAGGCAAGGGCCTTCTAAGCCTGTCACACCATGAAATTAGTTTTATTTTTATTATTATTTTCTTTTCTAGTCTGAAAGAATAAAATATTATCAAAATGCTTATCTTCAGCACGTACTACGAATCAATGAACAGCTCATACCAAGAAGAATGTATAATTATAAACCAAAAGGGAGAAGAATGTTGGGAAGACCATTGAAGAGATGGAAGGACCAATTCGACCTATAATGAAATCGGAACAGGCCATTGGGCTTAATCCTTGTTTGTTGATCATTATTATTATTATTATTATTATTATTATTATTATTATTATTATTATCATTTGTGTGATGGTAATACAAGATAATATCGACCCCAGTGGTCTAGAAAATATGTTCCTTACCTCTAAGTCCCAAGGATCGCAAGGTTCAAACATGGCCGGGGTCGATAGCTATTAGGATGAAAAAATCCATGGGAGAAGTCCTCCAGGAGGAACTTTAGGCCGTGGATCCTGAGCCTGAAGATTTTCGAGCTCATAAAGTAACTCAAGTCTAAACTATAGCCTCTGAGCAAAATTTAAACAACCTGCCCCAACAGGTAATACCTTAATTGCCTACTAGATGTCCTTTGAGGCGATGAGCTATCACATATCACTCGCTGATATCTGAGGAAAATAAACATAATTAAATTATATTTGAAGAGAAAAGTTATATGCTCAGACTGGGACTCGAACCCAGGACCTTTGGTTTTCTAGGCCAATGCTCTATCGACTGAACTATATGGGCGAGTTCCAATCTAAACACAAATTGTTCTCTTATATACGCTGCCAATAACTAAATTAACTAAGTAAAGAAACTCACACTAGAGAGCACCCATATCTCCATGCAGCACATACAGGGATAGACTAATACATAATGTAACATAATATAACATAAGAAGATATCTTAAAGGAATTTTGAATGAACTCTATTCTAGCAGACATATATCACTATCAAGATAATTGGCATCAGCATGAGAAGGATATGTATAGAACTAGAATTCTTATGACAATCCAGCATTACCAACAAGATCAACTGGGTATCCAATTAAGAGGTGGATGGAAAAATGTTGTAGACCATAAACCGTAACAGGACTTCTAGGTTTATGAACTGTATGGGTTATAATTATTATTAATAACAGTAATGACAACAATGACCCATCCATCCATAGTAATTCTGCCGGAGGGTAGGTCTTTCACTGCAATCATAGCATTTTCATGCTATGCTTTGCAGCTTTACTAGGGAATTATAGGTGTGGTAGTTTCCCATTGATTTTCACACCGGTGAGGGATGATGAAGATGGTCGATGATTTTCGGGGACCGTTGGGCTCTAAGCTTCTTGACAGATGAGGAAAACCCCTGAAAAAACCTCACCCAGGAGCCTGTCCCGACCGGGAATCGAACCCGGGCCCGCTGCATGATAAGGGAGCACTCTTCCTCTAGACCATAGCAGTGGACTAATTGATAATAATCTAACTAAATCTATGGCTTCCGGAACCCATAGGTTAAAATTTTACATTTATTAAGGACCTCCACTGTTCCTTATCCTCAGCCAATTGAGTTCAGTTCATATACTAATTCCCTAAGATCCGTCCAAATATTATCCTCCCATCTATACCTCGGCCTGATGGTCTTTTTTTCAAGGATACCTCAATACAAATTTTGAATGAATTTCTGAATAACCCATTCAAATTAAATGGCCTAGTTGTCTGAATCTCCTTGACTCAATAACACTGACAATATCAGGTTTACCAAGATGATAAAATAAATTATGGAGTTCCTGTTGTGACCTCAGCTATTCTCCATTCCCACCCCTAATGGGACCAATTATTCCATCTTACAATCTTATTTTTGAATACTCTTAACTTACTTATTTATTCTTTTTCTTACTTACTTACTCACTGGCACTATCGAACCCGTAGGTTCATGGCCGCGCGGACATAAGCTCTCCATACATCCCTATCCTGAGCTAATGCTTTTCAATCATTCCCTGTATAACCTGCTTCACTCAAATCATAATGTTATTCTCCCACCTCATTCTTGGTCCCTCTGGCTTTCCTACAAGAAGCTTCCATGCAAGCCTTTCATTCCCCATACGTGCAACATGTCCTGCCCATCGCAGTTTACGAGACTTAACTGTTCTTATTATATCTGGCTTCCTATAAAGACCATGTAGTTCTTTATTCTTTTTCTACTTCATGAAATTAGGCCTTCTGACCTGTTTTCACATCAAGTGGGGTTTAATGAATTTTCCCACCTAGTAAATGGGTGTCCAACACTTCTATGTCCTATTGGTTTGTACTTTAGTAACAGCTGAGAGATTCTATCTGTAGGCATTCTTTTAACATGTTCATACCAGTTGTTTCTCATATTGCCAATTCTATTTGTTAAATTAAAAATATTTAAGTATTTCCTAATATCTTCATTTCTTTTTCTGTCCAAAATTGTCACACCTGCTACTGAATGTAAGAACTTCATTTCTGCAGTTTCTATTTTTCTTCTGTTTGAACAGTTAAAGAGTCCAATTTTCACTTGCATATGTTAAGACAGGCACTGCCATAATTTTATAAAATTTTAATTGTGTGCTCCTCAAAGTTTTATTTTTCAGTGTTCGTTTTATAGTGCCACACATTCTATAAAATTTATTTAATATTAATATCTTCCTTCTGGCAGTATGATACATTACTTATTTTCTTCCTTTAAGCCTGAAGGATACAATAAAAATGATGAACTGAGAAGTGGAAGTGGAGACGCAGCCACAAAAGTCAGGAAAATCAAATGGAGCTGGGGCAGACATGTGGTCAGGATGAACCAAGACATAATGGGACTATGCCACAATAATATGGGCCCTGATATAAGGAAAAAAAGAAGCAGAGGATGCCCAAGATAGAGATGATTCCAAGAATTTAATGCAGTGATGGTGTGTGGTGTCCTAGAATAGCAGGAGATAGTGGAAAGAAGCGAATGTAAGCCTAAAATAATAGACTAATAATTAATAATATAATTGAATAAGCAAGAAGGAAGATATGAAGGCATAGTGGTTTAGGGATAGTGTAATGGAATACTCAGATCTGCATTAGAGAAAGACTAAGAGGAAAAGAATAATCTCAATAAGACCAACAAAATAAGGCAAATTCAATCACAGGGACTAGCTTGAACTGTGATCACTAGCTCTACCTGGTGGTAGGAGATCCTTACTCTATAGAGCATCCAATGGACTTATTTATTTATTTATATAAAATAGTTGAGCATGTTTCACACCCATAGAATACCATAGGCAATTTTTTTTTGTTCAATGCCACCTCGTTGTGATTTTGACATTCTGGTATGCTCTTCTGGCATGGCAGTATTGTAACCCAATTCTGAGGTTGGGGCGCCTGGAAAGTGGAGTTATGCTGCCCTGTTGATATATGATAGGTGGTGATGATGGTAATGATGTGCCAGAAGAGGCCTTAATCCTAAACTTAATGAACATGTTAATAATAATAATAATAATGATGGCTAGATGATGTTTGGGGACCGTTTGGGCCTTAAAGTTTCCTGACATATGTCTTACAGGTGAGGAAAAACTCAGTAAAAAATCATCACCCAGGAAAATTGTCTCAATCGGGGATCAAACCCGGGCCAAGTGCATGACAAGGAAGCACGCTACCTTGAGACCACAGCGGTGGACATAGGCAAAATTATTGTTTTATAAATTTTTATTTTTATATTCTTGGACAAAAGCCATGAAGACGGAAGGCAGTGAAGTGAAAAGTAATAGATTTTTCTCGTTTCAACTCTGCATTCAATTAATTTATATATAATAATAATAATAAAAATAATATATTGTTCTAGTGGCTATCAGTACAAAGAAAACTAAAGTGATGGCCTTTTGTGGGAAATACCCTATACCTAGCAAAATTATTATGGGCAATGAAATTTTAGAACGAGTAAATTAATTTAATTATTTGTATTATAATTTAACATTTCAAGATGAAGCTGATATATCAAAGAAAATCACAAATTTCACAAAAACATCAGGGATAATTAACAGTATAATGAAACCATCTTTTGTACAAAAGAACACAAGATTACGGCTTTATAGGGTTCTCGCAAGACCAGTATTAAGATATGGTAATGAAGCATGGACAATACGAAGAAGAGATGAAAGCCAAATAACAGCAAATGAGATGTGATTTATGCGCCATAGAGCAGGCTATACAAAGTGGGACCATAAAAGAAATGAGGAAATTATGGACAAGTTGGCTGTTGAATCCATTCTCCACCATACACAAAACTACCAGAACAACTGGAAAGTCCATCTTCAACGAATGCCATCTCATAGAATTCCAAAAGCTATGTTTCATTACTGCCCCCAAGGCAAAAGATCGCTGGGACTCCAAAAAAAGCACTGGATGGAAAATTCCTCCTTGAGACCGAAACAGGCAACATGGCCTAATACTTGCATGGATGATGATGTTTCTAGTGGTTGAATTGTTAGTTGTCAGAAGTGTCTATAAATAAGAATGAAAGAAAAAAGGGCAAATGAGTGGAAATTTCATTACTAGCACTCAATACATCATAATTATCTCTTGATAGTAATAAAAGTGATCCCACTACAATTAAATTAAAACTAAACTCTATGTTTTAAAATTAAACCATGGCACTATAGGCCTATAAGGTCCTTGACCTATCAACTGGCTACTGACTTAATATCTAAAAGTGTTAATCTTGGAGGTGGCTAATCATCCAGACAATACGAATGATATGCAATGAGCATATTGGGTTCCTCAGACATAGCATTTTTCTCAATCTGAAGCTGCTACTTATTGTAGGTACCCATTTCCTCATAATGGCAGGTGAGCATCTGTCCCATATTGGCCTAAATTCCATTAAAAAAATTTTCTCCCATGGAGATCCAAACCTGCACCAAGGTATGATCCCTAAACTGCTTTACTATGCACAGGATACCATTAAATTATCATTAGTCAATTTCTTCATAAAAAACATATAACAAACACAGCAATAGAAACACATATACTGGTACTCAAATACAGTTAAATAACCTACCTCATATGAGACCAAAAGTGAAAGTACCTATAAATAACAATGAAACAAGTCAAATGCTAGGTTCAATTTTGTTCCTAAGACTCATTTCATTACAATCAATTAACTATATTTCATAGTAAGAAAGGAGGAGGAAAATATTGTCACAAAAAAAAGCAAAGGATAAACACAAAAATACCATGTTTCCCATTCCCAACTGGGCTGGCCGACGATAATTGACAACCTTTGCAAGGATATCAGATTAAGGACTCTCTACCACTCTAGCAGATAGTCTAAATATTTATAACAAATTAGAAACTGGTTGAGGATCAATCATTTTATTGAGTACGGTATAACATTTCTTTTTTTTTTTTTTTGTAACCCACTTCTGAGGTTGGGGCGCCTGGAAGGTGGGGTTATGCTGCCCCAATGTTATGATAGGTGATGATGATGCATAATGATGCACCAGGAGAAGCCTTAATCCTAAACTTAATCTAATGAGGTGAATATGAGATTGATGGCCAGATGATGTCTGGGGACTGTTTGGGCCTTAAAGTATCCTGACATATGTCTTACAGATGAGGAAAAACCCCGAAAAAAACCTCACCCAGGAAACTTGTCCCAACCGGGGATCGAACCCAGGCCCACTGCGTGACAAGGCAGCATGCTACCTCGAGACCACAGCGGTGGACCTACGGTATAACATTAGACAGTCATAAACACGAAGAATAGTTTTCTTAAGTTATGTAGGTAGGAAATAACACTATGAGGTTTATTTTAATTTTGTTTAGTTGTTTCTTGACTCACCTCATACTTCTTAACTCCTTTGCATAACGTTCGTGAACAGCATTGAGAATGTCACAAAACAGTGACGAAATCTAGATATGCAAGGGAGTTAAGAAGTATGAGGTGAGTCAAGAAACAACTAAACAAAATTAAAATAGTTTTCTTATAGAAAATTCAAAATCCTGGCACAATAGATGAGGAATTTAAAAAAATTCTCTGACTGAAGGTACAAAGACAAGCCTGTATGTGTGAGGGTTGTGACTAGGAATGGAGGTGAGATAAAAAGCAAATGATTACCTCTTACTTGGCTCATGCTACTAATGAACAACAAAGCAGCACGCCTTCAAAGGTAAAATGAACTTATCCGACCAATTCACTTGTTCAATGTAGGGCAAGATATGTTAAAAGGAAAATGTTATTCATGTCTAATGTTGTGCTGAGGTATTCCACTTTTGACCTGAAAACTTATTCCCTGTAAAGCATATCCTGAAACTTTCCTTGCTTAAATCATGCATCCAACATTTAGAACACAAAAATGTGGTAAAAAGTGCATGAAACTGCGAGTAAATACAGCAACTTTTCCTTTTATTTTACGATTACTATGTTCAGTTTCAGCACAAATAAAATAAAACAAACACCAAACAAGCTTGATTTCTTCATCCATGATTTTATAGCCAGCGCTAGATGGGTTTTGGCCTATTACCAATTTGCTCTCTGTTGTGCTATTTTTTTTTTCCTATTTCTACTTCCCATTTTTCTCTAATCCTGCTCTACATTTTGGAATTAACTCTTCTTCAATCTTCCTTTCATTCATGTTAACCCATTCACTTCAGGTTTAAGTGCTCAATGCATTTCCCCACAAACCAGATTTAAGTTACCGTAAATTACATTCTTTATTTTCAGACATTCAAAACGAGCAAAAGATAACGGTACTTGAGATCACAATAAGGGAGAAGGCCAAAACACATTCCTCTACTATTCATCAATGTTAAAAAGGGTAACCAGACAAGGGATGTACAAAATAATAGCAGCGAGTGTACCTTGTCTTCTGAGTTGAAGGCCATTTAACTGCCGGCGAATGCACCTCGTCTTCTCAGGCGAATGTGTTAATATCATATTGTTAAATTCAAGATGTTTTGGAGCTTTATCCAATTCTATCTTCACAATATGGCCCAACCAAATTAATTCTCAAGGATTTAACATATCCATCCATAGTAATTCTGCTTGCAGCTTTACTAGGGAATTGTAGGGGTGGTAGCTTCCCGTTGCTTTCCACACCGGTGAAGGATGATGATGATGATGATAATGATAAGGATGATGATGGTGGCCATTTGATTTTGGGAACCGTTTGGGCCTTAAAGTTTTCCTGACATTTGTCTTACAGGTGAGGAAAAATCCCGACAAAAACCTCACCCAGAAAAACTGCCCTGACTGGGGATCGAACCCGGGCCTGCTGCGTGACAAGGCAGCACGCTACCTCGAGACCACAGCAGTGGACGATTTAACATATATCTTATCAAAATTAAGGAATAAGGAAGTCATACTACAATGGATACCTGCCTATGTTGGAATTGTGGGTAATGAACATCCTTAACAGCTAGACAAAAAAAGGTGCCACAATGAAAAGGAAACCAACAGGACAACTAAAATGCACAAATTGATTAATAAAATCAAACACCATGTTGCAGCTCAACAAACACCATGTTGCAGCTCAACAAACACCATGTTGCAGCTCAACAAACACCATGTTGCAGCTCAACAAACACCATGTTGCAGCTCAACAAACACCATGTTGCAGCTCAACAAACACCATGTTGCAGCTCAACAAATACTAGTAAAAGAAGAACTATTAGAAGGCAAAGTCCATCAAAACATCAAAAAACAGACCTGATATTCTCAACATGCAATATTATCAACAATTTGATTTCCTGTTATGGCACAATTACCAGCTACCTACTGAAAGATTGTTTCTCTTTTTAAGATTCTTAAGTTTAATCAAGTGTTGTCGTATAGAAATGGTTATATAATAATGGGGATTTTAATTCAACAATAATTTAATATATAGGAGAGAAAAATAAGAATATGATAGAGGTAGCCTCAGCAAGATCAAAACTTTTTTTTCATATCCTCGGTTTCTGTTCCTATTCTGAGGCCCTGCAAAATATATGCCACTGTACAATCCATTCTAGTTAGGAGAGGCATTGTAGGAGATTGGATTCATTGTATGCAGGGAAGTCCAGTGTCTATCAACTTGAGGAATAGATATCTTCTTCTTTTTAAATGACACTACAGCCCAATAAGGAACTTTGCCTTCTCCAATGGTTTATTCGACTTTTTTGAAGATCCTAGTGCACACAATCCCACCATCTATTCTTAGGTCTTTGTCCACCGCTGTGGTCTCGAGGTAGCATGCTACCTTGTCACGCAGCGGGCCTGGGTTTGATCTCCGGTCGGGACAGTTTTTCTGGGTGAGGTTTTTATCGGGGTTTTTCCTCACCTGTAAGACAAATGTCAGAAAAACTTTAAGGCCCAAACGGTCCCCGAAATCAAATGACCATCGCAAACATCATCATTCATATTCATCTTAGATTAAACTTAGGATTAGGGACTCTCCTGGTGCACCACTATCATCATCATCACCCATCATATCATTGGGGCAATGTAATCCAGCCTTCCAGGCGCCCCAATCTCAGAAGTGTGTTACATGTACGCCATGACAGGAGAGAACACCAGGAATGTCGAAAGACAACCTGGGGCATTTGAAAAAAAAAATTCTTAGGTCTTCCTCTTAATCTGGTTCCTTGAGGTTGTGAACAGAAGACTTGTTTCACCTTCCTATTATTTGACATTCTGTTAATATGTCCAATCCATCTCAAATGGTCAAGCCTTATGTGTGAGACAATATCAAGATCTCGTAATAATATTGTATTAATTACCTGTTATATCTTCTTCTCCATATGTTATCTACACAAACTTCTCCCAATATTCTTCTCAGTGCCTTTCTGTCTTTTTCTTCTTCTTCTACACTTCACGGGCTAGGCAAATTGCCTGTTCTGCCTCACAGTTGTTCTGTCCATCTTTTCACTGGCCTTCCTACATTCCTTCAACATCTTGGCTTGTAGTTAAATGCTGCTTTTGGTAATCTTGTTACATTCATTCTTGCTACAATGTCTAAACCATTTTTCACTATATTCTTTGATTTTACCATTCAATGGATATATATTTAACTCTGTTCTTATATCTTCATTCTTCATCTGATCCATTCTTGTGTAGCCTTTTGTTCTTCTAAGGAAGTTATTTCTACGCTTTGTATTCTTTGTAATTTTTTGGTCATTACCCAAGTTTCACTCCCATAAAGTAATGCAGGAACTGCCAATGTTTTATAAAACTTCAATCTAGTATCTCTTCTTGTTTTGTTCTTTAATTTTCTATGTATAGTTCCACATATCATTTGAAATTTTGACAGTTTGATATTTATGTCTCTTTCAGTTTTTGTGTTTATAGTAAAATTACAACCCAAATAATTAAAATTTGTTAATTGTTCCAGAGGTTTGTTGTCTATTACGATTTTTGATCTTATATGTTCATTTCCCCAAAATGCCATTATTTACGTCTTTTCTTTCAAAAATATTAAAATGATTACAGATATAAAATCAAATACCCAAGTTTTAGAACCATAAGTAATTATTGGTCTAATTAATGTTTTATACAACTTTGATTTTGGTACATATAAGAACGAAATGGCTCTTTAATATGGGAAGAAGAGCACAATATGCTTTATTTGCAAGAGGAAAGATATATTTGCCATTAAAATAATTTTGGCTTACACTCTCAATCCCCATGTCAGATTCGAAAAATATTCCAACAACTATATGTTGAAAAGTGAAACATCTATGAGCTGATGACTCCATATTATACAGAAAAATCACCACCTTTTAAATATTGACATTATTGGTCTGATAGTGAGAGCAAGAAAAACCATATTTTCTTTGCCAAAACATACTTAATAGCAAGATTATAACATATTATATACAGTAAAACTTGTTTAATCCAGAATGTGAATAAAGCGGAATTCTGTCCAATGTGAACAAATGTATTGGTCCCGGCGAAATAATAGTAATTTTACGTGTATTTATTTTGCATAAAATGGTATCTGTCCAACGCGGAAACAGAAGGATATTTCTACACAATTCATGAAATAAATTGTATAAAGCGAAAAGACAGAGAGAGAAATAAATTAGTTTCCACTTCATTAAATTCCAGTTAGGCAAAAAAAAAAAAAACCAACAACAAGGAATGATTCCTGCCGCCGGGTGAAGTACAGATTCTATCAGTACTTGAAATTTTATTTCGTCCTCACTACACACAAGTTATGCGAAGTACAGATACCTGTCTTACAAATAACCATTGCACTGTAAAATCTTAAATATTGATTTCCGTTCTGATATAGATCTTTCACAGGTAGCGTTCTGAATTTACGGAATAAAGATGGCTAAAACGTATGTATCATTCTCATTAAGCTAAAATGTAAAAGTGATTGAAGATAAATTTCCAAACATTTCCGGACCGATGCTCCAAAGTCAGGATCTGGCTGGTGCTAAATTCCTAAGGGAATAACGATTTCAAGGCATTTTCAGGCTGGCTTGACAGTTTTAAAAGACCGACAGAATATAATGTGGAATGAAATTTGCGGGGAATCAAAGTATGTGGACAAAAGGGTAGTTAGTGAGCTGAAACCGAAACTGCCTACTTTAATTTCAGGATACGCGCAGAAGAGACTTTTTTAACGCTGACGAAACAGGACTGTTTTTTCGCGCATTACTGTCAAAGTCTCATAAATACTATACTTCACTTTTCAATGGCAGCAGAACTACAATTAATCCAAGGTACGTAAAAAGACATATACGGTACTCTATAATCTAAGATTATTAATAAGTTTTAGTTTTTATAATGTGGAAAAAAAATTGGTCCCATGCAATTCCGCTTTGAGGAAGTTTTGCTGTATTAGTGCTTTGAAAAAGTCCATTAGAATTTTAAGGATTCCAGTATAGTCACCAAATAAACTTAACTAACTAACTGGCACTATTGAACCCATAGTTTCATGGCTGCACAGATATAAGCTCTCCATACATCCTATCCTGAGCTAATGTTTTACAATTATTCCCCATATAATCTACTTCCCTCAAATCATAGTTAATGTTATCCTCCCATCTCATTCTTGGTCTGCCAACTTTGCATTTCCCCTCTGGTTTTCCTACAAGAAGCTTCCATGCATGTCATTCCCCATTTGTCCTGCCCATCGCAATCTACAAGGCTTAACTGTTCCTATTATATCTGGCTTCCTATAAAGACCATGTAGTTCACTGTTATGTAGTTTTCTCCATTCACCTATCTGTTCATCTCTCTTTGGTCCAAAAATTTTCCTAAGATCTTTACTCTCAAATAATCATTAAGAGTCCATGTTTCACATCCATATAATATAACTGGTAGAATAATGGTCTTATATATTTTCAGTCTAACGTATTTTGAAAGAGTTGGGAAGTCAAGAGTGTCTGTAATGCATAATAGCACACATTTCCAGAATTGAGTCCATGTTTTATTTCTTTGCGCATCTCATTCCTTTTTGTGATTATTGTTCATAGGTATTTGAATTCAGCCACTTCCTCAAAATTTACCTCATTTGTCATTAGCTGTCCATTTCCATTATATAATGCATTTCTATGTGTGACCATATATTTATTTTATTGATATTTACATCCAGTCCCAATTTCGTAGTGTTACTCAATAGCGTGTGTGCGTGTGTTGGCCTTTAATATCTCTTCACTATTGCCCAATAGTACTACATCATTAGCATAAACTAAGTTTTCTCCATTCACCTATCTGTTCATCTCTCTTTGGTCCAAAAATTTTCCTAAGATCTTTACTCTCAAATAATCATTAAGAGTCCATGTTTCACATCCATATAATATAACTGGTAGAATAATGGTCTTATATATTTTCAGTTTAACGTATTTTGAAAGAGTTGGGAAGTCAAGAGTGTCTGTAATGCATAATAGCACACATTTCCAGAATTGAGTCCATGTTTTATTTCTTTGCGCATCTCATTCCTTTTTGTGATTATTGTTCATAGGTATTTGAATTCAGCCACTTCCTCAAAATTTACCTCATTTGTCATTAGCTGTCCATTTCCATTATATAATGCATTTCTATGTGTGACCATATATTTATTTTATTGATATTTACATCCAGTCCCAATTTCGTAGTGTTACTCAATAGCGTGTGTGCGTGTGTTGGCCTTTAATATCTCTTCACTATTGCCCAATAGTACTACATCATTAGCATAAACTAACAGCTTATCAATACCATTGAGTTGTAGGCCTTCTTCATCCTCTAAAGATTTGATGGCATGCTCTAGTACAAAATTAAATAGTAGAGGAGATAGTGCATCTCCTTGTTTCAACCTATTGTGGATTTCAAAATACAATAAAATTACATTTCCAAATTCACAGTATTTAAATTCCAAGAAAGAAAAACAATCCAAGAAAATTACTTACCATCCTGAAACACACAGCAAATTTTTATTTTTTTAAAAATTCTGGTTATTCAATACCAACATTAGCACCGATAAATAAATTTAGTCTGGGTAATTTCTAATAACTAATAAGAAAGTTTATTTAACTTTCACAGGGGGGAAAAAAAACGCACACTATGAGGTTTAATTTAAGAATTATATTAATGTTTTTATTACCTCACCTCATATCCTTTTTCTTCTAGACTACAGTTTCTGAGCTTATCTCCATCATCAGTAGCCTGGAAGCGTCAGATCCCAGTTCAGGGATCCTTTGAATGGCAAAAAGATGGAGGACCATATAACTAATTTAAATCCATAGGTAAAATTTAAAACATATTTTTATTAATTATAAAAATCAAACTAAACACACTTCACTGTATAATTATAAATAAATTATTTTCCCGTAATAATTAAACTGCCAAGAAACGACATAACACCAGTTGATGAGAGACTGCTAATGATGGAGATAAGCTCCGAAACTGCAGTCTAGAAGGATAAGGATATGAGGTGAGGTAATAAAAACATTAATTTAATTCTTAATAAGAAAGTTAATACCCCAGATAGTAAAAAATCTGTAATTTATCAAATTAGTTGCCTGCAATGAAGTATATATAGGAAAAACAAAAAGGAATTTGGATACTCACACAAAAAAACACTTTAGAAATATTAAAAATGGCGAAACTGAGAAATCAGCAATTGCAGCTCATAGTTTGCTAGAGAATCATAAAATTAAAAAAGAAACTAAACTTTTAAAAAAATTGGCAAAGTCCTTAGAATTAACAGTTTGGGAAAATATATGATTACATTAAAATGCTTCATACCTCTTCTCATATCCAGTCTAAGTAGATCACGATTTCAAAGCCTTGGAAGCTTCATCTTCAGTACTTTCTTGTCGACTGATGTTATGTCGATCAGAAGAAGTACTTCTTCCCTCTGTTGGTGGACCAATAAACCTCCAGATCCAATCAGAATCTGTGGGAATTTCAAAGTTCATAAGTTTTTCTTTCTTGTTTTTTTGAATGTGGATCTTAGAAATGTTAGAAATGTCAAAAATGGTGAAGTGGAAAAGTCAACAGTAACTGCTCATGCTTGGTCTGAAAAATATCTAATTGAATCAAAAGCCAGTCTAATTAAACAAACAGAAAAACTAAACAACTCACAGTTTGGAAAAAAATCCACTTTCAAAAAAACAAAAAACAAAAATTTATGAACATCGAAATTCCCGCGAATTCTGATTGGATCCGGAGGTTTATCAGTCCACCAACAGAGCGAAGAAGTAGTAGTTCTTCTGATCGACAAGAAAGCTTTGAAATCAAATCTACTTAGAAGACTGAATATGAGGAGAAGTATGAAGCATTTTAATTTAATTGAACCGAAAGTGCATTTTCGGTTCATAACATCAGTGCCGTTATCCTCCTTTAACTGAAAGATTCGTGAACTACGCCAATTTCCTTTCTCTCTGCATCTACCCCCACTCTCCTTTCTACCTCTCCCATTGCGCTGTTTGTACTGTGCATCTTCTCCTTCTACCTCGGAACGCTCAAATACTATACGCACATTCAGAACATTATCATTCGATCGGAAATTTTGGTTGGAACATTGTCGTCGTCTGGAGGACGCAAGTGGCGTGCTTTGGATTTTTGGTCCGGTGGACCAGGGAAAGCCACCCTGGCAAGGACTGAAAGTATGTATGTGAGATTGTTTGTGTGAGTTATGATATTTTTGATTGTTAATTATTATTTTGTCTTTTAATTTATGAATGATTAAAGTTATTCTTTAATTCCATTTTTCTAAACTTCAGACGTGCAATTTATATTAAACATCTTTTTTATATATATATATATAATGCTTAATGTTTAATTATTTGTGTGTATGCTGCTGTTTGGCATATTCCCATACACAAGCTTCCTTAGAGGTCATACAAACTTCCTTTTTTCCGTCTAGCTTTCATGGTTAATAATAATAACACATTCAGCTTAGCTAAGTATCATACAGTGTTTTAAGATCTATTGTTGATTTATGTTTAAGTATTTAGATAGGAAGGATGAATCAATCTTTGCCTCTTATAGGCCCGGGCAAAGGATTTTGAATAATCCTGATTGTTATGAACTCAAGGCTAATATATATAATAATAATAGTGTATAGCGCACAATGTGCAAAGATTAGTTAATCTATATTAGTTTATCTGTCCATACATAATCCTGTCAGAGATTGCCCTCTGTTTTTGCACTTTAGCATATGGTATCTCTCGCATAACATGCCGCATCGCTCGCACACACATTCTGGTCCCGGGTCATGAAACTGTTTCGTTTTGCACAGTCTGTGATGGAAGCCGTGTACTGCTAGCCGGGTCACTAGGTGTTGTAGTTCATAGTTCGGCTTCTTCCAGTCTTCTGAGATCATGGCATCGGTGTTGTAGAAATCGGTCCAAATGGATTCTTTTTTCAGCTGCAACTCTCTTAGTACAGTATTATAGCTCGCTGTAGATGGCAGGAACAGTTTCAATCAGAGCTCTTCTATGAGAAATAGCTCCTTTGTCAGTTCATAGACCGTGCGGGAGGGTGCGAAAGGCTAATATATATGCATATACCCTAGGGAAACAAAAGACGATACACGGCGCACAATTCTTGGTAGCTGTCTGCGTGGTTTTGGTTCTGGGTTCATGTCCCACGGTACATTTTGGTAGTACACAAACCACAAATGGTAGCAGACTGAGCGTTGTGCTAGGCGGCAAAAATGTAACTAATGGTAGCGTGGTTAGGCACCACAAAATGGTAGCAAATTGCGTGGTTTTGAAATTTTGGTTACCAAGGTTACACCGCCACAATCATAAATTAACCGATTAATGTTTTAAATTCTTTGTGAAGAGCGTCTAAGATTGAATTTCATAGGATGAAATTTCGGGAAGGAATAAGTCAAAATGTTCCTCATAGTGATTTATTCTTGCTGCAGTTTATCATGTAATTCACATTTTTCAGAATCATATTTTCCTGTGTTCCTCTCATAACCATTCTCTGATTTTCACCCTGACCAGACAATGGTCCGAATTGCAGTCTGTCCCTCTAACTGACCTAACATCGATGATGCTACTCTGCCAGCATTTGTCTACTATTATATGATCTATCTGGCTCCAAGTTTCACCATCTGGAGACGTCCAGTTGTATTTATGAGTATCCTTATGATGGAATGTTGTGCTCTTAACAATAAGATTCTTTGATGTGGCAAAGTTAACCAATCTAACCGCATCATGTTTAATATCTTCATGAAGACTGAATTTGCCTATTGTTAGCCTGAATATATCTTCCCGCCCTGACTTTTGCATTAAAATCTCCTAAGACAATTTTCATATGATATCATCAAAGACTAACAAATATGCATCATAATTCTTCATAGAACTCATCTTTGATCTTGTAATCCTTACCTTCTGTGGGAATATGTACATTTACAATTACAAAATCATGTTGTTTACCCTTTAGAATTATGTATGAAATCCTATCACTGACAAACTTAATATCTCTGATAGCGGAGAGAATATTTCTTTGGACTAAAAAAGCCCATTCTAAATTCAGGTCTCGCTGCACCCCCATAGTATAATGTAAAGCTTCCTGATTACCTTCTCCTGCCATTTAACTTCCTGTATAGCGACTATATCCAAGGGTGATTTATCTAATTCCTGCGTTAATATGTCTAGTGTCACACCACTATATAATGTCTTAACATTCCACATTCCTAGAAACATGTCCCTGTGTTTGAGCCTTTGGCATGGATTCCTTGAAGTAGTCCCTGCCTGGAGAACCAAATGGAGGACTACTTTACCTCTGGAAAATTTTACCCCAGTGGAACCTATGTCTGATTTCTTGATAGTTCTTATTTTTACGGTGAAAGATGGAACTTTTTTCATCTGGCTTATAGCTTTTGACCTGTCTGGTATGGATAACTCTTTAGGCAGTAGTGCTACTGCTAGTATAGCTTTCGGGGGTCTGTAAGTATGCAGTATGCAAGCCACTCCACCATGACATGGTAAAGATACTATGGAAGGACTTAGCACCATATACTTCCAAATATATGATGCACTTCAAAATCAAAGATGTAGAGAAAAAAAAAAAAAAAAAAAAAACAAATTGCAAAAACAGTGACAATTTTATTTAATTTACAATCGTAAGACAAACACAGCATTTAAGTGCAAACAGAAACAACTGTAAAAGCTTCAATAAACATAGGTCTGCAAATTAACTGTTCATGAATACGTATTAATGGAATATAATTTGTCCATCATTAAGATGTTTAAAAACAAATAATATGAACATTAAAAGAAGCACTACTGGCTTTATAAGTAATGTTTAAATTCCCAATAAAAAGTCTTCTTAATAAAGGAGCCGCCATTTGCAAAAATTGTAGCAACAGCTCGTAGCATTTGGGGTTAGGGAATTAACTATGTATAAGAGAAAAATACATGTTTAGATTGGAGGCCTAGGCGGCTCACTTGGATAAAGCATTGACATAGAGAGTCACAGGTCCTGGGTTCAAACCCCAGTCTAGGCATACATTTTTCTTTTCAAATATAATCCATGGAATCCACTCCTTTAAAAACACCTTGTGTTTAGGTTGGCCTCTCAATTATACAGTTTTTGGGATTAACTCCTGATTTAAAACTTAATATTGGAATTAATGTACTCAGGCAAGGTATTCACATGCATCAGCATGTAAAGCTGGAGATCTTGGGTTCAAATCCCAGTTCATGCAATTTTTTTCCTCTTTAGTAGGCATTAACTACTGCATGAGAATAACTTTGCCTGAGTACATTCTTTTCAATATTATGCTCTAATTATTATTTTTTTTCAAAATAATTATTTGTCCATCAACATAGCAAAAGTTAAAATTTAAATTAATACATGGAAATGATCGAATGAATTGATATGGGACAAAATAAATCCCATCATAATGTCTTCTAAGTAGTAGTAGTTCCTGACACTCCTCTTGCAGGCATAAAGCCTTTGTGAAAGCATGCCGCCAGACTGTTTTTTGCCAAATTCCTGACTTCATTCCAACTTTTCCCTTGTTAATAAGAATCAAGTGACTCGTGAATTCTTCTTACCTCATACTTCTATGTTTTTTTAAACACAGCACCGCAGTATCGGTTACCATCGTCACCATCATTAGCTGTTTCCACGACTGTCAATTTTTTCTTTTGCCGGTAATTATCCAAACTACCGGCAAAAGAAAAAATTGACAGTCGTGAAAACAGCTGATGAGGTTTAAAGAACATAGAAGTATGAGGTAAGAAGAATTCACGATTCATTTGATTATTATCAATAAAACCTCATTATGTTAAAAATTCCCAAATTTATTGTATTAAATTTTCTCTTGCTGTTCAATTACTGTTATTACAGTACTGCACCAAGTAATTTTTGATCTTCCTCTTTTTTTTTTCTAGGCAATCCCCATGGATTACATTCCAGTGCTCTCTTTGGCACACTATTTAGTTATCTTCTGAGAGTGTGTGTCCAATCTACACTGCTCAAAACAATTAGAGGAACACTTGTAATAAATTGAATAAGTAATTGTTTTTTAAAGCTGTGATGCTGAAAGTTGGACAATATGTAAATCGAATTATTAATTTTATCATTGGATACAAATTTTAAAGATCCATGGCCTAAATACACAGAAATTACCTCAAAGAACAAATATAGAGAAATTTTTTATTTTGGAAGGCACTGGCCACTGGCCACTGGCCACTTCTAATTGGTAAGCTTCCTGATGTTGCTATAGTGACGAATGTTGATTATTGCCTTGTTTATTGAAGTCTCTGACAAAATGAGGCATTTAAATGAGTTTGATGTGTATCATGCTCTACATCTTTTACGACAAGGTCAATCTCTGCGACAAGTGGCTAGAGAGCTTGGGGTTTCTCCTTCCGTGGTGTCCAGGTTACGCAACATGCGCAGAGAGACAGGTCAGTATTGTAGAAGACCAGGGCCGTAAATTTAAAACAAGCCCCCAGGATGACAGATACCTTGTTCTTTCTGCTCTTCGACAGCGTACAAAATCTGCAAAAGACCTGCAGAATGACCTTCATATGGCTTCCGGAATCCGGGTTTCAGACCAAACCATAAGGAACAGATTAAGGAAAGAGAATATTCGTCCAAAAAAGCCCGTTAAAAAACCACGCCTAACAAATGGGCATAAGGCAGCAAGACGTACGTATGCTGAAAACCATGGTGATTGGAATCTGAACCAGTGGGAGTCTGTGCTCTTCTCGGACTAATCCAGGTATCGTCTTACACATTGTGATGGTCGATTGAGGATGTGTGGACGGCCAGGAGAAAGATTTTACTGCAGAGGCTGTACAGGAAATTGATAGATTCGGAGGAGGTTCGATAATGGTGTGGGCCGGAGTTATGTACAACAATCGTACGGACCTTGTACTTGTTCCCCAGCGACTGGATGCTGTCCGGTATATCAAGCACGTTCTGGAAGAGCATGTAGTACCTGCTGCCATTGGAGTAGGCCCTGGATTTCTGTTTATGCAGGATAATGCCACGGCACATTCTGCGGCTGTCACCAGGGATTTCCTGAGGAGGAATGAAATTGAGGTAATGGAGTGGCCAGCGGTCAGTCCAGACCTCAACCCTATTGAACACCTGTGGGATCTTCTAGACAGGAAGGTCAGGAACAGACATCAAGTTCCACAAACTCTGCAGCAACTTGGAGATGCTCTGAAGGAGGAATGGGAGAATATCCCACAAGAGGAAATCCAGAATCTTATTGGGAGCATGCCACGAAGGTGCCAAAGTGTCATCGAATGTCGTGGAGGCCATACACGATACTAACTCTATATAACGAGTGTTTAACTTTGAAAAATAAGTACAAGATTAAATTGCTTACATAGCAGAATTATTTGAAAAGTTAATTGTCAGCGTTATTCATTTGTTTTTACTGACATGAGCAATAAATAAATAACCACAAATAATGTACTTTATTAATTTCATGTTTGTACCTTTATCCAATGAAAAAATATTTGCATATTTCATAGTGTTCCTCTAATTGTTTTGAGCAGTGTATATCTTCTTAGTAGAAGCAATATAATGTGAACAAGAAGTGAACTTCTGGATACATGGGGATTTCAAATAGAAAGAAAAAATTGCTAAACTTTACAATATGTGACATGATTTTTCAAATAACTTCATAAACTCCTGTCAAATTTTATTCTTAGGGTTTCATTTTTTTAAATTATTTCCCACCATTTACAATGATTTTTAGATGTTTTCTAAAAATTATTTAAATATTTTTTTCACGATATTGAACTACATGAAGATGTGGCAGTCATATTGATTTTAACGAATATTGTGTGTTCCAGCGCAACCAACATGAGTCTGAATTAATTATCTTACACTAAATAAAATCAGCGTGCATTCTTTCACAGGTTAGAGTACTTAAATTGTGTTAGGTTAGCTTTTAGGTTCGTTGGCAACTCGAGTTCAAATATCGTGTATATGTAGGCTGCATCCCTTGATTCCATAGTGTAAACTGCTTTACATTTGTTGGCGCATGGGCATGGTGTATGGTTGGAACTTCGAAAAAATGTTCTTGCAACATATAAATTATTTGCAAAAATGTATCTGCTCCATAATTAGTTAGTGCATCAATGTATAAAGCTGAAATCATGGGTTCAAATCACGAATCAGATAAAAATTTCTCTCTGCAGTTATACTCCAGATTTGCTTATACACTAGTTTTGTTGGAATTAGTATTTAGAACTCAAGAGAATCCAGACTACCAAAAAAAGTGACAACTTGTAACCATAATTTTCAAACCTATGTCCACTGTAACCTTTCCTTTTCTTCATTTTTTTACTGTGCATCCCTAAAATTTTTGAACATCATTTTTAAAACACCCTAGAAATTTGAGTACTGAATTTCGTTACCACACTGTAAAATAAACAAATTTTGCAGATAAAAAAACATTATTAACAATTATGTTGTTGCGAAGAGGTACAACAATCCTTTAACAAATTGAAATATTTCAGAACCACCTAACTTAGATTCTCCATATACTCGATCAACAAAGGTGATGGGCACCTAAAACAAAAGAAATTAAAATTTATCATCAATAGAAATTCTGTTTTATATTGAAAAAAGAAGGCTATGAAAATGAAGTACAGGAAAATATGATGAATTTCACAAAGAGATAAAATAAGAACTTGTACTGGCATTTATAATGTAATGTATAATTCCCAAATATGTCTTCTTAATAAAGGAGCTGCCATTTGCAAAGATAGAAGCAAAGCTCATAGCATTTGGTGGGCGGGAATTACAACGTATATAGAGAAAAATCTGTGTTTAGATCGGTACTTGCTCAGGTAGCTCAGGTGGTAGAGCACTTAATCTAGAGAACCAAGGGTCCCAGATTCAAGTCCCGGTCTGAGCGCATAATTTTTCTCTTCAAATATGATTTATTCATCATTGAGATGTACGAAATTAATAATAGAAACATCGAAAAAAGCCGTACTGGCATTTATAATGTAATGTATAATTCCCAAATATGTCTTCTTAATAAAGGAGCCGCCATTTGCAAAGATAGAAGCAAAGGCTTCATAGCATTTGGTGGGTGGAAATTACAACGTATATAGAGAAAAATTTGTGTTTAGATCGGTACTTGCTCAGGTAGCTCAGGTGGTAGAGCACTTGGTCTAGAGAACCAAGGGTCCTGGGTTCAAGTTCCAGTCTGAGCGTATAATTTTTCTCTTCAAATATAAAATATGAACTGATACACTAAAATAAAAAAATGGTAACTAAAAACATGTGGATATTACAAGAAATAATATTGTATAGGAATGTAATGAGAGTGAGTGAAGACAAAGTACCCAGGATGACACTCAAATGGATTCCAAAAAGGAGAAATAAAAAGGAAAATCAATTACAATGTGGAAAAATGGTACCAAGGAAGTAATGGAGAGTAGGCTGCTAAGAGAAAGGCTGTAGCTGAACAGATCACCATATTTAAATTAATATTGGGAAGTAAACATTATGAGGTTATATCATTAATAGTGAGCGTAGAATATATTTTTAACAACTCACCTTCAAATTTCTTTGATACCGGCGGTTTCAGACAATCAGTGGAAGCCATGACAGAAGAGGGACAAGATATTGTCTGAAACCGCCGGTATCAAAAAAATTTGAAATCATATGAGGTGAGTCGTTAAAAATATATTCTACACTCACTATTAGATCACAATATTTTTCAGCAGTTTATAACATTTCAACTCTTATAGGAAATATCACTATGAGATATAATTAAAAATTTAAAATAAATTGTTTTCACCTCAACTCATATCTTGTTTTCTAATTAGACTAGTTTCAAAACCTTAGCCATTTTATCTTCAGTAAATCCATGACCGATGTTCTGTTGTCTAGGAGCATTATTTCTTACTCCATCTGTTGCTGAACCTAATGAACCTCCAAACCTAATGAACTTCCACAGGGATTTCATAATTAATTAATTTTTATTTCTTATGTTTTTAAATGTGGATTTTTTCCCAAACCGTGAGCTCTTTTGGTTTTTCTTCTTCTTCTTCCTTCCAAGTATTAGGCCAAGGCCTGTTATGATCCTATAGAAAATTTTCCCTCCAGCGTTTCATAGGATGGCCCAGTGATCTTCGTCCTCTTGGTATATAATTATAAACAGCTTTGGGGATCCGTTTTGAACTCATTCTTTCAAGATGGTGTTTCCAATTTAGTTGGTACTGTTTAATATATTCCAAAATTGGCATAGTCTTCAATTCTTTTAAGATATCGGTGTTCATGTTCCGATCCCATCTGGTGTAACCCGCTGTTCTGCGCATGAATCTCATTTCACAAGCCGTTATTCTGCTTTCATGTTGTCTTTTTAATGTCCATGCTTCACTACCATAGGTCAATACTGGTCTAACCAAAGTGTTATATAAACGTAACCTGGTTTTTTTTGTACAAGGGATGGTTTCATAACTTGATTAATAATTCCCAAACTTTTATTATAACTAGTAATTTTTTCAAGGATGTCCTTTTCATCCCAGATAGAGAGATAGTATCCAAGATATTTAAATTGATTAGATCTCTCTAAAATTTTATTCTGGAGACAGATTTTACTTTGTATGGGGTCCTTCCCATGAAATGCCATAATTTTAGTTTTGTTACTTGATATTTCCATATTAAATTTGGCACCTATTTTTTGTAAATTATAAATTGATCGTTGTAATTAATAATTTTCGGAAAGTGCCAGAAGAGCTAAATTATCTGCAAAAAGAATAGCATCGAGTTTGAGATTCCTATTGATGGGTATATATCCTCGTGTTTTCCTCCATTCATTCATTAATTAATTTATTTAATGTTTATTTAAATTTGGTTTTTCTATTTGTTTTATTAAACAAGCCTTTCTTTCAATTTGATGTTTTTCTAACCAAGCATGAACAGCTATTGCTGATTTTTCTACTTCCCAATTTTTAACGTTCCTAAGATATTATTCACCCTGGTTTTCAAATTTCTTTTTTTTTTTAATATTTGTATTTTCCCCCCGATGTAAATTTCATCACAGTCTCCATATCTAATCTAGTAAATTTCTCATTTGTCTTTTTCTTCCAGTTTGCTATTTTTGTTGGTTTCAATTATCCTATTAAGGCTATATTCATTCCTCAGTGCCAATCTTATGTTGAACTTTAACAAAAAATTGAAACTTGTGGTGTTTCAATGCATGGTAAGTGAATTTCTTGAATTTTATGTTTTCAACATTTTCTTTAGATTTTTTTTTAATTTTAATATTACATTTTACTAATAAATTTTTTGTAAGGATCTTTTTTCAAACAAAAGAAAACATTTTATATAATTTTGAGAGTGATCAAGTTTCAGATGCATAAGACAAAGTGTATCTCACAAAAACTTCTGAAGGGAAGCTTATTTAAAAATTCCTTGGCCTCAGCCGGGTTTGAAGTTATGAACCAGATGTAAATATGGTACTCACTGTATATGTACATTAATTTACATAGTATGATCATAGATAGCCAAGGTGAGGAAATTTCTTATAATGCCAATTTGTTCCTATAACTACTAAACATGGAGAATAATGTTAAAAATCAATTTTGGGTCAAATTTTGACAAATAAAAGGTATTTGTTATACATTGTTATACATTTTGTTAATATTTGCCAAAAATAAATTGACACCATAAACATGATCAAACCAATAAGGATATGCAATAAATAAGGTGAATCCGGAATCATCTTATCTCATAAATTGTTGTTCTATTTGAACATATTTCAATATGCCATGCATACTATCAACAATTTTTTATAAAACAAAAAACAAAAGAATTTAACACAGTTGAGGAAAATGGCACCTGCCAAAAAGGTATATATTTTAATATTTTACTTTATGATTATTTCCCATGGTATCTTTAACTTGTCGTGGTGGAGTGGCTTGCATGCTTAAATGATCCTGAGAGCTATGCCAGCGGTAGCATTGCTGCCGATAGGGTTACCATGCCGGACTGGTCGAAGGTGATAAGCCAGACGAAATACCTTGGTCGAAAGAGTGACAATCTTTCACCATAAAAATACAACCGTCAAGAAATGCGGAGATGGGTTCTACTGGGCTAAAATTTTCCGGAGGTCAAATAGTCCCCCATTCGGTTCTCCGGGCGGGGACTACTTCAGGGAACCCATGCCAAAGGCTCAAACACAGGGACATGTTCCTAGGAACATGGAATGTTAGGACTTTATACAATAGCAGGACACTAGAGATATTAATGTGGGAATTAGATAAATCGCCCTTGGATATAGTCACTTTACAGGAAGTTAGGTGGCCAGGAGAAGGTAGTCAGGAATCAGGAAGTTTTGCATTATACTACGGGGGTGCAGAAAGACCTGCATTTGGAACGGGTTTTTTAGTCAGAAGGAGGATCCTATCCGCTATCCGAGATATTAAGTTTGTTAGTGATAGGATATCATACATAATTCTAAAGGGTAAACGACATGATTTTATAATTGTAAATGTACATGCCCCCACAGAAGATAAAGATGACAAGATCAAGGATGAGTTCTATGAAGAATTAGAATGCTTATTTGATAGCCTTTCACGATATCATATGAAAATTGTCTTAGGAGATTTTAATGCAAAAGTGGGGCGGGAAGATATATTCAAACCAACAATAGGCAAATTCAGTCTTCATGAAGATAGTAATGACAACGGGGTTAGATTAGTCACATTTGCCACATCAAAGAATCTCATTGTTAAGAGCACAACATTTCAGCATAAGGATATTCATAAATACACCTGGACATCCCCAGATGGAGAAACTCGGAACCAGATAGATCATGTATTAGTGGATAAACGCTGGCACAGTAGCATCATTGATGTTAGATCAGTTAGAGGGACAGACTGCAATTCGGATCATCATCTGGTCAGAGTGAAAATCAGACAACGGCTATCGCTTATGAGAGGAACAAACGCTAAAGATGATTCTGTAAAATTTGAATTAAAAAACTTGAAAAATGATGAAATGCGGCAAGAATACCAAATCAAAATTGCTAATAGATTTGAAGTACTGGAATCTTCAGATGACAATGTGGCAAACGAAGAAGAAACTGATATAAATAAAGAATGGGAGGCTATAAGAGATACTATTAAATTGTCAGCATCAGAAAGCATTGGTTGTTTAAAAAAGAGGCAAAACAAGAAATGGTTTGATGAGGAATGTGCCGACATTGTAAAGAAAAGAAAGCTAGCAAAAATGAAATGGTTACATGAGCCAAATGAGGTAAATTTAGAGCAATTGGGTAGTATTAGACGGGAAACCACCAAGTTACTAAAGAGTAAAAAGAGGGAATATTTGAGAGAGAAGATTAATGATCTTGAAATGAATGCAAAAAATAGGAACATTAGAGAATTATATCAGGGAATTAGTATAGAGAAGAAAGGGTTTCAGGCTAGAACAAACATAATTCGGAATGAAAATGGGGATATGATTGCAGATTCCAGGAGTATATTAAATAGATGGAAAAGTTACTTTAATCAGCTATTAAATGTACATACAGAACAGGACATTGAGGAGGATAAGTTACAGACAGCAGAAATGCTAGTCACAGAACCAAGTTCATTAGAGGTTGAAATGGCGATTGAAAAATTGAAGATGTATAAAGCATCAGGTTCAGATGAGATCCCAGCAGAACTGATAAAATCAGGGGGAGAAAAATTAATGGACAAGATACGTTGGTTGCTTAGTATGATTTGGGAAAAAGAAGCTCTTCCAGATGAATGGAAAGAATCAATTATCGTACCAATTTATAAGAAAGGAGATAAAACTGATTGCAACAACTACAGGGGCATCTCATTACTTTCAACTTCGTATAAAATTCTAACAAATATATTAGTAAGCAGACTTACTCCCTATATTGACGACATTCTAGGAGATCATCAATGTGCATTTAGAAGAAACAGGTCTACAACAGATCAGATTTTTAGTATAAGACAGATTTTAGAAAAGAAATGGGAATATAATGGTACTGTACATCAACTATATGTAGACTTCAAAAAAGCATATGATTCAATTAAGAGGGAGAAGTTATATAGTATCCTGCTGGAGTTCGGAATTCCTAAAAAGTTAGTTAGACTTATACGAATGTGTCTAAATGGCACAAAGAGTAGGGTGCGTGTAGGCAAACAGTTTTCAGACACTTTTGAAATCCAGAATGGGTTGAAGCAAGGAGATGCACTATCTCCTCTACTATTTAATTTTGTACTAGAGCATGCCATTAAATCTTTAGAGAATGAGGAAGGCTTACAACTGAATGGTATTAATAAGCTGTTAGTTTATGCTGATGATGTAGTACTACTGGCCGATAGCGAGGAGATACTAAAGGCCAACACGCACACCCTATTGAGTAACACTAAGAAATTTGGACTGGAAGTAAATATCATTAAAACTAAATATATGGTCACAAGTAGAAATTCATTATATAATGGAAATGGACAGCTAATGACAAATGAGGGAAATTTTGAGGAAGTGGCTGAATTCAAATACCTAGGAACAATAATCACAAATAGGAATGAGATGCACAAAGAAATTAAACATAGGCTCAATTCTGGAAATGCATGCTATTATGCATTGCAGAGACTTTTGATGTCCCAACTCCTTTCAAAAAACGTTAAGCTGAAAATATATAAAACTATTATTCTACCAGTTTTATTATATGGGTGCGAAACATGGACTCTTACTTTAAGGGAGGAAAGGAGATTACGAGTATTTGAGAATAAAGTTCTTAGGAAAATTTTTGGACCAAAGAGAGATGAACAGACAGGTGAATGGAGAAGACTACATAACAATGAACTACATGGTCTGTATAGGAAGCCAGATATAATAAGAACAGTTAAGTCTCGTAGACTGTGATGGGCAGGACATGTTGCACGTATGGGGAATGAAAGACGTGCATGGAAGCTTCTTGTAGGAAAGCCAGAGGGAAAACGCCCAGTTGGTAGACCAAGAATGAGGTGGGAGAACAACATTAACTATGATTTGAGGGAAGTAGATTATACAGGGAATGATTGGAAAGCATTAGCTCAGGATAGGGACATATGGAGAGCTTATGTCCGCGCGGCCATGAACCTATGGGTGAGTAAGTAAGTAAGTAAGTAAGTAAGTAATGGAATTTAATATGATTTTTGTTAGTATTATCATCAACTTGTCCAGACTGTTGAATTTTATGTTGTCGGTCCTGGATGTTGACTCCCACTTCATCTTTTGGCTGACCAAAGGACTTGCAAATCAAATATTTTTCCCCCGGGAATTTCAAAATTCATAATCTTGGGGAAAAAGATTTGACTTGCAAGTTCTTTGATCAGCAAAAGATGGAGTGGGAGTCAATATGCAGGGCCGATAACATAAAATTCAACAGTCTGGACAAACTGATGATGGTATATTAATGAGTAATTTTTTAATATCTTACCTCATATTTTATGTTTCTTCAAATGTGGGAACTAGTTTTTGAGAGAAGGATCTCTCTCATTTTCAACCGACATTATGACTATCGGATTTTCGTTGGAATCGTTGGAATCTTCATCAATAACGTTGCCATCTGGTGTTGATTTGATGAACTTTGAGATGAGGTCACGTTCATCAGGAATCTCGAAATTCATGGATCTAAATTTGTTCTTCTGAATATATATCTTCTCCCAAAATCCAACGAAAATCTGGTAGTCATAATGTCGGCTGAAAATGAGAGAGATCCTTCTCTCGAAAACTAGTTCCTGTGTTTGAAGAAACATAAAATATGAGGTAAGATGATAAAAAATGACTAATTAATTTACAAATTAAGAACCTCATAATGTTATTTCCCATATTTAACTATGATGATGGTATGCATGAAATATCTAAACATAATCAAATACAACACAACAATTTATGAGGCAAAGTGATTTTGAATTCACCTTATTTGTTAAGAAGAACCTCATAATGTTACTATTGTAATTTATTAATTTAATGCAATATTTTTCATTCAATAGCACAGTCAATTTAATGTTTTTGAACCATGATGAGGTAAATTGTGGCTGCAGTGACATTATTTTAGTAGACTCTGTGCCATTTGTATTATCTGTAATTTACCTCTCCTTGTTTATCCCCTCCTAGTTTCCCCTATCCTGATTACGTCATGGTGTGCTGAAAGGATGCACAATGCATAATGTCTGTGACACGAAGCTCTGAATGTTTAACAGTCAAAGCTACACTTTGGTTTCCTGAGGACGGGAAGGGACTGGAGAAGTTATCCCTTCCCCAAAAACTAATTTTGCTCGATATAAGCTGTGCAAGAAGGACTATATTTTGTTTTGGAATGTGTACAGATCTTGGTATGGATGAGTAATGTTATATTCTTGTTGTTTTTATTATTAATTTATTATTATTAATTTATTATCAGCTTGTCCATTGAAAGATGAATTAAATTTGAAGAGAAAATTTTTTGCCCAGACAGGGACCCGAACCCAGGATCTTTGGTTTACCATACCAATGCTCTACCAACTGAGCTACCAGAGTGAGTTCCAATCTAGACGCAAATTTTTCTCTTATATACCAAAGACTTCAAGCATTTGGTGTGCGGGAATTGTCGTATATAAGAGAAAAATTTGAATCTCGCCCCGGTAACTCAGTTGATAGAGCATTGGTACAGTAAATCAAAGGTCCCAGGTTCGGGTCCCGGTCTGGGCAAAAAATTTTCTCTTCAAATTTAATGTTATATTCTTAATTAATATAAAATTATAGAATATTCACCTGAAAGGTCCGTCTCCTCAACTTAATTATCATTTAACTGTAGCGCTTTCGGGACTTGTCCCATCATCGGCAGGATTCAAAACTGGTGTTTCACTGAAGATCTGGTAGAGGGGGTTGCATGTATTTGGTTCGTTTTCGTTTATCAGGCTGTCGTTGTGAGCTGCTTTCATGATTTCCATCTCTTCGAGTACGTTTATCTTCGCTGGATTATTTTCTCTGTGCATTACTGTTAGGGTGTTTTCAATATTTAACATGCGATGTCCTTCATGGATAACGTGTTTTGCATAGCTTGATTTACCTTCTGCGTGAATGAAGTCTCGAAAATGTTCTTTGAATCTGATGTTAAAACTCCTGTTTGTCCTTCCTATATAAAATTTGTTGCAGTCCTTACATGTCAGTTTATAAACTCCTTTGCTGTTGAAAATGTTATTTTCTTCAATGTTATTGTTTATTATGTTGTTTAATTTGTTATTGGTTCTGTATGCTATTTTTACGTTTTTATCGGCTTTCTTTAGTGCATTGGCTAATTTTGTTGTTTCTTTTCCTGTGTATGTAAGTGTTATCCATGTTTTCTTGTTGTTGTCAGATTCTTTTTCTAGTTTTAGTTATGTTGGTTATGTTGTTCTTCCTTTTTTGTTTTTTTACGAGCTTATCTATGAATTCTTCATTATAGCCATTAGTTTTTGCCATATACTTAATGTAGTTGAGTTCTTGGATATAATTGTCTTTGCTTAATGGGAGTTTCAACATTCTACTGACTAAGCTATTAAATGTACTAATTTTCTGTTGAAAAGGGTGTGTAGAATTTTTGTTTATGGCCAGAGCATTGTTTGTGGGTTTCCGGTAGATACCGATTTCTAGTTTATTGTTGTGTAGATTTTTGGTTATAGACAAATCTAAGTAGTTTATGCTGTTGTTAACTTCTATTTCTTCGGTGAAAGTGATTTTTTCATGCATGTTGTTTAGGTCTTGTAATATTTCTTTTTCTTTTCTGTTTTCATTTTCATATATTACTAGTACATCATCGACATATCGTGTTATTAGTTTTATGTTGAATTTGTGTATTAGTTCCTCAAAATGTTTATTTTCCAGTTCTTGTAGGAAGATTTCTGCCATTATTCCAGAAGTAGGACTCCCCATCGGGATCCCGTCTTCTTGAATAAATAGTTCATTGTTAAATTGGAAGTAATTTTGCTTTATTGTTGTTGTTATTAGTTTGTTTAACTGATTGATATAGTTATCTTCAAGTTTACTGTCTGTTAGTTTTTGTTTTATTATGTTTGCTGTTTCGTTTATCGGGATATTAGTGTACAGGTTTTTTATGTCGAATGACGTCATTTTAGTATTCCTATTGATTTCTAAATGCTGTAGTTTGTCTGCTAGTTCAAATGAGTTCTTAATTGTGTAACGATTTTCAAGTTTAACATCATTTTTCATTTTCTGAGCGACTAATTTGGAAATTTTATAGTTAGGAGCATTCATGCAATTTAACAACGGGTCTTATGGGAATGTTGTCTTTATGGATTTTTGGAAGGGCTTTCATTACTGGTGGTGAGGGAGTATTATTTACCCATTTGGCGTTTTTGTATTTGTTATGTTCATTATTGGTTGTGTTGGTGATTAGAGGGCACGATTTTAGTGCTTCTTTTATTTGTCTGCTATACTTTCCTGTGGGATCTTTTTCTATTTTTTTGAAATTGTTTTCTTTTATAAATTGCTTGGTTTTATGATGTATTCTTCCTTTTCCATAATAACTATTGTGTTGCCCTTGTCAGCTTTTGTGTGTATTATATTATTGTTCTTAAATTTTCTTTTTATTTTAGAGATGTTCTTGAGAGTTTGTTTATCTTTGATGTTTATTGTTGGTGGAGTTTCTTTTATGACTTTAGCTGCTTCGTATCTAATATGATTTTTGTTATTAATGTTAAGTTTGTTTATTGCAATTTCAGTTTCAGTAATTAAATTTTGTTGTGTTCTTTTTGCGTTGTGTGTAGGGAAATTGAATTTGTATCCCTTTTCTAGCAAGTCGGTTTCCTGTTTGTTGAATTTTATTTTTGTAAGGTTTGTAATTCTTTTGTCTTCGAAATTGTGTGATTTGTTATGTTTTAGATATGTGTTGTGTTGCATGGCCTTTAATTTAGTTAGCTTCTTGTTCATTGTTTCATATTTATTGCACATGTTGAATATTCTATAATTTTATATTAATTTTGAATAAACCTCAACGGAACACATCATGAATCTTATAAAAGTTGTTATATTCTTGTTTAAATAATTTTTTCACGACTGTTCATACTTCATTATTTATGTTCATTTTTATGTTCAATTATGTTAACACTTTGAGTCTTGCAGTGGTATTAGTACCACAGCATTCCCGGTCTGGGCAAAAAATTTTCTCTTCAAATTTAATGTTATATTCTTGTTTAAATAATTTTTTCACGACTGTTCATACTTCATTATTTATGTTCATTTTTATGTTCAATTATGTTAACACTTTGAGTCTTGCAGTGGTATTAGTACCACAGCATTTAAATGACACTGAAGCCGGAGAAAATTAAATCCCAGAAAAACACCCCTGTAAATTTGTCGGCACAGGCATGCCAAGGGATTTAATTTTCTCCGGCTTCAGCGTCATTTAAATGTCATGGTACTAGTACCACCGCTGGATTCGAAGTGTTAAAGCAACAGCTAAACATTGTATTGATTTAACTTTTGACTATTTCAATTATATTACTTTTAATTAAACTTGTATACCTTTCAATAAGTAGATTGCTTCACTATCACATCCTAATCTTAAACCTGAGTTTAATTCAGTGCACAGTATTAGAGTTCCCATTTCCTCTCATGATTGCCGTAAGAAATGTTAACATCAAGATTTACAAACATGTTTAGCTTTCAACAGTTATTATGTATAACAAAACACTAGATGTGATATATTTAAGGAAAGATGAATTAAGTCTATATTTTGGGTGTGGCTATAGACTGCATGTTTACTTGTGTGTTCCACAAGTTCCAATTATAAGTATTGATAGTTCTATGTGTTTTACTTATAAAGAGAATTATATACTGATAATAAAGAGTATGCTCTGGGGAAATTATTTACACCGATGAGAAGTAGCACTGGCTGATGATAATCTACCTCTGTGATTGACACATGTGAATGTGAGGCCAACAGCTGGCTGGTAGGCTAAGGGCCTTCTAGGCCTGTCGCGCCAGGAGTAATGAGAAGTAGACGGTGCATTTTTTGAGAGGAGTTTTGATTATTTGAACTTTTCCTTTTCCTTTCTTAATTTTAAGACTGTTTCACAAGCAGTAAAGTAAAATTAATGAACCATCATTTTCAGATTAGTCCACCGCTGTGGTCTCGAGGTAGCGTGCTGCCTTGTCACGCAGCGGGCCCGGGTTCGATCCCCAGTCAGGACAGTTTTTCTGGGTGAGATTTTTATTGGGGTTTTTCCTCATCTGTAAGACAAATGTCAGGAAAACTTTAAGGTCCAAACAGTCCCCGAAATCATATGGCCATCGCAATCCCATCATCGTTCATATTCATCTTGGATTAAGCTTAGGATTAGGGACTCTCCTGGTGCACCACTATCATCATCATCACCCGTCATATCTCATGTCATCGGGGCAACATAACCCCGCCTTCCAGGTGCTCCAACCTCAGAAGTGGGTTACAAGTACACCATGCCAGGAGAGAACACCAGGAATGTCGAAAAGACAAGCTGGGGCATTTGCAAAAAAAAAAAAAATTAGATTATATAATTTTAAGCCATACAAGATTTTCAAAGGTTTTAGGGTCGCATGCAAATACATTACTCTCTACTCAAATTACTTCCAATCACTGGTGAGCTGAGATCGAATTAACGGCCGCCTTAACCGGTCATGCATGAATGTTGACATTTTCGTAATATTGGCAATGAATTACCCAGAATTCTCAGCGATAAAATCACTTCCGTTATTTTCATCTGCTATAGAGGAATGCATTTATGCTTGCATCCCGCAAATAATACCGTATACAAACACGTCTGCAACGTGCAATATTATGCCGATTCTCCTGTTCTTCCAGTTGAATTCTTTGGTAGACTCTATCAAATTCCTCTTCTCCGCGTATACCGAAAACATGATCGAAGTCTTCAAGGTCCGACATCTTGGATAAGTTTCAAACTACATCGGTTACCATCGGTTCCCTTCGGGATTTTCACATAAGTTTATATCTTGAGCTACGATCTTAAGGTACTTTGTCAGGTAGCTTTACAATTATTACCGCGTGAATAGATTTCTGAGTAAGAAAAATGTGTTTGAATAAAACTTTATCAGCAGAGAACGCCTTTTACTGTCTAATGCATTCAAACATTCGACCCTTAAACTATAAACATTTTATCTCTGTGACCAAGCTGCAATATTATTCAGTATCACTTAATATAAATTATTTTCAACATGTTTTTAATGAATAGGATGGGTACAAAACTGTTATTCGGTGAATATTCTATAGTATTAAGCACTTTATTTTTTGGCTTTCGTGGTTTTTAAAATTACTTTATTATTTGTCTCTAACCTGGGTTCAACCCTATAACCAAATGTTATCCTCCCAGTATGTTAATCTATAACAAAACACCTACCAGATGTCAATAAAAACAAAACTTTTCATCACAACAAAGGCAGTATAAGTTTTTCACGTTCCTGTAAATTTTTAAAATAAGGCGTAAGTAGTTTTGAAAAGAAGCTCTTCAATTGTATTGTGAATGTGCTACTAGAGGTGAGGGGATTAAAGAGAGAGAAAATTGTGCTTCGGGAGGGAGTTGCCTGGATAGCTCAAATGATAGAGCATCAGTACATGAAGCTGGAGTTCCAGGGTTCAAATCGTGGTTAAGGTAAAAAAAAATAATCTTTGGTTGTGTTTAATGCTAATGTTCCTGACTTTGCTGCAGAGCAATTAATACAGTGTGATCAGTAAAGCATTGTACAGCAGACGCGGGCTTTGTGCTGTGCGGTGACAAAGGCTTGCATGTGCAGACACGGAACTTTAAATGTGCGTAGACTCAGCAGTATACAAGCACATCCCACACATTCACAGTCACAGTCAGATTGTATGCATTGGGTGGATAAGGTGCTCGTTCGCTTTTCCTTGTGTACAGAATGGCGTGTGTATAAGTTATTTCAATTTTAAAATTTTTATCTTATAAAACAGGTGTGTATAAGTGTAAATTGAATGACGTGTGTATAAATGTAAAGTGTAAACTGTATAATGGTTAATAATTTTTCTACTGAACAACGTGTATTTATTTATGATCAATATTTGTTAACTCAGTCTGCCAGCCAAGTACAAAGACTTTTTGAAACACGATTCCTGGATGTAAAAATTCCGTCACGTTTAACAGTCCATAATTTGTATAACAAATTTTATAAAGAGGTGTCAAAAAATGTATGGACAACAAAGGTGAACAGTTCCAGCATCTGCTTCAATAAAGTTGGTAAGTTCGACAATTTGTAAAATAGTTATGAAAATGTGTGTGGTTGCATCACCGCAATCCTACGCTATCTGTTCCCCGCCGCGAGTGCATCAGCAGTGTATAGTAAAATCCCTGCATCTGCTGTCCAGTGCTATACTGATCACACTGTACATTACAATGTGTTATATCTACTTCTACTATTGATACTATCACTATCTACCAAAACTGTTACAGGTATATTTCTTACCTCTCCAATAGTATAATTGAATTGTCTTGCACGGATTATCATTTCCATCTGGAACACGTAACCTTTTGAGATGCAAGCTTCTGTTAATTTTTGCAACACATCTTTTTTATATAACCTGCAAACAAAAAATATATATATAAATATATGTTATATTGTATATTTTCGTGGATATAAGTATGATTAAGAAAGGTTTCTTGGGTTTTCCGCTTCATGAATTCAAGGTTGGCCTCTGGCCACTGATTCAGATGTTTCAACTTAATCCCACATATCATTATCAAGGAATGATTATTATATATATATATATATATATATATATATATATATACTCACAAACACACACTGGAAGTATGGTTGGTTGGTATCTAATGTCGAGCACTTGATAATGAAATCATTCGCTCTCTTGCACTCCAATATTTAGCAGAAAGGCTGGTCTCTTCTACAAAAGCTGGACAACGGAGAAGATGGTTTCTTTCCATATCTTCATTTAAATTGCAAAAGGGGCATTTAGGTGAATCTGTTATGCCAATTCTGTGTAGGTGTTTATTCAAGCAGTCATGTCCCGTTAGCAGTCTGAATGTTGCTACTGCAGATTTTCTTTGTAATGTAGTAATGTCATAAGCTTGTAGATTTTCCCATTCCTTTCCAGATGTTTTGGTGGTGTATTCTTCTCTAAGTTTATTGATGTATTTATTTGAGATAATTCTTTTGATAGAGTGAAAGGAAACTGGAGCAGAAGTTGGGTTTGAAACAATGTTGCTACCCTTCTTGGCTAGAAAATCGGCTATTTCATTGCCTGTCACTCCACAATGGGCCGGAATCCATTGAAGTACAACTTTTTTATGTAGACGGGATAAATGTTTTATCATTTTGTGACATTCGATAATTTTGATGCTTTTGGGTGTTGTGTCTCGTGTTATAGCAAGAATGGCTGCTTTGGAGTCACATAGAATTACAACTTTTGTAAATTTTTGGATGTGATATAAAAGATTTTGTAAACTTAAGAAAATTGCTAGAATTTCGCCATCAAAGTTTGTTGAATTTGTGTTTAGTTTACGATAAAAGGAAAAAAAAAGTGGACATACTGCACCAGCACCAGTGCCACCATCATTTGGTAGGCTGGAGCCATCTGTAAAAATATGTATCCATTCAGGAGCTGGGTATCTTAGATTTATCATTTCCAGTGACATTTGTTTTAAAATATATGGAGGAGTTTCAGATTTCTTGATGTCTTCTGTTAAATGAAGGTTATATTCGATTTCCAAAAATTCTAGAGGGTTGTTTCTCATCTGCATATTTTCTTTTGAATGTGGAAGTTGCAATTTCTGTTTGATTTCTTGTACAATGCTTAGGAAGCTTTGCTGAGATTTTAAACATACTTGTGGTTTTCTTTGGGTCCAGTTATTATGGGGTAGCCTTAAAAATTTTTCATACTGTGTGACTGCTGTTTTCTCAATTTCAGATGCTATGTTTGGGTTTATTTGTTAAGATTTGCATGGCAGTGATTGGTGTTGTTTTAACGGCTCCTGTTATCAGACGGAGGATTTGGTTCTGCAATTTATTAAGTTTTTCCACTTTAGTAGTTACTAGGATTTCTTCACAATATTGAAGTACAGGTTTTATGTACATTTGGTAGAAGGTGTTTAGGGTTTGTGTGTTGCAACCCCACTTTTTCCCTGCTAATCTTTTAATAATGGTAACCTTGTTTCTATCTTTGTAAATATATTCTCCATGTGTTTCTTCCATGTTAATTTTGTGTCCAGAGTTATTCCTAAATATTTTGCTTCATGTGTTTGAGTTAATAATTCACCCTCCAATTTCAGAGTGATGGGTAGTGGTTTCTTTCTTAATGTAAATAGTTGATAATTTGTTTTCTGTATATTTATCTTCATTAAGTTCTGGGATGTCCAATTCTCTAACTGTATTAGTGATTGTTGGGCTATGGTTATTAATTGTTGACTTTGGTTTTTCGGTTGGAGACCCATATTACAACATCATCAGCAAAAAGTAGGGTTTTCGTTTCGAGCTTTTCTATATGCTTAGGTAGATCATTAATGTAGATATTGAAGAGAATGGTACTGAGTACAGAACCCTGTGGTAAACCTCGATGTGTTTGTTGGTATTTAGAGAGGTGATTATTATACTTTGTAGCGATGAACCATTGGATGAGAAAATTGCTGATCCAGAGTAGCATATTCCCTTGAATGCCTAAAGTCTGCATTTTTTCTAATAATTTATATCTCCAAATAGAGTCATATGCTCCTTGGAAATCAACGAAAATTGCCAGAGTGTCTTCTTTTCTGTTGAAACTGTCTTTAATAGCTTGACTTAGGTGTACAATTTGTTGATTTGTTGATTGTAATTCTCTAAATCCAGCTTGATTGGGTGAAAGTAAATTATTGGTTTCTAAATACCAATTTAATCGATTTGAAATCATTTTTTCCATCACACTGGAAGTATCAATTTAATTCTGATTACATCCATTTCTTCTTTCCTTTATTTTCTTTTCTTCTCCAGAAAAGCCTGACCAGAGGCTATAAGATGGCAGCCCCATCACTGGTCTTGCCTTCCTTTGGCCAGCAACCAATCGAAGGGACTATTATTATGCTTTCAAGTCTCATATGAGAATTTCCCAGAAACACTGGAGGGAAAATTTTCTATAGGATCGTAACAGGCCTTGGCCTAATACTTGGAAGGAGGAAGAAGAAGACATCTTTGGTTTAACAATTATCATCATTATCATAGTTAGCACAACAGCACTCTTTGAGCCACAACCTTCTTCTGAAGTTCCTGCCAAGCTTCTCTATCAAGACCTAGTATTCGCCAATTTCTTTCACCTAGAGACTTTACATCCTTTATTATTCCATCTTCCCACCTAAGTCTTCCCAGGGTATTTCTCCTTCCACAGATGTAGTAAGAATTTTATATAAAGCAAGTGATCATTAGATCTTATCACTTGCACTACCCAACTTAATCTCTGCATTTTGGTATATGTGATAATATCCACATCTCTCTATAGATCATATAGATCTTTGTTATAACTAGTATGTCAATCTTTATCAATGTTTAATGGTCCAAACATGATACTCAAAATTTTCTTATTGGAACACTAAAAAGTTTATCATCATATTTGCTTAGAATCCATAAATTAATACAGGTTTAATCAGAATTTTGTACAATTTAATTCTACTCTTAACTGTTAATAAGTATGAAGATCTTTTTTCGATGTTTTTATTATTAATTTCATACATCTCAATGATGGATAAATCATATTTAAAGAGAAAAATTATACGCTCAGACCGGGACTTGAACCCGGGACCCTTGGTTTTCTAGTCCAAGTGCTCTACCATTTGAGCTACCTGAGCAAGTACCGATCTAAATGCAAATCTTTCTCTATATACGTTGAAATTCCCGCCCCAAATGCTTTGAAGCCTTTGCTTCTATCTTTGCAAAAGAAATATGATTTATCCATCATTGAGATGTATGAAATTAATAATAAAAACATCGAAAATAGCCGTACTGGCATTTATAATGTAATGTATAATTCCCAAATATGTCTTCTTAATATAGGAGCCGCCATTTGCAAAGATAGAAGCAAAGGCTTCAAAGCATTTGGGGCGGGAATTTCAACGTATATAGAGAAAGATTTGCATTTAGATCGGTACTTGCTCAGGTAGCTCAAATGGTAGAGCACTTGGACTAGAAAACCAAGGATCCCGGGTTCAAGTCCCGGTCTGAGCGTATAATTTTTCTCTTTAAATATGAAGATCTTAATTGCTTTCTTACTGCATGAAGACAACTGTTGGCTTGAAAAATACATTTCTTAATTTCTTCCAAGTAGTCATTTGATTTATTAACAAGTGAGTCAAATATATAAAATTATTTACAGAATTAAATTAGTAATTATTAATCAAAATGTGGGAGAAGAAATTTTCTCATGAAATTTTGGCCAGTATGGGACCGGTGCCCACTCAGCATCATGAGGAATTTGGGAAGCTACAATAAGTTGAGAAATCCAGCTATGACGTCTGTGGAATCCCTATACTGGCTGAATAATCTTCCATTTCTGTTTAACTTTTATAGGAATTAATCACTATGAGGTTCAATTTATGGTGAAATTAAATGTTTCTTATCTCTCCTCATATAAATCTTCTAAGTAGATCGCGATTTCGAGACCATAACGGTCTCATCTTCAGTACTTCTTTGACAACTGATGTTATGTTGATCGGAAGAAACTCTTCTTCCTCCCTCTGTTGGTAGACCAATGAACCTCTGGATAAGGTCAAAATTTGCGGGAATTTCAAAGTTCATAAGTTTTCCTTTGATTTTTTTAATGTGGATCTTTTCCCAAACCGTGAGTTTCTGTTGTTTGTCTATTTGTTTAATTAGACTGGCTTTTGATTCAATTAAATGTTTTTCGGACCATTGAAACACCATAAATTTCAAAAAATTTTCAAAAAGTTTAATACAAGCGGATGGATTTAAATGGCCGGAAATACTCTGATGCGGGAGGAAGTTCACCGGTATTTAAACTCAGCCGTTCAGTGCCAGTATTCCAATAACGCATTTAAATTGATATATCTTGAGTAATTTAAATGTTTTTGCAATTCCTTTATGGTGAACCCTTAATATAATATTTAATTAATTAAATTTGTTACGGTTCTCACGTAACATCTCTGCATTTTTTGCAGACTTATTTATGGTTGTTGTGCCACAGTTGAAATAGGCCCTTTTTGTAATAAGTGACACAGTGTATTGCACTACGGATTCTTTGAAAAATTCAGAGAACCAGCTTTACCTAACAACAAAACGAAATATTTACACAAAGAGAAGGGTCTTAAAAAAAAAAGAATGAACTTCAAAAATTGGTGTGATAAATCTTCAAAATATAAACCAGCTGTTTGACACTCAGGCAACAATAAGTGTATTTTTTTCCCCTTGTGTTTACTTTGTTCATGTTTATTACAAACACATTGCTTCTATGCGCTGACCTTCTTTCTTGTAGGGAGGGGGGGCAGCCTTCTCCAAATGTGTCTTTCTAACACTTTGGAAACATTATTTTAGGTCGTGTGACTTCAAAAAATGGTCTTTCTACACATCAGACCTGTTGTACTAAAAGACCTTCATCAACCCTAAATTTCAATGCCTTTCTTCTGATTTCCAAACTGAAACCAGTTGATGAAATATGACTATAATAGTTTCACCGGAGGTGTGGAGTTAAAAGATCAACATGCTACAAGCCGGAAGATCGAGGGTTTGAGTCCCGGTGGATCAGGATTTTTAAACTGAACCAAACCTTCAAGCGGCACTGTGAACCCGGGGTTGACTCAGCCTCTAACTGAAATGAGTACCAGATGCTTGTTATGGGCCGTCAGACAGAGATAAGTACTCGGCTTACATCAAGTACCGATAATTTAGAAAAATGGGAGCCTTAACCTCCTAATATCCCAAGAACCTTCTAAGGTCTGTAGTGGACCACTTTACCTTTTAGATACTGACTGAATTGTAGACTAACTACCTTTCCATAATGTAAGGATATCGTCATTTGAAATTATATATATATATATATATATCTGAAATTTACCGTTGTGGTCCTGTACTGTAGCGTAAATCGGAAATAACTTTGTTGGGCATTTTTATATACCTGACTTGTGCGACAGTATTAGGAAAAATGAAGAAGAGCTTGAGACTAGATTCCCTTTGATAGGCAATCTAATCTGCAAAAAAAAAGGCGAATTTAGTTTTATAAGAAATCCTTTATCAAGTTACAAATTTACAAGAAAAATGTCAGAGGGCCGCAAGAATAAATGCCAAATATAAAATTATTTTAACTTGTTACTGAGGGCCTAATCAGTTAATATATGCACTAATATAAAACTTTGAAGTCTCTACATAAAATTTGTATAAACGGTAAATCGTTCATGTCAACCCACAGGTCATCATTCCCGTTTCACGCAGTGCGTTGTAGCTAGAGTACATGTCACGTCGTTCCGCATTTGGTGAAGAATTCAACTTGCGTACACGTCACGTCGCTCCACGCTGACGGGTTAATAAGATAATTAAAACCAATAAAAATGAAAGAATTGAAAATGAAAACAAATCAGGAATTTATCAGATCAAATGTAGGGATTGTAACAAAATTTATATTGGAAAAACGAAAAGAAATTTGAAAACAAGGGTGAAAGAAATTATTAGAAATATAAAAAATGGAGAAGTGGAAAAGTCAGCAGTAGCTGCTCATGCTTGGTCCAAAAAACATTTAACTGAATCAAAAGCCAGTCTAATGAAACAAATAGACAAACAAAAGGAACTCAGGGTTTGGGAAAAGATCCACATTCAGAAAAACAAAGGAAAACTTATGAACTTTGAAATTCCTGCAAATTTTGACCTGATCCAGAGGTTCAACGGTCCACCAACTGAGGGAAGAAGAAGAGTTTCTTCCAATCAACATAACATCAGTCGCCAAAGAAGTACTGAAGATGAGACCGTTATGGTCTCGAAATCGCAATCTACTTAGAAGATTTATATGAGGAGAGGTAAGAAACATTTAATTTCACCATTCCATTTCTGTGATTAACATATGTGCATGTGAGGTCGGCAGCTGGCTGATAGGTCAAGGACCTTCTAGGCCTGTCGCACTATAGAGTTTTAGTAGTTATTGCGACATCTAATAACACCGTTCTATGTTATTATGTCCTACATCTTTAATTTTTTGCCTTGTGTTTCTATACATTTAGGTATTATTAGATTAGGATTTGGGTATATTGGATTAGGATTTGGATATTTAGTACACACTACAAAATTTATCTGTTCACTTGCAGTTTCACTTGTTTACTTATACTATCAACACATTGTAAATTTAGTAACAATCTGAATATTTTTTTTTATAATTTTGAAATTTATCTGAATATTAAAACATTTTATTGTAATTCTATTTCATAAATATTTTATTGATGCTGCCACTTACTTTTGCACAAATTCAACAATCTTTTTTTATTCAATGCCCCAGGTTGTCATTTCAACATTTTGAAAGTTCTCCCCTGGCATTGGCTTAATTGTAACCCACTTCTGAAGTTGGGGCACCTAGAAGGCAGAGTTATGTTACCCCGATGATATGATGGATGATACATGATAATGAAGCACCAGAAGAGTTCTTAACCTAAACTTAACCTAAATTTCAGACCATGGGCAGCCACAGGAATGATTCCCTTTAAGGAAAAATTCCTATGGTTTGACTGGGAGTCGAACCCAGGACCTCATGAACAGTAATCAGATACACTGACCACTAGCCCATGAGGCTGGCCACAAATAAAATACAGTGGACACCAGTTAATTCGACATTCAATAATTTGAATAATTGGGTAATTCGAATATAAGTACAATCCCCTTGAAACTCCTATTTAAAATAATGTTAAAATCCATGTTTAATTCAACCTTTTGAAACCAACATTTGGATAATTCAATTTATTAATAATGAAAAAAGTAATTTGAATTCTATAAAAGTTTAAATATGGTTGAAAAATTCCAAAGAATTCGTCAAGTGCCCAAATTCCTAGTTGTTTATTGATAAAGTCGCATTAGATGGTAAGTGAACTGGACGGTATTGTCCAGCGCTTTGTTTCGTCAGGTATAGTACATAGACACCCACCCCCCATTCATAGCCCAAAAAACTCTAAACTCCAAGCGCGACAGGCCTAGAAGGTCCTTGGCTGACCAGCCGGCTGCTTGCTTCACATCCACATGTGTTAATCACAGAGGTAGACGATCATCTAGCCAGTGTAGGGGTGACATGTGGCCAGCATATCGGGTCCCCCAGCCATTATAGCTGGTATTCTCAACCTGGAGTCGCTACTTATTGTAGCTACCCAAATGCCTCACGATGCTGGGTGGGCACCGGTCCCATACTGGCCGAAATTCCATGAGAAAAATTTCTTCCCCCATGGAGACTCGAACCAGCGCAAGTCCCATAGCTCTGTGCCAAGGCTTCCTGCCTTAACCACTCAGCTACAGCACACTCATAGCCCAAAAACTGAGAATAATGCATGTACCCTCCCTTACTTTTACAGTACAGGTACATTACGCATACAGCATAGTTAAAAAACTTAACAGTACGGAATGTGTTAAGTGACTCGATTCACAATGTTGAAATGCAGAGTGTACACCAGTTTAACATTAGCATAAAAAGTTGAAGTGCTCAGGGAAGTAGAAAAAGGAACAAAGAAGTGTGATATTGCCAAGGAATATGGAATACTGCCAAACACTTTATCCACCTACATAAAGAATAAACAAAAAATAATGGAGAGTTGGAACCTACAAATTGGTGGAAGTAGGAAACGCATAAGAGGAGGTGAATTTCCTGAAGTTGATGAGTGTGTGTTCAAATGGTTTAAACAATCGCATGATCGTAACAAACCATTGAGTGGCCCATTAGTGCGTGCCAAAGCCAAAGAATTTGCAGAAAAGTTGGGCATTCAAAATTTTAAAGCAAGTGGAGGTTAATTCAGTGGTTTCAGGAAAGAAATGGCATTTCGTTTAAAAATGTGTGCGGTGAGAGTGCTACTTATTTTATGACAAAATATGGAAATTAAAAGGTGAGTTACAAGGCATGTTAATTGCAGTATTTGCATGAAATAAATTTATTTCAGGGTACAGTACTATGTAACATCAGGTGTCTTTTCTAATTTGAAGTTTCGATAATTCAAATTTTTAAAAATTCCCCCTTGAGTTAAAATTAGTGTGTCCACTATATTGAATTAAAAAAAAGGATTATAAATACTCTATGGAATAAAAAGAGAATTTTACCTAAAGCTTCCAGTAAGATCTGAAGCACCTGGACGTAACATGAGCTGTGTTAAATAGTTAGCTCCACGGCTTACAAGTTTACGCTTAAAATCCCAGCCATACACACCTCCTGTACCAATGTATCTTGTGCCAGAAACAACATCGTAGTTACCAGATTTCTGTTTCTTTATAAATTCTGGTATGAACTTAGGCTGAAAAAATTAAACCTTATTAATATTTTGAAGAAATAAATTATGAGTATACTTATATTATTTTTAGTCTGATCATCTTACCTCAATATTAATGTTGATTTGTTCTTGGACATGTTTCAAAACAATTCTGTTTTATCGTCAGCTTGTCCAGACTGGTTTTATTTATGTTGCATTATGTTGCACACCCTGGATGTCGATGTCAGCTCCATCCTGTGGTTGGCCACAGAACCTCCAAAGAACGTCACGCTTTCAAAATTCATAACTCTGCTGCTTTTGTTCTTCTGAATATAGATTTTTTCCCAAATAGTCAGCTCTTATGTATTTTCTAACTGTTTTAATAATTTAGTGTCTGAATTTATATTACGTTTTTCAGACCAAACATGAGCAGCAACTGCAGATTTTTCTATTTCCCCATTTTTAATATTTCTTATGCATGGGCTGTGAAAAGAGATATATATATAAAGGAAAAACAAAAAGAAACTTAAAAATTAGAACCAAAGAACAAATAAGAAATACTAAAAATGGGGAAATAGAAAAATCTGCAGTTGCTGCTCATGTTTGGTCTGAAAAACATAATATAAATTCAGACACTAAATTATTAAAACAGTTAGAAAATACATAAGAGCTGACTATTTGGGAAAGATCTATATTCAGAAGAACAAAAACAGAGTTATGAATTTTGAAATACCGACAGAGCATGACCTTGTTTGGAGGTTCTTTGGCCAACCACAGGATGGAGCTGACATCGACATCCAGCGAGTGCAACATAATGCAACATCTGGACAAGCTGACGATAAAACAGAATTGTTTTGAAACATGTCCAAGAACAAATCAACATTAATATTGAGGTAAGATGATCAGACTTAAAATAATATAAACTAACCTCAAAATATCACTTTCTAAATTAAATATATTCCTCAAGATATTGCATGCATAAGAATATTTTTATATTTTTCAAGTATACACAGTTGACATATACTCTCTCTCATTAGACTCTAATCCAGGGCTGCATCCAAGTGGTCTAAGCCCTAGTGCTTTGACACAGAGCTATGGGACATGCACTGATTCGAGTTATGATGGGAGCAGAAATTTTTTCATAGAATTTTGGCTAGTGCGCCCAACGTAATGAGGAATTTATATACAGTAAAACTTGTTCAAAGCAGAATCGCATGGGAGCTTTTTTTTTTTTCCACATTAGACAACATTTGCATTATAAAAAAAAAAAGAATTAACCAATCTTACATTATAGAACACCGTATATGTCTTTTATGTACCTTGGATTAACTGTAGTTCCGCTGCCATTGGAAAGTGAAGTATAAATTGTATGAGCGACATTGACGGTAACGCACAAGAAAACAGCCCCATTTCGTCAGTGTTAAAAATTACTCTTAGGCGCGTATCCTGAGATTAAAGTATGCAGTTTCGGTTTCCGCTCACTAACTATACTTTCATCCACATCCTTTGATTCCACGCAAATTTCAATCCATGCTACATTGTGTTGTCTTTTAAAACTGTCCACAACCAACCTGAAGATGCCTTGAAATCGTTATTCCCTAGGGATATAGCAACAGCTAGAGCTTGACTTTGGAGCATCGGTCTGGAAATTTGGAGATTTTTTGATCGTCGATCCACACCTCATTGAATTCATTTTTCTTTTTTGCTCTTCATTTGAACATTTCCTTGCATCCATTCATTCGTTATTTTTTCTATGTGTTTTAGAATCTCACAAACTTGGGTTTTTCCACATTTAAATTTAGTCATTATTTTGCGTACTGAGAGTTTGTTTTTCTTTATCTTTTTAATTACTTTCACTTTTTTGTTTAATGACTATGATACATACAATCCATCTTCATTCCGTAAATTCAGAATGCTACCTGTGAAAGATACGTACACAATCAGTCTCAGATCTTAAACTAATTTAAGATTTTACAGTGCACTGGTTATTTGTACAACATGTCACATGCCAAATATTTGTTAAACGAACCTGTATTTCGCAAAATGGGTATGCAGTATGACCGAAAGAAAATTCCAGATACAGGTAGAAACTCTAATTCACCCAGCACGGGAGGCAGGAATAATCACTTATTGTTAATTCGCATAATGGGAATTCAATGAAGTGAAAACTAATTTATTTTTCTCTCTCTTTTTCCGCCTTATAAACATTTTTTCATGAATTGTGTAGAAATATCCTTCCATTTCTGCGTTGGACAGATTCCGTTTTATACAAAATAAATACACGTAAAATTACTATTATTTTGCCAGGACCAATAAATTTGTTCACATTGGACAGATCTCTGCATTATTCACGTTCCGGATTAAACAAGTTTTACTGTAGTATACAACTCGAGGTAGCTTGCTGCCTTGTCATGCAGCGGGCCTGGGTTCAATCCCCGGTCGGGATGAGCTTTCTGGGCAAGGTTTTTTTCCGGGGTTTTCCTAACTGTAAATAAATATCAGCTATCTTTGAGTCCCAAAAGGTCCCTGAATATCATCTGGCCATCATCATTATCATCATCCTTCACCGGTGTGGAAAACAACGGGAAGCTACTACACCTATAATTCCCTAGTAAAGCTGCAAAGCATAGCATGAAAATGCTATGATTGCAGTGAAGGACCTGCCCTAGGGCAGAACACTATAAAAACATTAGAGCTCTAATAGATGAGGAAAAAAATATATATTATGCATAAATAATGAAGATGAGCCAGGCTTCTGAAGAGATGGAACTTCATCTGAAGCACTGAACCATGACCAGAAAAACAGCAACATAACAATAATGACAACATAATAACATTTTTTAACCAAGTTGAGTATGACGGTTCCTGCTAAGTAACTATTTTAATAATTTACTTTGTGATATTAACACCGTTTTAATATTAATTCATAGTCATATGAACGTCCATTGATTCATCCATTGGGAATAAATAAAAGAAAAATTTGTGTTTAGATTGGAGTGCTCAGATAGCTCAGCGATAAGAGCATTGGCCTAGAAAACCAAAGGTCCTGGGTTCAAACCCCGGTCTGAGCATATAATTTTTCTCTTCAAATATAATTTGTCCTTCAGTTAGAATTATTAAATTAATAATAAAGACATCAAAAGAAGCCCTAGTGGCTTTATAAAGTAGTGTTTAAAATCCCAATAAATATCTTCTTAAATAAGAAGCCTCCATTTGCCCAATTAGTGTTTTAAATTCTTTATGAAGGGCGCTTAAGATAGAATTTCATGGGTAATCAAGCAAATGCTCGTAGCATTCAGCGCTCGGGAATTAACAATGTATAAAAAAAAAATTGCATTTAGATTGGAGTGCTCAGATAGCTCAGTGGTAGAGCATTGCCCTAAAAAGCCAAAGGTCCTGGGTTCAAACCCCGTCTGAGGATATAATTTCTCTCTTCCTATATAATTTGTCCTTCAGTGAGTAGTATTAAATTAATAATAAGAACATCCATTGATTTTGAAATTCCAGTAAATACTAGAATGCAAACAGTGGAAGAAATTGTCAATGCTGATTTCTATCTGCAGAAGGTTGTATTTTACTCTACTTCTTCTTGTAAGCCCATGTTTTCCCTTAACAGAGACTTAGGTGTTCTCCCCCTACAGGGAAGAATTTGAACCATACTAATTTAGTTACACTTGTTTTCGTATAGATGTCATTTGAGTGGTCCATGGTCAGTGTTCCGTCTCATACTGACATCTAGGAAACCAAGGTAGTACTAGGACAGGAAAATTCGGTAAATTTTGCTTAGAGGCATTTTCATTCAGGCTTAAGGATCTTTTACGAGCCTGAAAATCTTCAGACTCGGGACCCCATGGCTTAAAGTCCCTCCCGGAGGACTTGCTCCTTGGATTTTTTCGTCCTAAAAAGTCCATCGACCCCGGCCGGGTTTGAACCTGCGATACTCGGGACCAGAGGCAAGGAGCATAACCACTAGTCCACCACAGCCAATTATTTTACTCTCCTCATATTTAAAATAATGGGGAAGAGATTCTTTCCTAACTACTACTCCTAGAACTGAGGTTTTGGAGACAAGTATATATAAACTTGAAAAATAAATGTGGATAATGGCCTCTATGGTGTAAATTACAATATCTTACTTACCCTCCTAAAGTTCAATCCCCGAGTATATCACAGATACTTTTCAGCTATTCTATGTGAGATGGCCACCTTGCAACAGAGAACAAGTGACTAACTATATACTTATCGATTGTTATCGGATGACATTGGTTGAATTTGTGCTAGTGATATGTTTAATCACATTTCTGGTGCAGCCAATTGCCAAAATGTGTATTCAGGTTAGGTAAAGTAGTTTAGATTTACAAAGACTGGGTTAGAGCAGTTGCCACACTGTGATCTGTTCAGGTACATCAAAAACATCAACAGACTGCCAGCATTTATTAACAGTATCAGCTCCTCATGATCACAAAATATTACTGCTTGTTGGAAGTAAGAAATCCGATAAAGTAGGTACAGTAATGTTATTCTAGAAGTTAAAGGGCCTAACTAACTAACTCACTGACACTATCAAACTTAGAGGTTCATGGCTACGTGGACATAAGCTCTATCCTGAGATGTTTTCCAATCATTCCCAATAAAGGTCTTCTTAATAATAAAGATGCCATTTGCAAGATCGAAGCAACGGTTTCATAGCATTTGGCGCTCGGGAATTAGCAGTGTATATAAGAGAAAAATTTGTGTTTAGATTGGAGTTTCTCAGGTAGCAAAGTTGGTAAAGCATTCACGTAGAAAGCAAAAGATCCTGGGTTCAAACCCCAGTCTGAGCGTATATTTTTCTTCACAGTTAAATATGGGAAATAACATTATGAGGTTCTCTTCAAATATTTTTTAATGCCCCACGTTTGTCCTTTTGGATATTTCTGGTGTTCTCTTCTAGCATTGGCATAATTGTAACCCATTTCTGAGGTTGGGGTGCCTCGAAGGCGGGGTTACATTGCCCCGATGATATGATGGGTGATGATGATAGTGGTGCACCAGGAGAGTCCTTAATCCTAAGCTTAATCTAAGATGAATATGAATGAGATGATTGCGATGGCCATATGATGTTCAGGGACCATTTGGACCTTAAAGTTTTCTGACATTTGTTTTACAGCTGAGGAAAAACCCCGATAAAAACCTCACCCGGAAAACTGTCCTGACCGGGGATCAAACCCAGGACACTGCATGATAAGACAGCACGCTACCTCAAGACTCTCTTCAAATATAACCTACTGCATAATTCATCTCCCTCAAATCATGGTTTATGTTCTTCTCCCACCTCATTCTTCACCTACCTATTAGGGGCTTTCCCTGTGGTTTTACTACAATGCGTTTCCATGCTCCTCTCATTTGCACCACATGTCGTGCCTATCACAGTCTTATTACAACTGGTTTCACATAAAGATCAATTAGCTCACTGTTATACAATCTTCTCCATAATACATCTGCTGCCATGGATTCCCTGAAATAGTCCCCACCTGGAGATCCATATGGGGGACTATTTTACGTCCTGAAAACTCTACCCCAATGGAATACATGTCTGTGTTTCCTGATCATTGTACTTTTACAGTGAAAAATCACTCTTCGACCATGGTACTTTTTTTGTTCTGGTTTAACACCTTTGACCTTCCTAGCATAGGTAACCCTTTAAACAGCAATGATATTGCCGCCATAGCTCTCATGGTCATTTAAACACACAAACCACTCCACGACAAGGTAAACATACCATCAGAGGTATGTTAAAAGGGCTATAAATAAAAACTAAATAAAAAAGGTCTCCCATGACTTTACTTTTTTTTTGCATCTAAGCAACATAATTCTTTTTTTTTATTTTCAGTAATTTGTAAATATTTCTTTAACATACTTCTTCTTTAGTAGGCGACTACAACCTCATTGAAGTTTTGGCCTCAACAATTTTTCTCCACCTGGATCTATTCTGGATACAGACTGGCCAATTTCCAATTTTCATTTCTAATATATCTTTTTATAACATCATCCTGCCATCTGTTTTTGGGCATCCAGCTGTTCTGGTATATATTGGTTTCCATTTGTATATTCTTTCTTAGATTATTTAATTCAGAGTTCATTCGTATATGCCATGTGCCATCGCTTTCTCTAATTGATCCAAAAATTCTCTGTAAGATCTTCTTTTCAAAGATTAATAGTTTTTATCAGACTCCTTCAGTACCCATGTTTCACAGCCATAAGTTACAATCGGTCTTATTACTGTATAATACAGTTTGACTTTAGTCAATCTGGAGACAAGTTTACTTTTGAATAGTATTTTATTTGCATAGTAAGCTTTATTGCCCAAAGAAAATTCATTCACCAATTTCTTCCTCTTCATAGTTTTTCCATTTCTTTAACATACTAGATTCTACAATGGATTTTATTTGTTGTGTTGAAATTATCCCCTCTTTTCTTTTCTGTTTCTGCTATTCCAACTGCAATATTTTTGGATGGGTGATAAACATATAATCAGATTTGTTTACATGCAATCCCCACTAAACAGTTCAAGGCTATAATGTAAACTGTTATTAGCTATTTTGGAATTGTTTGCATATTAATTTCTTCATCAATTCGACAATCAGCTAACCAGCATTGTCTGACCAAAATCAGCTTTTCTGTAACTTGACACATAAATAGTAAATGATGAAGTAAATCGTACATCAAGTGATCTCAGATTAGATGAATGGGAGATTCTATGTGAGAAGTGCACCTAACTAACTAACTCACCGGCACTATCGAACCCATAGGTTCATGGCCATGTGGACATAAGCTCTCTATACATCCCTATCCTAAGTCAATATTTTCCAATTATTCCCTGTATAATCTAAGTGTACCTACATAAATTAAAATAAAAAAACAAAAAATTATACAAATTATGTTGCAGTATGTGAATAATTAACCAAGAAAAATATGTGTATTGATTTTTTTCCCTCAAAAAATCACAAATACCTTAATATTGAATGAGGAGTTGAGGTAATTTTAGCCTAAAATTGCCATATTTACAATGGAAAACATGCATTAGATTTTGTTCAAATGGAGGATCCAAGTTCTCCTCATGGAGCGCTAGATTATTCAATAAACTATAATCTGGTATATATTAACTCACCCATTTTTTTAGCCAACGGAAAAAAATGAATACAGAATGTTATGTGGTACAAAGCCTTAGTAATAAGTGAAGAAATATATAAAAAATCACAATCTGATAGTGGAAATATATATATAATTATGTTGGCTAACATGACACTAGCAGTCAATTGTTCTCTTTTGGAACATTCACAGTTACACTCCTGGAATAGAATAGTCAAACATTTCTGCAACTGGTCATAAGTCATGTCCATTGGCTGCAACTATGCCTAATTTAATTTCAATAAAATCCTGTTTGTGTTCTTTACATACGTACATGATGGGAGAGGTCTGCATCCATTATCATGATAAAATTCCCTGTCGCATGCTTGATGCCATGAACATATGCTGTGCCAAGACCAAGTTTCTTAGCTCTGGGACGGAGTACAATTTTATCTTCACCATAGATTTTTTGGAGCTGTTCTGCAACCTCTAATGTACCATCTGGACTTCCATCATCAATTACAATTACCTCATAATCATACCCACTGCAACACAAATTGTAATTTCAAAATGATTGCATTGTTACCAACTTTATTCACCATCTAAATTGTGTAGGTGTTCTAATGCCACCCACTGCAGTTTATGTGCTTCAGGTTCTACACTGTGCGGATAGATGGCATTAATGTGGTCTATTTTCAATTTATGCTTATCAACAATTGCAATTTAGATATAGGCTCGACTGCACTTTTACTAGATTTTTCAGTTATATTATTGTAAACTATAGCACTTCTTTTGTATTTACTAACATCATTTAATATTTTAAACTTTTTCAAACAATTTTTATAACATTATTAGAAAGTTTTGAAGTATTTATTTAAATATGCAAATCACAATATTATGACACTGTTAGAAATATTGTGATGCTAACTACTATTTTCTCCACAGAGTATATTACTTAGTCTATGATTTTTCTATTGCTGTTTTGGGTTATCGCTGGTTGGATCAGCATTAGGGAGCGATAGGCAAGTGTACACCCATTTTTAATAAACGTTTGGTAATTTTAATATTATTAATATATATTTTTAACATAGATTTGGGGATTTATTGAAAATATTGGTAATTTAAATTTCATAGTGATGGATAGTAATTGAGGATGATAATCAATATGTGGTTCGATTGTGGGTTATCAGTGGCTCTACAAACTGTGGAGCATGCGCACTGTTATTCTAAAGGACTTTGAAAATATTTCACGCTAGTTTAAGTGCAGTTTTTCCTAGATATATTCCAACTTAAATTCTACCCCCCTTAAAAATAAAACTTTACCACTTTGACAAACCACTTTATGTAGATCATGTATTCTTGTATTGCATAAGATGAATATATGTTTTATATCTAAATTGTGGTAATTTTTGGTTATTACCAAGGGGCTGTGAATACTTCTAGATTATTGAGTTTTTTGTATTTTTTTAGTTTAAAACTGAACTTTCTTAAGATGTAAATATGTAGAATGATAACAAGTTAGTCATTTTGAAAATGACTATCAAGATACTGAAAAACTATTATTAACTAAATGAGAATAGGCTAATTATATAATTACTTTATGCTTGAACTGAAGTGCCGTATGAGCCAGAGTAAAAGTCATATGATACCATTGTTAACTAAATAATTAAATTTTTTGGAAAAACTGCACTTAAACTAGCGTGAAATATTTTCAAAGTCCTATAGAACAACAGTGCGCATGCGCCAGAATTTATAGAGCCAGTGATAACCCACAATCGAACCACATATTGATTATCATCCTTGATTACTATCCGTCACTATGAAATTTAAATGACCAATATTTGCAATAAATCCCCAAATCTATGTTAAAAAAATAGATTAATAATATTACAATTACCAAATGTTTATTAAAACTGGGTGTAGACTTACTTATCACTCCCTAACGCTGATCCAACCAGCGATAACCCAAAACAGCGATAGAAAAATCATAGACTAAGTAATATACTCTGTGGAGAAAATAGCAGTTAGCATCACAATATTGTCTAACAGTATCATAATATTGTGATTTGCATATTTAAATACATAATTCAAAATTGTCTAATAATGTTATAAAAATTGTTTGAAAAAGTTTAAAACATTAAATGATGTTAGTAAATGCTGAAGTAGAGCTATAGTTTACAACAATATAACTGAAAAATCAAGCGCTAGTAGAAGTGCAGTTGAACCAACTTTTTATAGGTATATATCAATTCTCTACTTTGTCACATTCCTCTAACAAGTTTAAGGAATAAACTTAGGATACTGTAGGTCAGGAATTCCATGTTAGATCTGTCATCAAATGATAAAACTAACCTCAAATCAAAAATATTAAATTTAATATTCACAAATATAGGAAAGTGTATGTAAAATATTAACATTCTTCTAACAATATTTGAAGAGAAAAATTTTCGCCTAGATCGAGACTCGAACCCGGGACCTTTGGTTTTCCTTCAATGAGAAGTTTTAAATTAATAATAAAATCGTCAAATCTTCTAACAAGTTTAAGAATTAAACTTAAGATACTGTGGGTCAGGAATTCCATGTTAGATCTGTCATCAAATGATAAAACTAACCTCAAATAAAAAATATTAAATTCACCAATATAGGAAAGTGTATGTAAAATATTAACATTCCTCAAATCAAAAATATTAAATTTAAATTCACAAATATAGTATATGTAAAATAATACCGGATATATACCTTTTATCCATATAATTCACAATCAGCCATATGATTATTGGCAAGTTGTCGTGCTCATTATAAGTAGGTAAAAGAATTGAATATTTATCATTTGCTTTGCTATCTTTCGCCATAATTTCTGTGCTCTTCGTGTACTGTGCGCTGTAATCCAAACAACAATTTATACAAAATAACAACAAATGGTGAGAAAATTCACACCACGTATTACATGACATCCATTCACGAAAATAATGTAATCATCAAATATATTTACATGTACACGTGAAATACGAAGACGAAAATGACGTTTATAAGTTCCAGGACAACCTAAATCATCTCAATGAAAACCGCTAAATAATGTTTAAAGTAAACAAAAATCAGATCGCAATATTATTAAAGCGTATTAAATAACGCAGTTGTCGCTATTACTTTTTCAGGATTTGAATTAGTATGATGTTTATATTACATTAGCTAACAAGCAGATAGTTTTCAATAAATACATGCAAGCAAAAAAAAGTTCTCTAAAATACGGTATAATAATAATAGTAGGAAACGCGCACAAGTGTGCATAAGAGAAAAATACGCTATGTCACAGAGAAAAACCCTAGATTTTAAACAATGAAAAATACCATGAACTGAAAATAAATATATTTTTTAAATTTAATTCTTTATTTACAGACGCTTATAACATCAAAGATCATATGGTGCTTATTTACTTATTTTGTTTTTATGATACTATGTAATGGTAAATATGATGAAATGGATCCTGATAATGAGATTCCAAACCTGCATTTGAATGAATTGAGGAAAACCAGGAAAAATATATAGAATCCTCAGATGCTACCACTAGAGCTACCTCGCTCAATGGCATAAAGTGTTTAAATTATCTATTAAGATGGTCATGTACTGCTCCGAACTTAGTCCCCACCCGTTACAGCGAAGACTGCTCACAACCTTCGACAGATCTACACTTCCAAATATTACTATAAATAATATAATTATCCCTTATTCGTCCACCGCTGTGGTCTCTAGGTAGCGTGCTACCTTGTCACGCAGCGGGTCCGGGTTCGATCCCCAATTGGGACAGTTTTTCTGGGTGAGGTTTTTATCAGGGTTTTTTCTCACCTGTAAGACATATGTCAGGAAAACGTTAAGGCCCAAACAGTCTCCAAAATCATATGGCCATCATCATCTCCCTTATCATTATCGTCACCATCCTTCACCGGTGTGGAAAGCAACAGGAAGCTACCACAATTACATTTCCCTAGTAAAGCTGCAAAGCATAGCATGCAAATGCTATGATTGCAGTGAAAGACCTGCCCTTGGGCAGAATTACTATGGCTGGATGGATCCCTTATTCTTCATCAGTAACAGATCTTGAACTATATCTGGATGCTAATTTAACCTGGCAAACACAAGTGAAACACATATGAAAAAAAACTTTTTCCATCTTATATTATTTTTTTTTATTTACTGGTATAGTGTTCTGCTCAAGGGCATTTTCATGCTATGCTTTACAGCTTTACTAGGGAATTATAAGTGTGGTAGCTTTCCGATTATCTTATATATTAAAAAAATTTCTCCCAATTTAACTAAGACAAACTCTTGTGTAGAATCTTGTGTTGCCACATTTTGATTATTGTGACATATATAATGACCTAAATTATCACTTGTCGCAGAGACTGCAGTGTGCCCATAACGCTTTTGTTCGATTTATTCCCAATATTCGCCATTATAATCATATTCCCAAACACTTCAATAATCCCTCTTGGCTCAGTCTTAGAGGCAGACGTAAATTGCACTCTCTTTCACCTCTTTTCAAGCTTCTGAATTCCAACACTCCTTGCTACCAGATTTGAGAAGTTATCTGCTTACCACAATATTGACACTAGGTCACAAGATAACAATCTGCTAACAATCCCTCTCCATAGCACTAACTCTTATTCTACGTATTTCACAATAGTCTCTGCATGTTCCTGGAATTCCCTCCTTTAAGATATCAGGGGTTGCTGCACATTTGACACTTTTAAGTCACATTTATAGAATTATTTGTTGTTAAATAATTCATTTTTTTCGGGTACTAAATTTATTCTATGTCATTAATAATAGTTTATTCTTCTCTCATTTTTCTATCTTGTACATTTTATATTTCATTCGTTAATTCTAGATTAAATAAAAATATATTGTAAATAATAATTATGTTGTAGATATAACATGTAATAATTTTGTTTATTGGAATCTAGATGTAAATGAATAATTTTGCAATTTTTTTTTATCCAGTTGAATGGTGGACAGGGCCTCAAAGCCTTAATTCTGCCAGGTAACATCCATAGTAATTCTGCCCGAAGGCAGGTCGTTCACTGCAATCATAGCATTTTCATGCTATGCTTGCAGCTTTACTAGGGAATTGTGTAGGTGTGGTAGCTTCCCGTTGCTTTCCATATTGGTGAAGGATGATCGTGATGATGATAAGGATGATTATGATGATGATGGCCATATGATTTCGGGGACTGTTTGGGCCTTAAAGTTTTCCTGACATTTGTCTTACAGGTGAGGAAAAACCCCGATAAAAACCTCACCCAGAAAAATTGCCCCAACCGGGGATCAAACCTGGGCCCGCTGCGTGACAAGGCAGCACGCTACCTCGAGACCACAGCGGTGGACCCAGGTAACATAAAGCTATTATTATTATTGTGTCCACTGCTGTGGGGTCTCGAGGTAGTGTGCTGCCTTGTCACGCAGTGGGCCCGGGTTCGATTCCCGGTCAGGACAGGCTCCTGGGTGAGGTTTTTTCAGGGTTTTTCCTCACCTATAAGACAAATGTCAGGAAGCTTAGGACCCAACGGTCCCCGAAAATCATCCAGCCATCATCATCCTTCACCAGTGTGGAAAGCAACAGGAAGCTACCACACCTATAATTCCCTAGTAAAGCTGCAAAGCATAGCATGAAAATGCTATGATTGCAGTGAAAGACCTGCCCTCAGGCAGAATTACTATGGATGGATGGATTATTATTGTTGTTGTTACAGCCAGTTTTCTCAACCTTGAACTGCTACTTATTGTAAGACCCATCTTGGGACTGAACTCCACGTGTTTGGAAGGAATTTGCTATCTTAGCACTTAGTATTGCAAGAGGCAGGGAAGTTAACACTGTATTATGCAAGATAAATGCTAGTACATTGATCAAGTATATTTAGATAGATAGATCATCGGTTGATTAATGTCTTTGACATCGTCCGATTCCTAATAGCCAGTTTTGTCGGTCCATCCAATCTCCTGGTTGTAGATGTTTCTCCTTCATATATAAACATATTCCCTGACTCCAGGAGGTATTAGGTCCTCCTCTGCGTTGTCTTCATTCAGGTTTCCATTCCAAAACAGATTTTGGTAGTCAATTCTCTTCCATTCGCTGGACATGTCTGTACCATCTTAATTGCTGAGTTTTAATATAATCTAAAGTAGTGTCTTCAATCTTCATTTTCTCTCTTATAACTGAGTTCCTAATTTTTTTTCTTCTTGAAATTCTTGCTGCCTTTCGTATAAAATCCATTTCAGTTGCCAAAAGGTACTTATTTGTTTTTGTTGTTAATGGCCAAAGTTCTGCTCCATAAGAATATGCTTTATAAATTGTATGATATATATTCATTTTATTTTTATTACTTATATTTTTATCCCACGATATTCCATTGAGGCAAGCAATTGCAAATTTTCCTTTATTATTTCTATTTCCTCTTCATAACGCCCATTTTTATTTATTTTAATTCCTAAGTATGTGATCTCACTACAAAATTTTATTGATTCTCCAGTCTCCAAAATTAAATTTTGTTCTGGTTCACCAATTGATAAATATTTTGTATTTTTCATGTTCAAATTTAATCCCCATTTTTCATATTCTTCTATTAATTTTCTAGTCATATATTCTAAATCTTCATAATCTTGTGCAATTAACAATTGATCATCTGCAAAATGTAAGTTGTATAAAGTTTTATATCAAGTACATTTAAAAATATATATATCTTTGATTGTATACTTACAGATTAAAGCTTCTTAACCAGGGTTCAATCTTTAATTTTTCTTTCTTAAATTAGATTCTATCCAGGATTGGAAAATGTTCATTTAAATAAAAGCATAAAAAATATGAAGCTTTACCGCTAAAAAGTAATGTATAAATTCTCAATAAAAATACTTCTGAATGGATGATATCAGTTGGTGTGATGGTAGCAACAGCTATCAGCCTTCAGACGAATAAGAATTGTATAAAATGGAAAGAAATGTTGACGTTATCAGTGCTCTAATGGCATAATTGGTATTACATTGATGTACAGAATCAGAGTTTCAGGGTTCAAGTCCCAGTTCGAGCATTAATTTTTCTTAAATTAGATTCTAAATAAAAACATAAAAAATTATAATGTTATTTGGATACAATTTGGTGCATTTCAATGCAATCACAAAGAGCTGATGATAGTATCCAGAGATACTGAAACACGTTCTCAAGAATTCATTAAACTGTGATTTAAAATGGTACTGACTCAATTAAAATTTACATCTTACAATCCTTAAAATTATATAAAAATAAAAATTATTAAAAATTACTCAGCTTTGAATTAACTAGGAGGCCGAACCCAAAAGGAAAACCTATCATGAGCAGTTATGTTATTGTAATTAACCCAGTTATTGGACTCTTCTGCTTGTCTAACAATTTTTAACTTCTCATTTACTGTGAAAAAACATAATTTCAATCTCTTTTTACACGCTTTATATTAGCTCGACCTGTATCTATCTACATAACGGAATTTTTCAATGCGATTTTCACCCACTTAAAACATTGGATCTACTTGAATCTTTGTATACTTGTAAAGGACCAATGACAATATAATAATTTCATACATTGTTTCCAGAAACCTGGCCCGAATCATCAGAAAATCAAAAAAAGTGTTTGTGCAATTATGTAACGGAATCTTTCAACACAATTTTCACCCACTTAAAATCATTGGATCGACTTGAAACTTTGTATACTTGTAAAGGACCAATGACAATACAATAATTTCATAAATTTTTCTAAAATCCTGGCCAGAATCAGCAGAAAATCAAAATAATAAAAACCGGTATAATAGGTTGCAGACTTATCAACTTCTTACCAAATTCTTGTAAGAGCTCAGTTGTTAGAGCGGTGGACTGTAGTGGTATTTAATTTCAGTAATCCATAAGTCGCTGGTCAAATCCAGTCCGGAGCATGTTTTTTTAGTAGAGTATTACTTTCAACTCATACTACATTAGTATCGAATTTAAAGATATTTACATTTTTATCTTATTCTGTAAAATATTAAAACTAAAAAATAAATAATAGTTTGAAAAAACTAAAACAACACGCTTTATTAGAAAACAAATAAAAAATGAAAAATAATTTTAATTTCCAACACACTTGGGATGAAATTAAAGTGGTCAACAAAAAAAATCATCTCCAACACATCTAGAATAAAACTAGAGTTACCTACAAAAAAAATAATTTTACCATCAAAAGCGTGGGGTGCTCTATATCAATTAATATATTTGATAATGAACAGATATTGGTAACAGTAAAGTCTCAAAAAGAAAACGTAAAAACTATAAAAAGCACCCCACGCTTTTGATGGTAATTTTTGTTGTTGTTGATAACTCTAGTTTTATTCTTGATGTGTTGGAGAAGATTTTTTTTGTTGACCACTTTAATTTTATCCCAAGCGTGTTGGAAATTAAAATTATTTTTCATTTTTTATTTCGGTTTTTTAATAAAGTTTGTTTTAGTTTTTTCAAACTATTATTTATTTAGACAAAAGTTATGCAGTATGCTCTACAGAAGGAAAGAATGAATTGATATCTGATTGGATTTAGAAGTTATATATGTAAAAATTCTCAGGGACTTAAAATAAAAGATTAACCTTAAGGGGTAGGACCAATAATTATCAGAAATACATTCTAAAAAGTCCTGGTATATATTAAAATTTTGAAAGGAAAGTGATTTAAGAGAGAGATGGAAAAAAATTCAAGAGATATCGGTATCTCTTTTATAATTTTATAAACTTAGGTACAAATTCAGTTTCAAGGATGAGGGAGTTGAAATGTAGTAAGTGAAGAATTTTTTAACACAAATATATTAGAAATTTATAGGTATGTGACGTCCACCGCTGTGGTCTCAAGGTAGCATGCTGCCTTGTTACACAGCAGGCCCGGGTTCGATCCCCAGTCGGGGTAGTTTTTCTGGGTGAGGTTTTTCCTCACCTGTAAGACAAATGTCAGGAAAACTTTAAGGCCCAAATGGTCCCCGAAATCATATGGCCATCATCAGCAACATCCTTCACTGGTGTGGAAAGCAACGGGAAGCTACCACACCTACAATTCCCTAGTAAAGCTGCAAAGCATAGCATGAAAATGCTATGATTGCAGTGAAAGACCTGCCCTCGGGCAGAATTACTATGGATGGATGGATAGGTATGTGAAGTATGATTCTAACAAGCTGCATGTCCCATTTTTTTTTTCAAATTTTTTCAGAAAGAATTGTACAGGGTATTTGAGAATATATATGGTAAGAAGGAAATAATTTAAATAAACCATAAAAACCATACTTGGTCGCCGTGGTGGATTAATGGTTATGTTCCTTGCCTCTAGATCCGAGGGCCACGGGTTCAAACCCGGCCGGGATCAATGGATTTTTTAGGTCGGAAAAATCCAAGGAGCAAGTCCTCCGGAGGGATTTTAAGCCATGGATCCCAAGTCTGCAGATTTTTAGGCTCGTAAAAGATCCTTAAGCCTGAATAAAGAGGCCTCTAAGCAAAATTTACCATCATCTACATCTGAGTAATAACTTAGTTGCCTGTTAGATGTATCATTGGGTTGGTGTGTTGACCGCATGCCATCCAAGATATCTATGAGGTAACTAAAAATTAACTTGGTCTAGTAACTCCTTACAATGGAGACACTATGGCTCAACAATGGGCTATGCCACATAGACACATAAAAACCATACTTGAATTTCAAGACTATTTTCTTTAAATAAAGGCTTTTTTATTGATTGCTTTTATATTAGGATTATAGGGTAATAACACACAATAATAGAAACCAATGAAGAAACACTAAATTTGCAAACAAATTCAATTTATTGCATTATTATTAAATTTTATACAGCATTTTTTAGCATTTAATGTTTTTTTTAAATTAGCAAAGATATACAAAATGTAATTTTCATTCTGGCAATAAAATAATGACAATACAGTGGAATTAACAGGTATTTGAACTTCTGACAGCTATTAATGGAGAAGGGTACAATGTTGTCTTTAAATCATGGAGAGATGACGAGTGAAGGAAGGAACCGTCAGCATGACAGAATTTGTAATCTTGATGTGGTAACATCTCACTATGAATGCAGTACTGTATTTACTTGCATATTTCATGTGCTTTTACCATATTTTCGTGATACAAAAGGTGGATGCACAATTTATACGAGGAAAGTTTCAGGGATATACGTACTAAGGCCAGACTTGTCTTTGTACCTTCAGTAATATAACATTTCTGAAATTCCTTATCTATGTGTCAGACTTTTGAAAGCTATGCCATTTAGGGAAAAAGGATTGTACTGCAAGAATGCCACTATCGGTAGCACAAAAGCTAATCGACAACCTTTGCACAGATCCCAGATTAAGGATGCCCTACCATTCTAGTAGATAGTATTGCTTGCCATAAGACATTAAAATTTACTAAGGGAATTCCATAATGCATCATCTCATATTTAATATGTTCAGTTAAAAAAAAAAACATTCGTATCTGCATGTAATGTACAAGGAAAAATTTGTATTTTTAAATTTAATGTAAAAAATCCTTGTGCTTGAATTATGTGATGCCATGAATTATGCAAGTAAATATGGTAGTAAAATTAGCCATAATTTACAATAAAAATGAAAAATAAACATCATCAACTTCATAGATTATGTCTTTGCCTGTTTCGATCTCACATCTTTTCAGCCCAGCACTTTCTTGGTATTCCTATTGATCTTCGTCCTCCCAGTGCCATCTATGGTATCCTATCCTCAGTCATTCTTTGCAGATGTTCTATCCAATTGTTCCTGTGTTCTTCTATTTGCTGAAGAAGTGGTTGTAGAGAAGTTCCTCTCTAATAGTCTCATTTCTAATATGTTCTTCTCTTGTACAACCTTTCACAGCCCATAGGAATCTCATTTCCACTGCCTGAATTTTACTTTTTTTTTAATAAACATAATGAACACAATGTGAACTAAAACAATATGGTATGTATGTATTTTAGAGAACCTTTGAATATGTGGGCAGGAGGAAAAGGGGTGGTCCTAAGTGACTGGCTGTCATCAAGGTTGAATGCACTGAATTGTCATGACAACACAAACCCACAATTCTTAAATGCTGAACTGCCAGAAGTCCTAAGATCTGTTAATTCCAGTGTAAGGTGTTATCAGATCTACAAAAAATTGTAAAATAACTGCTGATTGCCATATTTTTGCAAAAGCAGAATTATAAATATATATATATTCTTAATGTTAATATTATGTTTCAAATTCTCAGATGTGAGTGATTCAGGTTTTTTTACACATCTCAATATCACAAAACATTGACTTGGTTAAAAGCTTAAGAATGTATTATTTGCAGAAAAATTTCAAAATTTTAAATATATTTATATATTATTACATAGGTTTGTGCATAATTTACAAGAGCATCATGGTGTAAAAGCTAGAATTACAAACTTTATATTATAGCTTTATACATAATGGATAATAATAAATATTTCACACAATATTGACCTTTCCTTCTTATAATTTCATTTTTGTAGAAACAGGGTTGTCATACTTTACATCAAACTTTTTTAACTATACTATCATAGGTTTTGATGGCCAGTATCATGATTTTCTGTACTACACTGTTACTACTTTTGCATATATTAATAGTATTTACATCAATTCATACCTTTTCAGGACCTCAGAATGAAAAAGGGAGATGTCCATATTCTAGTTGGCTTATTCAATTGAGATTTTATTACTACTACTACTACTATTATTATTATTATTATTATAATTATATGGAGCTGAAGCATAGAAATTCAACAAAAATTTAGAATAAAAACTTACATAGATGGAAATGGATTTCTTGGGGAGAACAGCAAGATGTTCAAAATTGGAAAAAAATAAGATAAAGTCATACAAGAAAAAATGAATATTAAATATTCAATAGTAGATTATACAAGATATAAGCAGTTAAATTGGTATGGATATCTACAACGAATGCAAGAAGAAAGGTTACCCATAAAAACATTGGAATAGTGGCCACCTGGAAGAAGAAAGGAAGGAAGATCTCAAAACTCATGGATGCAAGAAATAAGAACTGGAATGAGAACAAGAGGACTGAAGGACATGGAGTGGATGGATAGGGATGAATGGAAAAGGAAAATAAAACTTTAGGCACAGAAAGATGTGTAAACATTGAAAATCTGTATATAAATAAAAAAATGATTATTACTTATTCTGGTTCTGGCAATGAAATGTTTAATCTCTCCTGTAAAATTGTGAAAAAATGGAGATATGTTTGTAAATTAGGGTGATGATTAAGCTAAATTAGACAGTAATAATTAGTTCAGTACTTATAAATTAAGTTTTATCTGCAACACCACTCTAACAGACAGATCATCTCTGCCAAACCAGACAACCCGACACAAGGAAACCAGAAAGCCAAAATCTAACAAATATTTATTTGGAGACAAAATGATTTTAAAAATCCAACTTAAAAATCTCAAAATTTTGGAATTTGGAAACTTGTAGCAAAGAACATCTTAAAAATATTAAAATTTGTGAAATTGAAAAATCTGCAATTGCTGCACATAGTTTATTAGAACATCATAAAATTGGAAGAGAAGCAAAACTTTTAAAACAAGTGGATAAACTATTGTAATCAAATGGTAAAGAGAAAAATGTATGCCTAAACCGGGAATCGAACCCCGAACCTTCAGCTTTCCGTGCTGATGCTCTAACCATTGAGCTAATCCAGGCTTCCTTCCCATCCAAGCAGAAATCCTTCCTTTACCTTACCTATGCTTGGATGGGAAGGAAGCCTGGATTAGCTCAATGGTTAGAGCATCAGCACGGAAAGCTGAAGGTTCGGGGTTCGATTCCCGGTTCAGGCATAAATTTTTCTCTTTACCATTTGATTACAATAATTTAGTAGTGTACTTTAATATACTTATTTCAATCATAGTAACAGCTTTAGCTTCTTAATATTAATTTAATAAGTGGATAAACCTTTAGAATTGACAGTTTGGGAGAAGATATACATTCAGAAAAATAAATATAGATCAATGAATTTTGATATTCCTAACGAACAAAATTTGATTTCGAAGTTCATAAATCCAACCATAGATGGCAACGTTGAAGATGATGACAAAAGAAGAGTTGATGGCCAAAGAATTTCATCAGTCGGTGTAATGGCTGATGATGGACATGATTACATTTGAAACTGTGCAGTATCGTGAAAACATGAAATTTATGAGGTGAGTTGTCAAAAAATGTTCTCCGATCAATTTTTAAAAAATCCAACCATTGTGCCGGTTCGCTCAGGGTAGAATATGATCACTCAGGGATGTTTATATTATACACTTATTATTTCAGTTTATTGGATAAATTTGTATGTACAATTGTATATTTACAGTGTTTTATACTTCACTAACTCAGAGTGAGTTGATGAATTACTTCCGCCCACGTGTTTTAATATCACCTTCGCGAACGGTTACTGAAGAACTTGACTATTGCAGAACGTAGAAGCATGAGAGAGTTTTCACATGCATCCTCGTCTTATAAGGGCGATGACTCCTCCCATAAAGTCGCCATCCCCACTCCGAGTGTATATGGTATTCATTATAGCTTAGAGGGATAGGTACCATTCGTTTGGGTTTCTATGTTGGTAATAGACTCGTGTGCACGTTTGTGCGCCTTCCAGTTATTACTATTAATGGTACGTGTTAGTACTTACGAGTCTATTACTTCTTGCCACACCATTGAAAAACATTAATAAAATTCATAAATTAAATAAAAAGTTGAGGAGTCGGACCTTTTAGGTAAATATTTCATAATTTTATATTTTAATATTGAAAAAACTTACAAAATTTAATTTATTTAATCTTCCAAAAAATTATGAAAGTAGACATCTGCCATTCTGATTTTGAAGTCCAGAAACATAAAATATATCTGTCATACCTAGAGCTGGTACATTTAGGGCTGCATAAAACAACTGAATTAACACTATTGTGATTCATGTTGAAGATCAATGTTATGAAGGAGTAGGTAATAATTATACAGCCATTCACCTAATTTAGTGTAGTATTTAAATAACAATACACTGTAACATTCAACTTTTATAGGAAAAATCACTGAGGTTTAGTATAAGATTTAAATTAAGATTCTTTATACCTCAATCTCATATCCAGTCTCTTAATTATACCAGTTTCAAAACCATCTAGGTTTCATCTTCAGTGGTATCTCGACCAATGTTATGTTGATCAATAGAACTGTTTCTTACTTCCTCTGTTGGTGTACTGACGAACCTTTGAATTACATCAATACCCAGGAATTTCAAAATTCGTAAGTTTTTTTGAATCCACGTAAAAAAAAATCTTATGAATTTTGAAATTCCAGAGTATTTGATTTAATTTGGAGGTTCATCAGTCCACCAACAGAGGGAGTTCTCCTGAATGAACTAACATCAGTCAAGATACTACTGAAGATGAAATCACCTAGGTTTAGAAACCGGTATAATTAGAAGACTGGACATGAGATGAGATATAAAGAATTTTAATTTAGTTCTTTAACATGTCAAACCATTTGTGTCACAAATTAAATCTGGCTGTTAAAGAGCTAACAAATTTTTCTAAGGTCTCTTATTTCAGGCTTGAGGTTCTTTTATGTGCGTTAAGTCTGCAACACAAGTTCAAGCAGTCTACGGTGAATCTTTGAGAATTTTAATAAAGCTATGTCCCCTGGCTGCATTACAAGCACCGGGCAAGGTAAGGACAGTGATAAGGCTGCGATCTGTCCTAGCTCTTCTTTGTACAAACCCCAACTGAGACGGTTGCTGCTTCCACTCTTCGAGCCTTCAGTGGTGCTCATATGGTCCCATGTAGCCTCAGACGGTTGCAATCTTTGGCCATTTCCCTTGGTAAGAGCTTCCTTTATACCCTGAGAGGGGTGAGATAAGGTAAGATAATGGAAATGATGAGTTAATGACAAAGGAGTGAAATTTTGAAGAAGTAACTGAATTCAAATACCTAGGAACAATAATTACAAACAGGAATAAGGTGCATAAAGAAATTAAACTTAGGCTCAATTCTGGAAATGCATTATGCATTACAGGGTTTCTTGTCATCCGAACTCCTCTAAAAAATGTTAAACTGAAAATATGTACAACTGTTATTCTCCCAGTTACATTACATGGATGCAAAACATGACTCTTACTTTAAGGGAGGAAAGAAGATAAAGTATTTGAGAATAAAGTTCTTAGGAAAATTTTTGGACCAAAGAGAGATGAACAGGCAGGCAAATGGAGAAGACTACTAAACTGTGAGCTACATGATCTTAATGGGAAACCAGATATAATAAGAACAGTTAAGTCTCGTAGACTGTGGTGGGCAGGACACGGGGCATGAATGGGGACTGAAAGAGGGGCATGGAAATGTCTCTTCTAGGCAAACCAGAGGAAAAACTCTCAGTTGGTAGACCAAGAATGAGGTGGGAGAATAACATAAACTATGATTTGAGGGAAGCAGATTATACAGGAGATGGAAAACAATAGCTCAGGATAGAGATGAATGGACAGCTTATGTCCATATGACCGCTGAACCTATGGGTTCAATAGTGTCAGTTAGTTATGGGCAGGACATAATTGAGGATAGTAATGGAAGTCTCAAAGCTACTCAATCTACCCTTTGGCTTCCGTGGGTATGAGAAATGATGTAAATAAAAGGAAGAAACTAAAAGGAAGACCAATGATCAGCTGCTCCTGTTAGTCATGTCTTATGACAAGGTGAGATCCTGTGGTGCTATTTAAAAGTGAATGCTGAACTTTAACATAGATCTCGGTTAAGACAGATGAAATCATCTGAAATGAGATTTCTCATATTTGTATCAGGTTATGAATTACCAGACCACAAAAGTAACATAGATATTAGAGAAGAATTAAATGTGAAATCAATTACATCTATAATATCAAGAGATTCTGAGCTATGTGGCCATGGTCTATGACTGGCATTTCTTCCAGACATTTCTACCTTGATTAAGGAGGGCATCTTCAGTGGTGAGTACTTCTAGGTAGTGTTCCTTGGTTGGAGGCTCGACTGTGAAAATGCATCTTCAGTGGACAATATTTCTATGTACTGTTCCCTGGTTCGAGGTTGACTGTGAAAATGCATCTTCAGTGGACAATATTTCTATGTATTGTTCCCTGGTTCGAGGTTGACTGTGAAAATGCATCTTCAGTGGACAATATTTCTATGTAGTGTTCCCTGGTTCGAGGTTGTCTGTGAAAATGCATCTTCAGTGGACAATATTTCTATGTATTGTTCCCTGGTTCGAGGTTGACTGTGAAAATGCATCTTCAGTGGACAATATTTCTATGTAGTGTTCCCTGGTTCGAGGTTGACTGTGAAAATGCATCTTCAGTGGACAATATTTCTATGTAGTGTTCCCTGGTTCGAGGTTGACTGTGAAAATGCATCTTCAGTGGACAATATTTCTATGTAGTGTTCCCTGGTTCGAGGTTGACTGTGAAAATGCATCTTCAGTGGACAATATTTCTATGTAGTGTTCCCTGGTTCGAGGTTGACTGTGAAAATGCATCTTCAGTGGACAATATTTCTATGTAGTGTTCCCTGGTTCGAGGTTGACTGTGAAAATTTTCACAGTCGAGCCTCCGACCAAGGAACACTACCTAGAAATAATTGCCACTAAAGACGCCCTCCGCAGTTGATGGAGAAATGTCGGAAAAAACACCAGTCATGGACCATGGCGACAAAGTGAGGAATCTCTTAATATTATGATTACCAGCCATGAAAGCCTGCATTCTACAATTACATCTAGAATTATAAGATACAGAATAAACTGGAAAGATCGTATTCAACAAATGCCAGACTAGAGGATATCCAAAAGGAAAAGTAGATATAGGTTGACCATTGAAGAGATGGGGGACATGCTATAGCATAGTTGGTTAAGGTAATATGCTATAAGCTGGAAAGTCAAAGAGTTCAAGTACCAGTGGCAGTTTCATTGGGCCTAGGGTCAGCTCACCCTCTAACTGAAATGAGTACCAGATGCTTATTCTGGGGATAAAGGGGGCCATCATATAGAGTTGACAATGCAGCTGACATCAAGTGCTGATTGTTTAGAAAGGAGGGAGTCTTAAGCGCCTACTACCCCAAGGTTCTCCTAAGGCCTGTAGTGGGATCACTTTCCTTAACATTTTATTGAAGAGATGGTGTGAACAACTACTTTGAGACTGAAGAGGCCAAAAGGCCTAATCCTTGATGCACATGATAGAGTCTCCAACTGTTTTTACTTCACTACTGAAGGAAGCCATTGTCCAGATTTTACATCCTTAAAAATTCATCTTCTTCTTCACTTCACGGGCTAGGCAAATTGCCTGTTCCGCCTAACAGCTGTTCTGTCCATCTTTTCACTGGCCTTCCTACATTCCTTGAACCTCTTGGCTTGTAGTTGAATGTATGCTGATGATTGGTAATCTTGTTACATTCATTCTTTCCACATGTGTAAACCATTTCTCTCTATATTCTCTGATTTTCTCATCCAATGGATATATATTTAACTCTGTTCTTATATCTTCATTCCTTATCCGATCCAATCTTGTGCAGCCTTTTGTTCTTCTAAGGAAGTTCATTTCTGCATTTTGTATTCTACTTTGCAATTTTTTGGTCATTACCCAAGTGTCGCTCCCATAAAGTAATGCAGGAACTGCCAATGTTTTATAAAACTTCAATCTAGTATCTCTTCTTGTTTTATTCTTTAATGTTTTATGTATAGTTCCGCATATCATTTGAAATTTCAACAGTTTCATATGTATGTCTCTTTCAGTTTTTGTGTTTATAGTAAAATTACATCCCAAATAATTAAAATTTGTTACTTGTTCCAGAGGTTTGTTGTCTATTATGACTTTTGATCTTATATGATCGTTTCCCCAAAATGCCATTATTTTTGTTTTCTCGTTTGATATTTTGAAATTATATTCTTGGCATAACTGATTTAATTGATGTATAGAGTACTGCAAATTATTTTCATTTTCTTGAATAATAACCACATCGTCAGCATACATTAAAACGTTTAATAAAAATTCATGGATCCCACAAATATTGGAACTTGAGGCAACATGGTAGCCACTAGACCACCTGGCCCAATAACAATACACATTTATGTTTTCAGTAGCTTGGCAGCAAATGAAATTCAGTCATATTGCTCATGCACTAGAATTCTATAATGTAATGTTCCCTTTCCTGACAGTATTTGTTGGAATTTCCCTTGATCTCTTGGTATAGGTGTTCATGTTGATTAGTGAATTAAGTAGAAGAGGAGAACATATGGGTCTGCTTAGTAGGAGATGTACAGTCAAGATCAGAATGCATTACCATTGCATTTTGTTCGCTGATAAGTTTTGGTAAATAGAGCTTCAGAGTTGTATTAACTGCTTTTCATAAAATATAAATATTATAATGTTTCAGGGTTTGTGAATTAAAACCCAGTAGGTACATTTTCAGGACATAAAATTCCTGAGTATAGGTTCCTTCAGAAGGGAATTAAGCTGTGAGTCCCATGCATAAATTTATGGAATGTAAAGAAACCTCAAGCCTGAAAAAAAAGGCCTCTGACCAGAATTTGTTGGCTCTTTTACACTCAGGTTTGAATTGTGTTACTAATGACCTTAGCTGTTAAAGGACATTGTTAAATATAAGAAAAGTTAAGTTATTACACATAGACAATTCTATATATATATCTGTATAATGTACAAAAAAACATCCTAGATGTTCCAGCTTCAATTATGTTACATAATTAAAAAGTGCAATTATTATAAAATATTATGAATAGAGCGAGGAATTATACAAAAGAATTTATATCAAAATTTGAATCATAACAATTAAATATGAAAATTATGACATACTAATAATATTACAATGTACATTGTACAAAGGCTCTCAATAGACCGAGCACCAAAAACGTGCTTACAGGAAGTTTTTTATGGGTAATAGACAAGCTGGAACACTAAAAAAACGATGGGAGGATGGTGTTAAGGATGATGCTGCAAACCAACTGGAGGCTTGCTGCACAAAATAGAAATGCTTGGAGGCAGAAAGTTAAGGGAGGCCAAACCTCGAATTTGAGCCAATCAACCATTGGATGGATGGAATAATATTACAAAGCTATTATTTTCTAAAATTATCATATATATATATATATATATATATATATAAATAAGGCATCTATAATTATAATTTGTACCAACACACAAATGACATCTGCAGACCTCATTTGTGGCTCAAGAAATCAAGATATTCACATTATTTTGATTTTAACAGCGTTCCATGAAATTTGGTGGCATTGTCTAATGTGCTGCATCTAACAATGAAGTCATCAGCAGTTTTGCTCTCCAATACTTTGACAGTGATGTAGTTGTTCAGATATGGCCTTCATCCATTTCTTTATCTGAATGACTGCATAAAATGCATTCTGATGAAGGCAGAACATTGATGTTGTGAAGGTAGACAGTCGTGGCTCTTCATTCCAAAATGTGCTACTTCTGAAATATAGCACTGACAAAATTTAGACTAAGTAGAGTTTGGTAAGATTACTATTTACATTAATAAATATATTTAACTCCAGTAAATGTACATGAAACAATATCATTAAATTGATAATTCTGTTCACAATGCACTATTAAAAGTTTCTCTACATTTTATGGTAGTAGTTTGTCAGAATTGTTTTGAATGATAAAAGAGTACACTCCACATTACACGATGTGATGGAAGCATAGGGCCGACGTGTAACATGCTACATTTGGTAGCTTGATGTTAGTGGAACTACTGATGGTTTTAAGTTCAAGAACTTTGTTAATATCAAAAAGTGTGAACTTTTATTTAAAAAAAACAATATTTGTGCACAGAATGTGACTGGACTTAGGCTTTTTCACGGCTGCGAGTTGCTAATGATGCTCAGTGAAAGATTTCCGGGCTGTAGGCTGTGGTCTTGAAGTGTTCCTCGATCGTTTCATTCAGGAGAGTGAGTACTGGTTTGGCATCCTCAAGGGTTGTCTTTAGACATTCTCAAGCCTCGAGACCTAAAGGAGAACTACAGCCTGGAAATCTTCTTCAAGATCAGTATATTTGAAATGTTGATGAGAAAAGGACATACAGGAATATAAAATATTCATTAAAATACAATATTTTTATAGGAGTGTAGTTACCAAAACATTATGAAAGAAAGTAAGAAGTGTTTCTTTAGTCCCATTCAACTCTATATATCATAAAATATAAATATTTATCGTCTCAATCCTCTCTGACTGATATTTTAAAACATGAAATTTCACATAATTCCTCGCTCTAATAAAGCACAATATTATTTTATTATTTGTGTCTTGTTTATTGAGACTAGAATAAAATTAAGCTTAATATTTTTATAAATTGATAGAAGATATTGAAAGTATTTTTTAGCAACGTTCAGGAATGATAAAGGCAGTATGGAGTGCACTAATCATACATACAAGTCCTAATAACTCAGAAACTAAAGTCCATCTCAGGTATCTGAGAAATAAGCGAACTATAACTAAGTTCTGAGCAATTCTTGTTGGTCCAATATATGCACAGCAGGGAAGGAGTTTGATGGATGGATGGGATCATATGCATTCCAATTGTGATATTGTAAACATATCGAGTTGCAAGGCAAGAACTGTTTCTCAAGGTTAACACTGTATTGTAGAAGCTATTGAGGGCATATCATACTAATTTTTTTTTTCACATGGTGGCAAAATTGTAAGTGAATGTGTTGTGGAAGCTATTGATCTTAGAGGAATAGTTAAAACTACAATATACAAGATACAGAAAAAAGCAGCAGTCAAAGTAGAAGAATAGAACACCAGGCAAGAAGCTTCCAAACTGTACCCATGTATTATAATTATTATTACTGTTATTGATATTTTGACCTGCACTGTAGCTAAGTGGTTTAATGCACGATGCCTTGGTACAGAGCTATGGGACTTCTGGTTTGAATCCTCATGGGGAAAGAAATTTTCTCATGGAATTTCAACCAGTATAGGACCAGTGCCCATCCAGCATTATGAGAAATTTGGGCAGTTATAATAAAACAGCAAGCTGATCACATGTCACCCCTATGCTGGCTTTTTTATCATTCACTTCTGCAATTAACACATATAGATGTGATGCCAGCAGCCATATGATAGAGTGCCTTGTAAGCCAATTGTGCCATGGAGTTTTTAATTATTAATATACTAATACTTCTTCATTACGTGTATCCAGCCATAGTTGATAACACAAGTCCATTGAATACTTATGCTATAAGTTGTAATGGGGCTGCATTTAAACATACTGCTTATGTGAGCATTCAAGGTGAGTGTCCACAAGGTTAAAAGAAAGAGATATAGGAAAGATGGAAATGAACCCTTCAGCCACGAATACTCTAATATCATCAGGATTGAAGAAAACAAGAGGTCAGTCAAGGGAGGCTGGATAGGAAAGTAAAAATAGGGATCTGGTACTAGAAAAGGAAGAAATACCAGATCGGTTAAAGATGAAAGTAAATATTTTATATGTAACTAACTGATTACCCGGGAATCTACTGATCCCAATCTTCTTGGTATCAATGAGCTGAAAGACAAAAATGGTTATTGAGAGTTATCCATAAAAGATAGAAACACGCTGTCGCTGACTTTTTTGAAATTTTTTTTTTAGATATTCAATTCTATGTACATTAGTTTGGTATATTTCTTATGATTTAGGCAGCCTAAGCAATTTAAGCATCCAAAAAGTGAATTTTTAGTGCACTGATGCATTTTTCATGCTCCTGCCCTATAGTATGTATGGTAAATGTTATATACATTAATTGTCCCAAAAAAATGCTCTAAGTGATGGTAAAAAAACTGATTCAAATTGGTCAAGTAGTTTTTTGAGTCCATAAAGGACATCCAGACATTCATTGTTATATATATAAAGATATGCGTAGAGCTTTAATAGAATATACAATTTATATAACCATCTTAGCAGAGTTTCATTGGAGTTTAACAGTAACAATAAAACATAATAAATATGCAATGTATTCAAATAATTAACTTAAGCAGGCTGTGAGAGGTGACCTAAACTGCTTGGTATATTGCTGCATGTGAAAGAACCTACATTACTGACAGTCCAGAGCCTCTGTCCATCCTTTCCTTCCTATGCATGGCTTTACTTCGCAGATACCTTGGATAGATTGTAAGCATTTCTGCATTCCTATTAATATAATAATTTTTATTTATTTATTTTTATGTGTTTAAAAACATAAAAAAATGCATGGTATGTAATATAGGACAATGAATTCATCATTTTATAAGAGAAAATCCATGTCTAAAAATGAATAATTTTGACTGCTATAGCACAAGAAAATAGTATTCAAAATGTTTTTGGTTTACTAATACATATTATTTTAATCATATATTATTACAGATATTAAGGTATTGAGATGGGCAGGCCACGTGCAATAAATGGATAATTATTAAATAGTAAAGAGGATAATGGATAATCATCGTGGAGGAGAAATAAGTGTGGGAAGACCTGAATATATTGATAGAATTCTGGAAGATATAAAGATTACACACAACAATAAAGAATTACTCGCAGGCTCGAAATGTATCAATAACCATGTTTTCGGACTCGCAGAAGACGAAAATTATATTAGTTTCTTCCAATCACCTAACCGGAGTAAGATATTTCGACGACAACCTTCAGCAGAAGTGATTGTTTCGTTGAGAGTCGCAGGCGCTATTGTCTCTCAAACTGGTCACCCTTCTTTTTCTTTTGCGCGGTTTATTACTCTTAGGGATTGTTAAACCCTCACGAATACACAGGTACATACAAAATTTCCTGATTGCCACTGTCAAATACGTGAAGTAATGGCTTGTAATACCTCATTCTGTGCAGTTCGTCTTACATTACATCATTGTGATTGTGAAGTGTCGATATATGCATTATTGTGTGTCATTATAAAGGAATTGAATTAAAACAATCTACTATAATATATTTTAATACGTAAGATTTAGTGTTTTTATAATTTTGCAATGTCTCGCTGCTGTAAGAATTCTCCTAATTTATTCTGTTGCATATGTGGAGAGTATTGTACAAAATCTCAGCGCACAACTAGTTATAAAGGAGTACAATTTATATTTCTGGAACTATAGTAAATTAGGAGATACTGATAAATATTGGGCCCCCAATTTTTGCTGTACAAACTGCCAAAGGATTTTAGTAAGGTGGTTAAAAGGTGCGCATTCGTGCATGCCATCTGTCACTCCAATGTTGTGGAGGGAACCTACGGCACATCACTGACTTATTTCTGTATTGTCAATATATCTGGTTTCATTTTAAAAAATAAGCCTTCTCTTCAGTATCCAAATTTGCAGTCAGCCATGCGACCTGCTAAACATAGTGATTCTTCATCGAACTTGAGTGACGTCAGTGATGAACATGGCGAAAGGTTCCACAAAGACATTTTAGAAATGGAAATGCGTTATAAAGGAAATTCTGTGACCAACATGCTTGCTGATTACTGCTGACAACTTATCACAGACGTTTCAGAGCCATCTTATCGGCGTAAGTCATCCAGGAAGAAGTTTTGAAAGGTGAGATTTTTGTTACAATTTAAGCATGTGTTGAACTTAACAACTTATTTATCCTTCTTAGAAAAAAAATATTTTAACTTTTTGGATCTTATATGAATTGGTTTTACATAGATCAATTTCTTCTAGCAATATTATTGCAAAAAAAATGTATCTAAGTGCAGATAAGCAATAATATGCAAAATATAACGAAAAACATTTAACACATCCTCACAAAAAACTGTTAGGTGATAGAGAAAAACGGACTTCAAATTCGAAATCAGCGCATGCCAATTAACTAAAATCACCTATTCTCATTTCTGCGAGTGACAAAAAGTTCAAATTTGTTGTTGTGTGTTATTAAAATCAGGAATTGGTAGATGTTGCCAGGAAAAAAGAGGATGGAATTGGATTCATAGGGAGGCCATGACCTAACCTGATACAAAGATATTATAGAGTGCCACAACTGTCAAGAAATGAAAAAAAAATTGTTTCACTGACATTGCCTTCAGAAGAAGATTATGGGATTGTTACTATGGTAATTTTATTAAACTAAAAGTCTTAATTTAGCAAATTATTATTGATTTTGAGATTAGCATCAATCAGGGTGAGAGCTTCTGACTACATTTCATGAGATCCCAGATTTGATTCCTGCTCAGAGCACATGAATTTTTCCTTAAAAAGAATTATTCCTGTCGTTGCCCATGGTCTGGAGTTAGGTTAAGTTTAGCTTATAGGAATCTCCTGGTGCTTTGTTTAACATTTATCACCCTTCATTTCACTAAGATAATGTAACACTACCTTCCATGTGCCCCAACCTCATCAGTGGGTTACAATTCCACCAATAACTAACTCACTGGCACTATCAAACCCATTCGTTTATGGCCCTATCCCAAGCTAATGTTTTCCAATCACCCCCTGTATAATCTACTTCCCCAAATCATGTTTGTTATTCTCCCACCTCATTCTTGGTCTACCAACAGGGTGTTTTCCTTCTGGTTCTCCTACAAGAAATTTCTTTGCTCCACTTTCATTCCTCATTTGTGCCACATGTCCTGCCCATCAGAGTCAACGAGACTTAATTGTTCTTATTATATCTGTTTACCTATAAAGCTCACTGTTATGTAATTTTCTCCATTTGCCTATCTATTCATCTCTCTTTGGTCCAAAAATTTTCCTAAGAACTTTATTCTCAAATACTTGTAATCTTTTCTCTTCCCTTAAAGTAACAGTCCATGTTTCACATCCATATAACTGGGAGAATAACATTTTATATATTTTCAAAGTCTGCCATAGCCTGTACCAAGCCAGGTTGAAAAAAGGTGAGGGGAGGAGTAACACCTCGTAAAAAAAACCTTGGTTCAGCTTGCCGAGCTCATAGTACCTTGTGAGGGCCCCTTGCCAGGGTTATGGTGAAGACCTCAATGGCAGATACAGCAGAGAAGGAGTCCTTCGGTAACGGTGTACCTGACGGAAGAGGCAACTCTGCATCTACTGCCTTGTAGATTGACAAACGGGCAGATGGGGTTCGTTAGTCCTGCAAGACAACCCATCTAGGAGAGACAACTCCAAAATAAAATGGGGCAGGCTGAGCTCTGGAGCCAGGTGAAGGCAATTGGCCTAGGGAGGAAACCCCGAATAATAAACCCACCATGAAAACGGGCTAGCAACCCACTTCAAGGTGTATCTTATACATTCCTCACAGTCCCAAGGATCAAGCCTCGGATGAAAGACGGAAACAACCAATGGACGGGAGAAGAACAAGAGGAAGACCAGCCAAGAGATGGATAGACAGTGAACGCACATCCAATACGCCTTCCTCCGAGGGAGTGATTTGGGAAATAAACAGGATGAAAATCCTACAAGTTAAGTTTAAGAACAAGAAGATATATTTTCAATTTAACATTTTTTTAGAGAAGTTGGGAAACAAAATGTATAGTAGCATGTATTTCCAGAATTGATCCTATGTTTGATTTCTTTCTGTACCTCATTCCTGTTTGTAATCATTATTCCTGGGTATTTGAATTTATCATAGATCGTGGGGATGCATGGATATATACATTACACTAGGTCAGATAAAATGAGATGAATGAGAAAAATGTACATAGTAAAAACTAAAAGAAATCTGAACATAAGAATGAAGAAACACATTAGAAATATAAGATATGAAAAAAATAGAAAAATATCTGTTTAGGCCATGTAGCCTATGACAGTAAACCTAACAAAGATGGTCTTATCAGTGCGCGCTGCTGATGTGTGGACAGAAAATTGTATGTGTAATTGAAGAGAAGTCAAAATTCCTGAAGCAACTAGAAAGACCAACAGAACTCAATAAAGGAAAAAAAAAATTTTTTTTGTTCAATGTCACCACGTTGTCATTTTGACATTGTGGTATTCTCTCCTGGCATGGCGTTATTGTAATCCACTTCTGAGGTTGAGGCACCTGGAAGGCGGAGTTGCTGCCTCAATGATATATGATAAGTGATAATGATGTGCCAGGAGAGGCCTCAGTTCTAAACTTAATAATGATGATATTGATGGCCAGATGATGTTCGGGGACCATTTGGGCCATAAAGTTTCCTGACATTTGTTTTACAGGTGAGGAAAAACCCCAAAAAAACCATCACCCAGGAAACTTGTCCCAACCAGGGATCGAACCCAAGCCTGCTGCATGACAAGGCAGCACACTACCTCATGACTACAGTGCTGAACAAAATAAAGACAAAATAATGCATTTTAAAGTTCCTGGGAAAAGGATTTAATTGTGAAATTTGCATTCCCAACAATAGAGGGAGACTTACAATATCATCTCGACAGGCAGTTTTGAGTGAGAATCAAGATGATGACCCTCCAGTGAGAGAGTGAACTATGTAAATCTATTCACATTGCAACCTGTAACATCACACTGGAGCAGAATGGATGACCAAAGATAGAGAAATGAAGATGTTTACAATGATAGTGTAAGGAAGGAGAGAGGATAGGAAGCCCCAAGAATAAATGCAATGGCTGTATCTCTCAGGACATTGCAAAGATTAAAGAAAAACATTGGATGAGAGTGGCTATGGGTATGGAGTAGGTTCTAAGAAAGGTGATGGGCCATAATGGACTATTATGTCACTGCTGATGACAATGGTGATTTAGCTCAAGTTTACAGGAGAGGTATCCTTTTTTTTGACTTGATTATTTTTTAACGAATAGTGACTACTTTTTTTGTAAAACACTTGCACAGTAAATTTCAGTTCATTTGGAGCACAACAACCCATGTCAACTTGCATTGGAACATGTTCATACAAGTTATGCTATAATGCAAGCGTGCAGGCAGCATGCACTCACTTTTTCGTCATTCAAATGCAATTAGTCGCAATAAATGTATTTTATAGATGTTTTGGTTTTTTTTTACCTAAGAATAATAAATTATTTTGAACTATCATCATATCTAGAAGAGGTAAATTTCACTTATTAAAAAAAAAATTGTGTCCTCATTGGCATGGGTTAGAATCATTGTACAGGGAAGAAATTTTGAATGTGGGTAGACCATGGTAGTTATAAAATAGGACTGGGGGTATGAATTAGCAAATTAAAAAAAAAAAAAATGGTCAACCTAATGTGTATATACACACACACACACATATATACAAATACATACATGTAACCCCCCCCACCCACATACTGTTGACTGATGAAAAGAATGCTACTGAGGGAAGAGAGGCATGGGGAGGAAGTTGGCAGTTTCCTCCACCATTTCTCAGCACAGTCTATAGTGACACATTATCTGTGGCTTGTGCGTTAAGACTCTGAACTTATACACCAGCTTGATGACTGAAGTAGGGTAAGTCAGTACCATACTGGATGTTTTCTGTATATCCACATTCTTTCCACTTGCATTCTTTCTGTCAACCAACAGTACCTGAAATTCTGATCATTTTCTTGTTGTTCTCAATTTATTTTACAAAGATAAGGGCATATTTTAAATTAAAAATTACAATAATCAAAGCATGTATATAATACAAATGCTAAAGAAAAATAAAAAAATAAAGGTAAAAAAATGTTAAATTTTTTCGAGACTGAAAAGAGTATTCAATCCAGTTAATATTTTTTGTTAATTAATAATGGTTAGAATTTAACATATCATCTCATAATTGTAGATTTCTCAAAGACTAGTTTCAATACTTCTTTGTAACATCTTCAGCTCTATATAGTACAAAGTAGTATTGAAACTGGTATTTGAGAAATCTAAAATTAGATAGAGCAGAAGATAAGTATCAAAACTAGCCTTTGAGAAATCTACAATTATGAGATGAGATGTTAAATTCTTACTCTATTATTAACTAAAATGAATGTCAGAGTATCACTTCCTTCAAATATTAATAAAAATATTATTTCTATATTCATGAATTAGGATTTTTTGTATATTTTAAACCTTTAATTCCCAAAGGAATTGCCTAACAAACTCAATTTAAAAAAAAATTGTTTTAAGTAATTCGGATTTTACACAGTATGTAAGAGTGAACTGCAATTATTCTTAATTATACTTGGAATAATTTACTTATAACACATGTCTAGTTCTCAAATTGAAAAGAGAGCACTCATATAAGGAATGTTTTGGAAAAAAATCAAGTAAAATTAAGAGAATTAAGTTTTAGAGTGCTCATTTCACTTGTGTACTAATTTAATCAATCTATGAACAGCATCAATTTCCTATCTATTCGTATTATTTTTCAGGCAAGTATAAGATCTGAAGACCTATTACAATCTCAAGGCTGGATTTTCAGATGGCCCAAAAATCTCTTTCCATGTAGTTGGTAATGAAGCTTGGCTTTTGGGATTCTGTATATGGACATTCATGAGTTTTCTAGTTATACTGGTAATTGTTTATAAAATGGATAACTGAATCTAATTGAAGTTCTTGCAGGACTTAATTTCTTTTGTGATCTAATTGAGAATAAACTGCTATTGTTCTCATAAACTTAATCTCACTGGTTGTGATTTGATGATGTCCTTATTCCTCATTGTCTATTCTTAAATGGTACTGGTCAAAGTTTTATATAAGCATATTATTGTCTATATTTAATTAATGTTGGGAAGTAAACATTATGAGGTATAATCATTAAAATTAATCGGAGAACATATTGTTTAAACAACTCACCTCATAGGATTCATGCTTCCATGAAATCGCGATTTCATGGAAGCATGAATCCTATGAGGTGAGTTGTTTAAACAATATGTTCTCCGATGAATTTTAATATTATTGTCTCTTTACATAAATAATTAAAATATTTATCTAATTATTAAGTATTTTTTTAGTAAATAAAAAATCCAGTCCCCATGCCTAGTTTCTTGAAATTGAGATATTGATTCTATGATGGCAAACTTGTGTTACACGAACGATAGCTGTATTAATTCAACAAAGGATCTGCTAACTTAATGGCCTGTGCTTGGAGAGATATATGTTATATATTAAGTGTGAAAGATATTGCCTTCTAAATTACAATATTCATGGGATCTGTGCATACAATTCTGTACAAAGACTTGAAAATGTGTAAAGTATCCTCCAGGTGGATACCACAGGAGTATTTTTTGTGAAAACTCTGAAGCAGTTGGTGTTACTCCCTACTTACCTCACCTGGCTCCTAACAATTTTTGGCTTTACCAACAATGAAAGACACTCCATGGTCACACAATTCTTCAGTCAGGCACTGTTACATCTGCAATTTTATAGCGTCCAAAACAGACTCTTAAGGAAGCATTTGCAGCAGCCACAGATTATGTTGTTTTCAAATGCTGGGCCTTGGCAACGAAGCCATTAGCATTCTTGCTCTCCAATATTTCTCTATGGTGGATCCAACAGGTAATACTTCACAGGTTTGTAGATGTTCTTCATTCATTTCTTCGTCTTTGTTGCATAAAAGGACAATTTGGATTCGTGTACATTCCTATTTTATATAAATGTTTGGCCAAATAGTCATGTTCTGTAAGCAGTCTAAATTTTGCTACTGTGGTTTTATGTGGAATTTCTGGAATAATATCTGGCTTCATTATTAAAATATTCCATTTTTTGTCTTTGGCTTTATTACATAGGTCTTGGTTTTGTTTGATTTTATATTTGTTTTTAATTATTCTTTTTATGGATGCAAAAGGTAAGCTTTTAGTAGTATTCTGAATTAGATTGGAGCCTTTTTTGGCAAGAAAATCAGCAGTGTCATTTCCAGCAATTCCACAATGTGCAGGTATCCATTGCAATTGAATTCTTTTCTGTAGTTTTTGGAGTTGTTCAATCATTTTGTAGCACTCTTTAACCCTCTGCATGCCACTAGTAAAATCTCTTGTGTCAGATATTTAAATCGCACCCGCCGATGTGATCAGCTTTAAAAGTACTTTAAGTATATTGTCTGGCGGGTAATGGACATGAACACCAGAGCCGATCTAACCGGCTCAGGACACCTAAAGGGTTAATTTGTATTGACTTCATTTTGTGTGAATTTATTGCATATATTGCTGGCGTAGAACCAGAGAGTATGACAGCATTTTGAAATTTATTTATTCTGTATAGTAATTGTTGGAGTGAAATATGAACAGCCATGACTTCCACATCAAAATTTGTTGTGTGGTATCCTGCTGGTTGATAAAATGAGAATAATGCAAATTTAATTCCTGATCCTGAGTTGTTATCAATAGTAGATCCATCTGTGTAGACATGTAACCATTCTTCTGGTGGATATCTCTTATTCACAGCTTCTAATGCTAGAGCTAATATATTTATTAGCAGGGAGATTTCCTGGAAAAGTAACAAACGTTTGGTGCAAATAGTTTGTTAAAAAATGAAATGGAGACTTTAGAACTTTAATTGTTTAAATACAGAGTTAACACTATTGTAATTCAGTTATATGGAAAGATAGGTATATACTTGGCAAGTTTTCAATAGTATCGTTCAGGCTATTTTGATACTATTTTTATTGTGTATGAGACTTTTTTTCATCTAGTGAGTATCTGCAGAATTTGATCAACAAGCCAATAGGTAACAAATTAATAGTTAGTGACTACAATGTTCGTGCAACACACAAAAGATTTCATCAACTAACAAATCAATAGTTTATTTTTTATTATTTCACTCACCTCATACTTCATAATTCATAGCAGACCCTGGGTTTCTTCACATCTTTTGTGACATTCTCAATGCTGCGTCACGTTCACAACTGACTTCCAACGGCCTTCTATCCTGCAGACTGACCTCCGCGCCATCTGGTGGCCGACCGAAGAATTTCCAAATCAGTCCTCTTTCTTTATAACCGGGTATTTCAAAATTCATAGTTGTATTTTCATTCTTGCATATGTAAATTTTTTCCCAAATTGTGAGTTCCTTCGGTTTTTCCAATTGTTTAAGTAATTTTGTTTTGGTTTCTATTCTATGTTTTTCTGACCAGGCATGTGCAGCTATTGCAGATTTTTCGGTTTCTCCATTTTTAACATTTCTGAGGTGTTCTTTTTAATCTTGTATTTAGATTCCTTTTTGTTTTTCCTATGTATATCTTTTCACAATCTTTACAATTAATTTGATAAATTCCCGATTTTTTTGCAGTCTTCAATCTTTTCATTTTTGTTGGTTTTTATTAAATTACCTAAGCTGTAATCATTTTTAGGTGCTAATTTAATGTTGAATTTGTTGTGAAATTTTTTGAAACTTGTCAAATACCAAAGGATGGTATGTGAACTTCTTGAATTTTTTGCCTATATTTTTATCTGTCTGAAGAGTACTTTCATTGATGACTTTTTGTTCTTTGAATTTATTTATTTTCTTGTGTATCATCTTCTTTTGAAAACCATTATCCTTAGCAATTTTTATGATGTGTTCTTTCTCTTTATTGTAATTTTCTTTGCTCATGGGAACATTCACAAGTCTGTGTGTTAAACTATTAAATACTGCCTGTTTGTGTGAAAAATGGTTAAATCCAGTAGCTTTTATATAATTGTCGATGTGAGTGTCTTTTCTGTAGATTCCAAATTCTATTTTCTTTTTTTCTTCATTCCTAATCAATTTAAGGTCTAAAAATGGTATTTCATGATTATTTTCTATTTCAAAAGAAGATGATACACAAGAAAATAAATAAATTCAAAGAACAAAAAGTCATCAATGAAAGTACTCTTCAGACAGATAAAAATATAGGCAAAAAATTCAAGAAGTTCACATACCATCCTTTGGTATTTGACAAGTTTCAAAAAATTTTCAACAAATTCAACATTAAATTAGCACCTAAAAATGATTACAGCTTAGGTAATTTAATAAAACCAACAAAAATGAAAAGATTGAAGACTGCAAAAATCGGGAATTTATCAAATTAATTGTAAAGATTGTGAAAAGATATACATAGGAAAAACAAAAAGGAATCTAAATACAAGATTAAAAGAACACCTCAGAAATGTTAAAATGGAGAAACCGAAAAATCTGCAATAGCTGCACATGCCTGGTCAGAAAAACATAGAATAGAAACCAAAACAAAATTACTTAAACAATTGGAAAAACCGAAGGAACTCACAATTTGGGAAAAAAATTACATATGCAAGAATGAAAATACAACTATGAATTTTGAAATACCCGGTTATAAAGAAAGAGGACTGATTTGGAAATTCTTCGGTCGGCCACCAGATGGCGCGGAGGTCAGTCTGCAGGATAGAAGGCCGTTGGACGTCAGTTGTGAATGTGACGCAGCATTGAGAATGTCACAAAAGATGTGAAGAAACCCAGGGTCTGCTATGAATTATGAAGTATGAGGTGAGTGAAATAATAAAAAATAAACAATATTAAAAAACCTCATAGTGTTATTTCCTATCTACATAACTTAAATCAATAGTTACCAGACAGATCTCAATTTTCAAGAAACCAGGCACTGATCTTGATAGCATTTTCAATTGATAAAAAATGTCAAAATTCTATGTTTAAGGGGGTGGAGTAGATGAGAAAATAATTCTTGCAGTTCACTCTGGAATGTGACTCAAATGAACAACCTTCCTGATGACCAGGCATTGAGCAGCTTTGAACGTTTCAAATCTCCTGAGAATCTCAACATGGCTGGTTCATATAGATGTGTTTTTTCATTAACCTCTCCATCTTGTGAGCACGATGTGTATCTATGTACAGCAGCTATACCTTGTGAAACCCTCTGAGTCATTAACGCCCCCAAATCCCTGCTACCAGAGATCAAATGTGGACGGTAGAAATAAAACGGATGTTCATTACTATTAACATTACTATAACGCGTCTTACGGAAAACCAATGGAGAAGCAGGTTCAGCTTTTTCATCGTCTGGAAATTCCTTACAGAATTTTATCATTGGAATTTCAAATTTTGCTGTTGTTTTCCTTCCAGAATCAAAATCATCCAACATGGACGCTAGTAAATGGTGATATTTAGGAACAACATATTCATCCCAGGATAATATAGCAACATTATGGACTTTTCCAGCTGTTCGTGACAAGCAGTCTTTTTCTATGATTAATCTTGTTACAGTTTCCACATGTGATGGAAACGGAAAGTTCCACGGGAGGATTGATACACTTAAACCAAGTCCGTTACGTATGGCTGGGCCACGTAAAGATGATAAAACCATATTAGATAATCCTCCATCATAAATAATATACTCTGTTACCCCCACTAGCTGGTGGTAACTTAGAAACTCTGCAATTGTTGCCTTAGATAACCCTGGGGAAGGAGGAGCTGTGATGCATATAGCAGTGGTGTTTGTTAATGGTGGAATTTCATTTGAATATTGTACATGAATAAATGCTTTAAAAGGCACAATATCAGTCTTATAGAAAGTTACCCCATATGGTATTCTAGAAACATCCCTTCCTCTACAAATCAAATAATATCCACTTAACTTTGATTTGTTTATATTGCTGTCTTTTGTTTCTAGTTTTGTGAAGCTGAAACGTCCTACCAGAGGTCCTTCTCTGTCTTCATACCATAAACTACAAGCAAAATTAGGAACTACATCACTAAAACCAACAGAAACTGCTTTCACTCTCCCATCGCCTTCGACTACTTCCCAAAATGCTGAATAAACAAAATGATCATCAGTTAATCTTTGCCAAGTTGGTAGTGGATCTTCAAAATTCAACTTTCTATGTTGAAATGATGAATTATGAAAAATGCAATCATTTGTGGTAAAAGTGTTTTGAACTCCTGGTTTTCCAAAGAAGTTTAATACTTCTAAAACATAACGAAGTCTGTTGTATTCGTGTCGGTAGAATAACAGTGTTACCACACTAACACAAGATATTATTACCAATGCTAGTTGATAATATTTCTTCATTGTTGGTCTTGCTAATTGTTTCTGATGAGAAATGCCTGAGATTGTGTTATTTCCTTTAAGCATTTCAGGTGTTTGTGAGTTGTGTTGTAGATTCTTTCCTCTTGATGCATTTCAGTAATGCTACCATCTCTTCCATCTTCTACAAAAAATATAAATAATATACATTTAAACAAATGTAAATATCAATAAATAATAAATGATAACAGTTAATTTATAAAGTGATTGAATCAAAAATATACATCTGACCTCATACTTCTCACTTACATACGTTTTGGATACCACTGCCATCATTTTATTTAATTATGCTCTTTAACAGCTAAGATCATTATCATTGCAATTCAAATCTGAGCATGAAAGAACCAACAAATTTTGCCTAGAGGCCTCATTTTTAGATTTGAGAATCTTTTGTGTGTCATAAATATATGATATAGGACCCAAGGCATTATTTTTCCTTTTGAAGAACCTATGTTCAGGAATTTTATGCCCTAAAAAATCCATAGACATTGGCCAAGTTTCAACTGTGAACCTCAGAACCAGAGGCGAGCATGGTAACCACTGGTACATGAGGATTGACAGTTGAAAATGGGGTTACGGTGCAAAAAGTGGACATCCGAATTTCGAGATAATTTTGGTTTTAAAATGAAACTTAGGACCACTAAACATGAAAACACAAAAAAATGTACGGACCATCCAGAAACAAAGCAGTGAAATAACATTTTATAAGAACTAGAAAATACACATTTCACTAGTTTACAGTGGAGGAAATTGGTATAAAGCCACTAACTTTTAGTAGTAAAACAACCTGAAATATTGATGCAAATACCGTATGTGTGTCATAGATTACATATAATTATCTTGGACATCATTTCATACAGGTCTCCTCATTTTGTATTTATTATATATGTAAATAATATGTAAAATCTAAGAAAACTCTGTCCTAGGGGTGGAAATTGGTATAAAGGCAGGTCAACTTCTGGCTCTTACAGAGACATAAATGTAAACAAAACACTGCAATTACATGGAGACGACGTGTCTGTGAGCATCGTTCATCAGTTACAAGTCAGCAGTATATACAATGCTACGTGGAAAGCCTCTATCAAATGAAGAGAAATCAAGAGTTAGTGCCTTCAAGGAGATGGGCCTTTCCAATAGACAAAATTGGGGCTTCAAGATGTGTCATTGATAATTTTGTCAAACTGGGCTCACAATATGGAAAAAACAGGAAATATGGACGGACAAGAAAATTGTCTGAGCGCACTAAACGTCTCATTTTACGTAAAGCAAAAGGTAAGAGTATGTTTTCTTCTCAAATCCAGGCTGATTTGAAGTTGCCAGTAACAGCCAGACGAGTAAGACAAATTCTGTCAGAAGACAAGAACCTAAAATTCAAAAAAAGTCTTAGTAAACTACCTCTGAACAATGCACATAAGAAAGCTAGAATGACTTTTGCTGAAGAACACATGTCCTGGACCTCAGAATGGAATAAAGTAATGTTCAGTGATGATAAGAAGTTTAATCTGGATGCCTGATGGTCTTCAGTATTACTGGAACGACCTCCGTTCTGAAGAGCAAGTTAGAATAAGTAGAAACTTCGTTGGTGGAGGCGTTATGATTTGGGCAGCATTCTGCTTTAAAGGAAGATCAAAAATAGCATGGATACGCATCAAGATGAATTCTGAGTCCTACACTGAGGAGCTTCTGGAGTTCTAATTGATACGAATGTATGAGGAATTTGGCAAAGATCTAATTTTTCAGCCAGATAATGCTTCCATTCACGTGTCTGCCAAATCAAAGGGGTGGTTCAGGAAGAAAGAAATACCACTTTTGACATGGCCAGTCAGAAGTCCTGATTTAAATCCGATTGAGAACTTATGGGGGATCCTACTTATTAAATGATTTCACCTCTATAATCAAGAATTAATATTTATAGGTATGACTATTATATTATTAACAATAATTCAATGATGACGAGATATTGTACGTGAAGGGACGTACCAAGGGCTCCATACTAAGTATGGCGTGTGTATCGCAATGGACGGCAGTTTGGGACAGTGACTGAGTAGAAAAATGTTATTCACGAAGAGTGGACTTCAATCTCAGTGGAAGAAATAAACACCCTCATCAAGTCAATGCCAAAGAGAATCTTCCAAGTAATTAACAACAATGGAGGTTCAACTAAATTTTAGAACTTTGTTGTAAACTTTGTGCTCAGTCTTTTTGGTTTAATCTGTGAAATACACAAAGTGCCTTTATACTAATTTCCACCCATATGTGAGAGTGGTTTCAGTTTTCATGTACTTTTTTGGACGGAAATAGATAATTAATTTTGACATTATTTGTGTGTGTTTTATACTCAATCACCTCCTAAGTTAAGATAGAAAAATGCCAATGAAAGATTAAATAAACTTGTGTTTACACTTTCAACAAGTTCCTTTATACCAATTTCCTCCACTGTACTATATGAGACATCCCCATTTCGTTATAAATTTGGTAATAAAATGAAGCTTAGGATCACCATAGATGAAAACACGAAGAAAATCTGCGGGTTATCACTAAAAAAATTAAGAGTAATTGATTCTTATGCATAATTAGGTTTGCGTTTAGTTTCTTATATATATAAGTATAATTTATTTACATACTTGTAACTTAATATTGTCTAAATGCCATTCTATTTATTACTTTCACAGGTTAGAGTAACTGAAATAAGTTAGGTTAGCTTTTAGGTTATTATACATGTATTCTAATAAATTATATTACAAATTTCGAAAATTATCTTATAAATAAATGGTATATATTTATTGAATATTTTGTAAGGGCTAATTTGCCTTTGTTCATTTTCGAGAAATACATACAATGACACCTATCGATTATTATCGACAATCAATTCAGTTAAACCATTTTTTCTTAAGAAACACTATGTGACGATGTGCTTTTTATTAAATTTCAAACTCTTTGCTATGTAATTTTGGAAATATAGCATTTGGAAATACAGCAGTGCACTTTTATTACGATAAAATATTTATTCTATTTTCGCATCTCTATTGAAGAAAACATGTTTTCACCCTAGACTTAACATCTGAATATCAAATCTGACGTCACGATGACAATGGCAGCCACCTTCATTCAGGTAATACAGGAAATAGTGTTTTATAAATTGTTATATTCCAGCTGGGGCACGCCGTAGCATAGTGGTTAAGGCACTAAGCTACAAGCCGGAGGGTCGAAGGTTCAAGTCCCGTTGGGGTCAGGATTTTTAAACTGACCCAAAACCCTCTGGCAGCACTATGGCCCTGGGGTCGACTCAGCCTCTAACGGAAATGAGTACCAGACGCTTGTTCTGGGGGTAAAGGCGGCCGTCACGCAGGGCTGACAACCCGGCTGACATAAAGTGCCGATTGTCAAGAAAAAGTGGGAGCCTTAACCTCCTACTACCCCAAGGGCCTCCGGGCCTGTTGTGGGATCACTTTACTTATATTCCAGCTTTGTTTCTGGATGATCCACAAATTTTTCATGTTTTCATCTTCGACGTTCCTAAGCTTCATTTTAAAACCAAAATCATCTCAAAATTTGGATGCCCACTTTTTGCGCCGTACCCGAAAATGGTGATAATGGTTTCAGAAACATGTCCAGGTGAGAAAAAAAAATGGGGCAAGATATAGGTTACCGATTTAATCTCATAATATATGTAAATATATTGAAACTCCAAGAGATTGGTTCATCAGAAAGTAAATAGAAGAAAAATAATAAATAATCTGATGATCTTGTAGAAGATTTCTGGGCTGTTGGCCATGGTCTTGAGGCTTGTAGTTCACCGACGTTTTGACAGAAACTGCATCCGGCATCCTCAAGGGATCCCTTGAGGATGCCGGATGCAGTCTCTGTCGAAACGTCGGGGAACTAGAAGCCTCAAGACCATGGCCAACAGCCCGGAAATCTTCTACAAGATCATTATAATAACTCCGGCCGTGAAAGCCTAAGTCAATATAATAAATAATCTCTCTATTTGTTTCTGTGTAATGACAGGATGAGGTATGAGATGCGTTGAAGTCCCTATTATTGCAGGTCTGTGACATACAAGGGATACTGGCTGACCAGGCCTGTCACACCATCACAAAGGCATGTGAAATGAAATGGATGGCATAAGTAAAGAAATCAATGTACTAAAATTAGTTTCTGGAACAAACAAATCATTATCATCATCTTCCATACAAGCATAAGGTCTAATGGTCTGTTATGAACACAAGGCTGAAATTTCAATCCATCTCTCCTTTGGACAGTCCAAAGATGATTCCATCCATAAAAATGTTTAACGCACAAAAGCATCAAGGAGTGTATAACATACAGCACAGAAATATGGGTACTAAAATGAAACGTTACATAAAAATTACTAGCTACAACGGACTTTCAGGATTTCAAGAAAGGACGACAAAAGGAATGACAACCTGCAACCTAACCAAGTGGTATAAGGTATCATATCTTGGTACAGAACTATGGGACATATGCTGGATCGAGTCCTCATAGGGGAAGATATTTTCTCATGGAATTTTGACCAGTTCTGGGACAGAAACTACCCAAATATTTGCAGGTAGTAGGCAATACATGACCAAATTTTCCATCTTCCTTTTTACCAATTTTTAATTCTGTCCAGAAATATGAATATTCAGCATTTGGTAGAATTTATTTGTAGACAGTCATTTTATAAAGATTCAATTTTTGCAATTAGTACAAAATGCTGACCTTGAAATAGGAAATATGTTGGAAAGATGAATCTTGGAAGCTTTTTCTTTATATTTCGATTTGGCAACAATTTATTTTTTCTTGCTATATGTAAGTTTTGTAATTTCAAATAAACTACCGTACTGCACTTGACTTTTTATACACACCACACAAGCCACATATTGATCTTTCAATTTAAAAAAAAAAGTGATCGATAAATTGAAATTTTGGAAAAACTACACTTAAAACTTACGTGAAATATTTTCAAAGTCCTATAGAACAACAGTGCGCAGAGTTTATAGAGCCAGTGATAACCCACCATCGAACTACATATCGATTATCATCCTCGATTACTATTGATATCGTACTAAAGTAAAAAAATCTTATGTTAGATGGCAGCATGTCGCTATGAAATTTAAATGACCAATATTTGCAATAAATCCCAAAATAGATGTTAAAAAAATATTAATAATATTAAAATTACCAAACATTTATTAAAAATGGGTGTACACTTACTTATCACTCCCTAATGCTGATCCAACCAGCGATAACCGAAAACAGAGATAGAAAAATCATAAACTAAATAATATACTCTGTGGAGAAAATAGCAGTTAGCATCACAATATTGTCTAACTGTGTCATAATATTGTGATTTTCATATTTAAATAAATACTTGAAAATTGTCTAATAATGTTATAAAAATTGTTTCAAAAAGTTTAAAATATTAAAAAATGTTAGTATATACAGAAGAAGAGCTATAGTTTACAACAATAAACTGAAAAATCAAGCGTAAGTAGAAGTGCAGTTGAGCCAAAATGTTTAAAAAAAATTACGTGGTAAGCTGTAACTATAATATTTAGACTAATCCTGACATTCAGCATTCTTCCTTGTTCAGCTGAAATATGATTGAGATATTTAATTTCTAGCCTATATAAACACTTTTTCTCAAATGATTTTCTCGTGTATCTGTCACTGGCTATAAATATTTCTACTACTTCTGGAGCAATATTCTCTTAAGGAAAATTACTTGCTAGGTATGAAAAATTGGAAGTATAGTGCATTAATGAAAGTTGTAATATTAATTTAATAACAATAAGTTCTATGATTACAATTTATTTTGCTCTGGAAAAATGGAAAATTTGGTTTCTTGAATTGAAATTAAAGCAGCAGACTTGATTAAATTTGTCTTTTTATTATAGTGCCATCAGAAAACTAATCTGGAACCTGCTACATTAATAATCTAAAAACAATTAACCACCACACACTCACTCACTGGCACTATCAAACTCATAGGTTCATGGCCATGCGGACATAAGCTCTCCATACATCCCTATCCTGAGCTAATGCTTTCCAATTATTCCCTGTATAATCTACTTCCCTCAAATCATAGTTAATGTTATTCTCCCACCTCATTCTTGGTCTACCAACTTGGCGTTTTCCCTCTGGCTTTCCTATAAGAAGCTTCACAATTAACCACCATTGAGCATAATATAAAGGAGATGAATATTAGGGTTAGTTTGTTCAATTATGACCATCGATGAATTAAAAGAAAATAATTCTCAATTTATTAACTACTTCTACCCTTTAATTTAAATGAGTCAAAAAGTGGGCTCTTACTTACTTACTCACTGGCACTATCGAACCCATAGGTTCATGCCCACGCGGACATAAGCGCTCCATACATCCCTATCCTGAGCTAATGCTTTCCAATCACTCCCTGTATAATCTACTTCCCTCAAATCATAGTTAATGTTATTCTCCCATCTCATTCTTGGTCTACCAACTGGACGTTTTCCCTCTGGCTTTCCTACAAGAAGCTTCCATGAACGTATATTTAATTTTATTCATATTTACTTCCAGTCCTAATTTCTTAGTGTTACTCAACAGTGTGTGCGTGTTGTCCTTTAGTATCTCCTCGCTATCGGCCAATAGTACTACATCATCAGCATAAACTAACAGCTTATTAATACCATTCAGTTGTAAGCCTTCCTCATTCTCTAAAGATTTAATGGTATGATCTAGTACAAAATTAAATAGTAGAGGAGATAGTGCATCTCCTTGCTTCAACCCATTCTGGATTTCAAAAGTGTCCGAAAACTGTTTGCCTACACGCACCCTACTCTTTGTGCCATTTAGACACATTCGTATAAGTCTAACTTTTTAGGAATTCCAAACTCCAACAGGATACTATATAACTTCTCCTTCTTAATTGAATCATATGTTTTTTTGAAGTCTACGTATAGTTGATGTACAGTACCATTATATTCCCATTTCTTTTCTAAAATCTGCCTTATACTAAAAATCTGATCTGTTGTAGACCTGTTTCTTCTAAATGCACCTTGATGATCTCCTAGAATCTCATCAATATAGGGAGTAAGTCTGCTGACTAACATATTTGTTAGAATTTTGTATGAAGTTGAAAGTAATGAGATGCCCCTGTAGTTGTTGCAATCAGTTTTATCTCCTTTCTTATAAATTGGTATGATAATTGATTCTTTCCATTCATCTGGAAGAGCTTCTTTTTCCCAAATCATACTAAGCAACCAGCGTATCTTGTCCATCAATTTTTCTCCCCCTGATTTTATCAGTTCTGCTGGGATTTCATCTGAACCTGATGCTTTATACATCTTCAATTTTTCAATCTTCATTTCAACCTCTAATGCACTTGGCTCTGCGACTAGCATTTCTGCTGTCTCTAAATTATCCTCCTCAATGTCCTGTTTTGTATGTACATTTAATAGCTGATTAAAGTAACTTTTCCATCTATTTAATATACTCCTGGAATCTGCAATCATATCCCCATTTTCATTCCGAATTATGTTTGTTCTAGCCTGAAACCCTTTCTTCTCTATACTAATTCTCTGATACAAAAAGTGGGCTCTTCATTAGGAAATTTACACTTGATTTTTGAGTTTCTTGTTGTGAAATATAAGTCTTCTTATGTATTTACTAACATTTTCAAATATTTTGAATTTTTTCAAACAATTTTTATAATTTTATTTAAAAATTTTTAAGTATTTATTCTAATACATATATTGTGATGGTGACTTGCTATTTTCTCCAGAGAGTATATTATATAGTTGGAACCAATGGGATATCGATGGTTGTGATTATTAAGGAGTGAAAAAAAGGGTGTTTCATGGGATCCACCATAGGTTAGAGTAATTGAATTAGGTTAAGTGTGGGTTAGTTAGCTTTTAGGTTCGTTATATTTAAAAAAAAAAAAAGGATAATCGAAACAACGATAATCTATATATGGTTCGATGGTGGGTTTTCGTTGGCTCTATAAACTTTGGCGCATGCACACTGTTGTTCTATAGGACTTTGAAAATATATCAGGTAAGTTAAAGTGGAGAATTCCTAAAAAGTGTCCAAGAAAAGCTTGAGATTCCATGGTTGGTATTTCCTTAAATTTGTCAGTGATATTGAATAATCTTGAATGGTTATTTAAATATGTTTACAAAACTTGGAGCCTGAAAATTTTCCATTGTTTAATTCTGAAGACAGGAACAATGTACTACATTCTTGTAATATTAACTATATCAATAGGTTCTTTTATCTAAATTTCAACATGTTTGTCACAATGTTTGTCAACATTAACACAGCAATACATCTATTTCTATACAAATTCTAAATTTTTATACAATGTATTATGGCATTATTAAAAAAAAAGTAATTTCTGACTTGTTAAAACATTTTTATTAGAATTATAACATTTTTCAGAATAAATACTACTATATGTAAATAAATAAAAAATGCATTGCATACTTACAATAAATAATGGACATTTCTATGGATTGTCAACTTACAATAAAGGTGAAACGTGGGACGCTATTTTTATGGACACACGTGCTCAGAGACTATATTTTTTTAAAATAGGCGTTTCCCAAGCTGTACTGCTGATAAACACGAGCCAAAAAAAAATGCTGCAGTGCGCAACTTGTCAGATTTCAATATTATAGTACATGTTTCTAGTTTAAATATTGTACATTCAAAATATACCAACCATACTACGATTCTGAGATACCTACCATAAAGGATATTGACGTATTTTGAAACAACAGATATATACTTTCCCAAAAATTTACATTTATTTACTACTATACTACATCAAAAACCTAACAGCTGGTTAAGTGGTCATCCTGATAGATCCTGCGTATCGTTGCCAACATAACATAAAATCTCCCTACAAAGAAAACCAATCAAATAAAAGAGCGTCCACAATTACTCCTGCCATCTATGTTAGATTTCTCTTAACTAATTGTGCTGATCCGTGGGTTATCGCTGGCCCACTAGATAAATTGATCATATTTATCAAATGAGCACGCTAAATTCAGAGCCAAACAGATTACAGCCGATGAGTACAATCATATTTTCAGTGATGGAGGCGGTTAATATAAAAGTAGGCTTCTAACATTTGAAATAATACTAAATATTAATGTTTCGAATATTAATATTCACGAGGATTGAGTTTGAATTAAGGTTTATTATTTTGTTGTGATTTTCTACTTTGATTTTCATAAAATGATTCAATGATGAAAGTGTATCTCTCAGAATCGAGATACTACTCAGTTTATAGATAAAGCAATACACGTGTCATGAATGTAAGTACAGTAAAACTTGTTCAGAGCGGAATCGCATGGGACCAATTTTTTTCCCGTATTAGACAACATTTCGCATTATAAAAAAATTAAAAAATATTAACCAATGTTTGATTATAGAGCAACGTATGTGTTTTTTATGTACCTTGGATTAATTGTAGTTCCGCTGCCATTGGAAAGTGAAGTATAGTATGTACGAGAGACTTCGACGGTAACGCGCGAAACAAAAGTCCCATTTCGGCAGCGTTAAAAATGTCCCTTAAGCGCGTATCCTTAAATTGAAGTATGCAGTTTCGGTTTCCATTCACTAACTATATTTTCGTCCATATCCTTTGATTCCCAGCAATTTTCATTCCATAGTATATTGTGTCGTCTTTTAAAACTGTCCACAACCAACCTGAAGATGCCTTGAAATCGTTATCCCCCCCATTTTTTTTTTTTCATTTGACAATTTCCTTGCATCCATTCATTAATTATTTTTTCTTTGCGTTTTAAAATTTTATAAACTTGGGGTTTTCCAGAGATTTAAATTTAAATTCAGTCTATATTTCGCGTACTGAGAGTTTGTTTTTCTTTATCTTCAGTCACTTTCACTTTTTCGTTTAATGACAATGATACATACGATTTAGTCATCTTTATTCCGTAAATTCACAACGCTACCCGTGAAAGATGCGTACACAATCGGTCTCAGATCTTAAACTAATTTCAGATTTTACAGTGCATTTTCTAAGACAGAGTCACACGCCAAATATTTGTTAAACAAACCTGTATTTCGCAAAACGGATGTGCAGTGAGGCCGAAAGAAATTTCCGGATACAGGTAGAAACTCTAGTTCACCCGGCGGCAGGAATCATCGCCTAACGGAAATTAAATGAAGTGGAAAGTGATTTATTTCTCTCTCTATCTTTCTGCCTTATAAACATTTTTTCATGAATTGTGTAGAAATATCCTTCCGTTTCCGCGCTGGACAGATTCCGGATTATACAAAATAAATACAGGTAAAATTACTATTATTTTGCCGGGACCAATAAATTTGTTCACGTTGGACAGATTTCCGCATTATTCACGTTCCAGATTAAACAAGTTTTACTATATTAACAGAGAATATAGATATTTAAACTAAAATATGTAAATTAATATATTTCACAATAAGCAGTGTCAATATGAAGACCGTATGGTAATCAGGTGAGACAATTGAATTTTTTATGTATACTTTTTGAGTGTTTCCAAAATATTAAAGATCAAAAACAAAATAATGAGTTATAGCATTTTAAAGAATATATTTTTTATTAAAAAAACATGTTTATAAGACTTTCGTTTTTTTTATTATTTAGATTCATATTGCTTACTTCGAAAGTTAAAACTCCGAACAAAAATCAAAGTTATTCATTAAAATTCCATCATTTAAGCCATAACTATCATAAATCATGGTTTATACATTTTTTGTATAGTTGTTGAATCGATCATTTAGTTGGTCGTTCTCGACTTGTGGATTATATATATATATAAATGGATTGCGCACAAATGTGCAAAGGTGATAACTAGAGCTAGGATTTTTATGTAATATTAACGTGCAAAATATGTACATATTTATGTAATAATATTTGGTGAAATATGTAATATTACATAAAAAATTCTTAAAATATGTAATTTTAGATACATTAAAATTTAAGTGTTATGTAAATTTATACCAGATATTAAGTTACTTGATTCCTGATTTTATTAATAAAAAGTAAAGTGTGGGACAATTATTAATTAAGCATGTAAAGTAAAGTGATCCCACCACAGACCTCGGGAGGCCCTTGGGGTAGTAGGAGGTTAAGGCTCTCACTTTTTCTAGACAATCGGCATTTGATGTCAGCCGGATTGTCAGCCCTGCGTGACGGCCGCCTTTACCCCCAGAACAAGCGTCTGATACTCATTTCCGTTAGAGGCTGAGTCGACCCCAGGGCCATAGTGCCGCCAGAAGATTTTGGTCAGTTTAAAAATCCTGACCCATCGGGACTTGAACCCTCGACTTTCCGACTTGTAGCAGTACCTTAACCACTACGCTACGGCGTGCCCCATAATAATAGTAATAATAATAATAAACTCAAATAATACAGTTTGCTATGATACATTGAAGATACATAATTGGTTATCAGTTATCCTGTTCCATCAGAACATACTCTTGTATTCGGGAGGGCTGATCGACCTGATTGTAGATTTATTCTTTACTCTCCTCAGTTATCATAAGTAATGCCACGAGTGATTTCCAAATTATCGATAAATTCACGACTCACGAAGTGAGGAGTGAATTTATCTAGAGAATTTGGAAATCAAGAGTGGCATTTGTTAGGACTATTTAACGAATAAAATAAAGCTGTTTACTCACAAATCATTATTTAACTACAGTTATTTAAAAATATTTTTATATTTAAAGTAAACGGTGATGTTTGAAAACTAATGAGAAACGATAGGTAGCCTACGCTTCTACTGCTTCTTTTGTTTATCACTGCAACCAGATCATACTATTTATTGCCAAAGGAACGCAATATTGTAAGAATGCTCTCTAGTGGAGAAAAAATGAAACACATCAATCTGTATATTAATTCATTTTTGATGTCGTATACATTTAAGAAAGTGCAAACAGTGGTTTCTTTTTTTGGTGGTATAATCAATTGCTACAAATGTTGACATGTAAGCACTATTATATACAATCTGGTAGCCGTATTTGTTATAGGCTCAGTCACTGCAAAATAACGGTCAGACCTGTTCAGAATATTTAAAAAGGAGGAGCTTTGCTTAATATATGATAATCCTAACGTTGATAATTATTTCGTGAAACACGTCTCTGATTGGTTGTAATACAGAAATCATTGAAACGTGATTGGTCATTGACTCCCATTTGGGGCATGAGTTAAATAGTCACCATAATCTGGTCATTATTCATAATATTCATTCTTTCATTTTGAAATTTTTTTTTTCACCATTGAGGGTTTTCTCCAACCAATCTTAGTAATTAACATGAATTTAAAAAAAATAAATAAATATAAATGACTAGGGACTTTATTTCATAATACAAAAGTATTAAATCAATCAAGCGTATTGGTTCAGAGAATATCGATTATGATTCATATTCGGAAGGCGCCCTGTTCAAATCCAGGAACTGACCAATCCTACGTGGATTTTTTCTTGGCTTTCTTAACAAACAATAAAAAAATCTTAGGTTGGAATTTCATTACCAGAATCTATTTCATAATAATCATTAATCCATAATATGTATAAAATTAAATCAGTGAATTACTATGTTTGATACAATACAAGCAAAAGGATAGAAAATCATAGTCTTTGGATACAAACATATAATTTAGGCATGATAAAACTTTAGATGTTCAAGCATCTACACATTAGAATTAAATCAAAAGTAAATTAACTTCTATAGTTTTAGAGAAAAAGAAGAGTGGCGTAAACCAATGCAACAATAAATTGTATGTTTGTTCTTTGGAAAGTTGATTGATGTTAGGATAACCGTGGTATCAAATATGTTTAAAGTTTTCGAAGAAGACAATGACGATTGTCACGTTTCTCTTTATCTAAATATTTTACTTTTATTTTAAATATCTCACTGTTCAAGGCAGGCTGCTTCGAAGTCAAAAATACCCTTATTTCCGATTGAGGGTCTTTCCACTTTTCAGCGGTTGCCCTTTTACCAGCCGGCTGCTGGCCCTTCACATCCACATGTGTCAATCACAGAGGTAGATGATCAACAGCCAGTGTAGGGGTGACATGTGGTTAGCATGTCGAGTCCCCCAGCAAAAAAAAATACCCTTACAGTTATGAATTATTACACATTCGGAATAGATAATCCTGTATATAAAGTTTGGTAAATTGGAAATCATTATCAGTGGCACCACAGCCTTATGTGTTTAATCCTAAAGTCCGTATAGGTCTTTCAACATTCCTGCCTCTCTAGCATGGTTTTAAATATCTTCTTCACTCTTCTGTGGTCACTAGCACGCAGTTTATGTCCAACTCATTCTGATCTTTTGATCTCGGTAAATTTAACAACATCCGATTCCTTAAACAAACTATAAATTTCATGACTGTATATTTTCCTCCAAACTCCATTCTCTTCCTCTGGACCAAAAATATGTCTCATGATTCTTCTTCTAAATTTCCATCAATTATTTCTCATATTCCGTCAATGACCAAATTTCAGAACCGTATATTAGCACTGGTTGCACCAATAACTTATACTTCATAATTTTTTATTTAATATTTATGATGATGATGATGATGATGATGATGATAATAATAATAATAATAATAATAATAATAATATAATATAATAATAATAATAATAATAATAATAATAATAATAATAATAATAATCGAGATCTTAAATGTTTCCTTCTACCAGTTATAATATATGGGTGCGAAACATGGACTCGTACTTTAAGGGAGGAAATGAGATTACGAATTTTTTAGAATAAAGTTCTTAGGAAAATTTTTGGACCAAAGAGATGAACAGACAGGTGAATGGAGAAGACTACATAACAATGAACTACATGGTTTTATAGGAAGTCAGATATAATAAGAACAGTTAAGTCTCGTAGACTGTGATGGGCAGGACATGTTAGGCGTATGGGGAATGAAAGACGTGCATGGAAGCTTTTTGTAGGAAAGCCAGAGGGAAAACGCCCAGTTGGTAGACCAAGAATGAGGTGGGAAAATAACATTAACTATGATTTGAGGGAAGTAGATTATACAGGGAATTATTGGAAAGCATTAGCTCAGGATAGGGATGCATGGAGAGCTTACGTCCGCGCGGCTGGACCTACGGGTTCGATAGTGCCAGTGAGTAAGTAAGTAAAAGTTTCCTCTGACCATAAAAACACATATTTGCACTGACTCTTCGCTTTTGTGTTTCAGTGCTAACATTGTTCAATGGAGTACAGAGTAGAAAATGATTAATCACAAACAGTCTGAAATACAGGAGAAAATAATTGTACACATCTAAAGGATTAACACAGCCTATTGGATACAGTCAAAGTTTCTACATACAAATAATATTTAGATTTGACCAGCCTCATGGGCTAGTAGTCAACGTTTCTGACTACAGTTCACTAGATTCCGAGTTCGATTCCCGGCAAGACCAAAGGAATTGTTATTTAAAGGCAATTATTCCTGTGGTTGCCCATGGTCTGGAATTTATGTTAAGTTTAGGAAATTACTCTCCTAGCGCTTCATTATCATTTACCATCCATTATATCATCGGAGTCCACCGCTGAGGTCTCGAGGTAGCGTGCTGCCTTGTCACGCAGCGGGCCCGGGTTCGATCCCTGATCGGGGCAGTTTTTCTGGGTGAGGTTTTTATCGGGGTTTTCCTCACCTGTAAGACAAATGTCAGGAAAACTTTAAGGCCCAAACGGTCCCCGAAATCATATGGCCATCCTTATCATTATCATCTTCATCATCATCCTTCACCTGTGTGGAAAGCAACAGGAAGCTACCACACCCACAATTCCCTAGTAAAGCTGCAAAGCATAGCATAAAAATGCTATGATTGCAGTGATGGACCTGCCCTCGGGCAGAATTACTATGGATGGATATCATCGGAGTAACGTAATTCCGCCTTCCAGGTGCTCCACCCTAAGATTCTGCCAGTGCCAGGGTAGAAAGCCAGCAATGTTATAAAAGACAGTCTGGTGGTATTGGACAAAGAAAACAATATTACTTTAGTTTTTGATGTATCCATCCAAAAACAGAAATTAAAAATAATGTTTACTAATACTTTTAGGTTTATCTAGTTAATTTGAAGTTATCGAATTCAAAGTAACTATATTTTGGGCTACTGTTGTACTAACATTAAGGTTGAACATTTAAATTAATCTATATTATAGTATATACTTTAGAACGCGACTCTATTCTTTTTAAATATGGAATGATGTCTTGACATAAAACAAAGGTGTATAAAAACAAGTTTTAAATTCTGGGAAATTCTCTCCCCTTGTATTCGTAATGGAAATTAACTTTTCCATCTGATAACTAGCCGCTGACTTTATTATTACGATCCCTTCACGGATTAAACCAAGCACAGCCTTTTAGATAATCATCACATTACGTTTTATGGCTTAGACAGAATTGACTATTATTGCTTCATGACCCACTATGTTCTCTTTTCTTTATGCCATGGACAATTTAATAATTGTTTATTGTAATGAAGCTTGTATTTTTCTATGTCATTTGTACACAAAAAATACAACTATAAACATCTAACAAAAAATATTGTAATTAAAAACATGCAATACGTACAAATGTGGATATTATTGTTATAAATTATATTTTTAGACATATATTTGATATCTTATGAAATCCATATATGCCTATTTGTTAGTCAGATTGGATAATCTGCGATTCTGCATAATCCACTGTGAATAACGTATAGCCATTATGTATAATAATAATAATAATAATAATAATAATAATAATAATAATAATACTAATGATAATAATACTAATGATAATAATGATAATCCTATAATAATAATCCTATAATAATAATAATAATAATAATAATAATATTGATAATAATGATAATAATAATAATAATGATAGTAATAATGATAATAATAATGCTAATAATGATAATAATAATGCTAATAATGCTAATAATAATGCTAATAATGATAATAATAATGCTAATAATGATAATAATAATGCTAATAATGATAATAATAATGCTAATAATGATAATAATAATAATAATGCTAATAATGATAATAATAATAATAATAATAATAATAATAATAATAATAATAATAATGCTGCTAATAATAATAATAATAATGGTAATAATAATGATGATAATACTAATAATAGTGATAATAATGATAATAATAATAGTGATAATAATAATGGTAATACTAATATAATAATGATAATAATAATAATAATGATAATAATAATGATAATAATAATAATGATAATAATAATAATAATCCCGCACCGTAGCCGGAGCTGTTTAAGGCATTAAGAATGTTGCAGAACTGCGCTGGTTTGAGTTTATATGGTGGGGGGTGAAAATTTTTCGTGGAATTTCGGCCAGTATAGGACCGGTACTCACCCAGTTAAGTAACTAACTAACACTATCGAACCCGTAGTTTCATGGTCGGGCAGACATCAACTCTCCATACATGGAGGGCCTCCCCGAATGAGTGATCAGCTCAATTCAGGGCCTTCTCCGAGACAACACGAACATTCGAGACGAAACACATTCACAGTAAAAATGACGAATATGATAATGATGACCAATTTTCGGTGTTTTTCTTCACCCATAAAACAAATGTCAGAAAATTAAACCCAAATGAACATACATTATTAAACAACAATCAATTAATGATTGTATAATAAAATTAACATTATCATTCAAAGTATATAAAAGTACTAATTTTAAAATACAATAACTTCGATTTTACGGAAATTAATATAATTTACATACTACCTTACTAGGTACAAGGAGCCAGTAGCAGCACGGAGCACGACATAATATACGTAGCTACCAGTCACAGCCATGCGGCGAATGATTATCAGTGTTTTCATTTATTAAATACAGTAATTGCTTCGGCATTACTTAAACATTTTTCAGGGGTTAATGGACTCAGTCTTCGTCCCCTTGTCAGCTCCAGTAGAAGCTGGCAGGTAACACAGTAGCCGCAAACCCAGCGGCATTCTGTGTTGTTCATCTTGTTTTCTTTTGGGTTTGGCTAAAGCCAAATGATTCCCTAACATCTTCTGAATGAACTGAATAAAATCGAATAAGCTAGAGGCCATTAACATTACATAGAAAATTAATAACTTGTGTTTTTGAAGGATGCTACTGTCTGGCAGCTTCTAATTTCAGGAGAAAGTTTTGCACTCATGATATTAGAATTCTCTCTATCAGTAGTAACATGAACTGCGGTTAAGAAGTAAAGCAGAGGATAGCAATGGCAAAAGAAGCTTGTCAACAAAAATAGAAGCATTCTCTGCGGACCCTTTGACAAAAGAATTACGGAAGAGCTAGTGAAGTGCTTCGTGTGGAGTGTAGCATTGTATGGTGCAGAGACTTGGACATTACGACGGAATGAGGAAAAGCGACTGGAAGCTTTTGAGATGTGGATATGGAGAAGAATGGAACGTATAAAATGGATAGACAAAGTAAGAAATAAAGATGTGCTAGACAGAGTGGGTGAAAGAAGAACAATGCTGGAACTCATAAAGAAGAGGAAAAGAATTTGGATTGGCCACTGGCTAAGAAGAAACTGCCTGCTGAAGGATGCCATAGAAGGAATGGTCAACGGAAAGAAAGTTAGAGGCAGAAAAAGACATCAGATGATAGACAATAATAAAATAAATGGTTTGTATGCAGATACAAAAAGGAAAGCTGAGTTAAGGAAAGAGTGGAGAATGCTGAGTTTGCAGTGAAAGACCTGCTCTTGAGCAGAACACTAAGAATGAAATGAAAATATCATGAGTGCAAAACTTTTAAAACATAGAACAGCTTTTTTTTTATTCAATGCCACAGGTTGTCATTTCGACATGTCTGGTGTTCTTTAATGGTATTGGCGTAATTGTAATCCACTTCTGAGGTTGGGGCGCATGGAAAGAGGAGTTTCGTTGCTCCGATGTGATCGGTGATGATGATGATGATGATAGTGGTGTACCAGGAGAGTTCTATATCCTAAACTTAATCTAACAAGGGAACTGTCAACAATTGCATGCCGAAAAAATATATCTGCCGTTTTAAAGTGCAAAGTACAGAAATGGAAGCCAAAATCCAGCAATGGCAGCACACTCTACGGAGCAGATGTGCATCTCTGCATGACTTAAGCACAGAGTGGAATGTGGCGGGACGCGGCGCGGACGGCGGGTTACTGAGCGTTTTACAGTCTGCCAATTCAGGAGTTGTATTACTTCCCCCTAGTTCAAATGAAGAGTTGGCCCTGGGTTTTAGTGTCTTGCAGTTAAAAACGGCAGATACATTTTTTGGACACGGTCTTTGTTCATCACAACGCTTCTCTGGAAGAAATTTCAAGGTAAGTTTTCGGCATGCAATGATTGACAGTTCCCTTGTAAGACGAATATGAATGATGATGATTATTGTAGACATATGATGTTCGGGGACCAAAATGGGCCTCAAAAGTTTCCTGACATTTGTCTTATAAGTGAGCAAAAACCCCGAAAAAACCTAACCCAGGAAACTTTTCCCGACCGAGACTCGAATTCGGGTCCATGACAAGGCAGCACGCTACCTCGAGACCACAGAGAAATGTTCTGTGTAGCTGAATTTCAAGTTACTCTGGTTTTTTTGTATTTAATTCGTGATTTGAAGACAAGAAATTAAAGTGAGAGCTAGTAATGCTATCTAATATATAACAATTGTTGGTTGATTTGTTTATTTGTTCGTACTTTATGCGCGCCCAAACCGTTGATTCGATTGTGATGGGGATTTTTGCAAAATGTTCAGGAGATTCCCGGGATAAACATAGACTATAAGAGAATTGCGATACTCAACTTCTACACCCTTTATAGTGGAAAACGTGAAAAAAAGTAGCTCTTTGGACGCTTAAATGGCTTACGCTGCCTAAACCATAATAAATACACAGCATTAATGTACACAGAATTGAATATCTCAAAAAGCTCTACAAAAAAGTTCGCGACAGCATATGTTTATCTCTTACGGATAACTCACAATAATAATTTTTATCTTTCATTGATGCCAAGAAGATCGAGACAAGTACGTAGAATCCTGTGTAAGCTTAGTAGCACATGGCGGGTATTCGTTTACGGATAAATCACAATAACGAACTTTGTCTTTTAGCCTATTTATGCCAAGAAGATCGAGATAAGTAGATTCCCGGGCAACACCCGGTAACCCGCACGGGAATCTTAAAATAATTACGATATACATTTATAATTATTTTTTTCATTTTACTTATTCAATTAATCGTTTTTCAGCTCATTTATGCCAAGAAAATCGGGATGAGTAGATTCCCGGAGAACGCCGGGTAAACAGCACAGGGTATCTAAAAAATAATTACGATACTAATTTTTCATATTAATTACTTATTTAACTAAACATAAAACATCATCTGAGGAGAATGGCAAGAAATATACTTCCAAAATTGGCATTCCAATATACCCCAACTGGACATAGGGACCAAGGAAGACCAAAACATCGGTGGAAAGATCAAGACCATCTTCGCTAGGTTTACCGTACAGGCCACATGACCTAAAACGAATTTGTTCATGATGATGATGACGATGATAAAACACATTATTTTCGTATTTTACCTCATTTATGTCAAGAAGATTGGGATAAGTAGATTCCAGGGCAAAGCCGGGAAATCAGCACGGGGTATCTAAAAAAATATAAATTTGTAATTATAATTCCTTTACTTATTCAACTAAACATAAAAGCACATTAATTTTCATTTATTTAGGCGTAGCAGCGCACGCTGGGTATTAGCTAGTTAGATATATAAATGTCCATGATATCTAATACCGTGCCAATTCTTGTTTTCTTTGCAGTTTTATTAACAAGTCCTGTAGCACTGCACCAAGGCATGGTATGGTGCCAATTAGCTAAGGCGCGACTACATGAACAACACAGTTCTTCTATATGCCTATTTCATTCTTTCCCTTTCACTGTTCATTTGAGAATTCCAATATATTGCAGTCAGACAGTTTTATTGCCTTTTCTTTATGTACGTCCTGCCCAGTTCCACTTTATTTTTTACTTTCAATTTAATTTTTATGGCCTGTTTTTTTTTTTCCAGTAATTCTGTATGAACAGGTTTTTGAAATAAACAAGCATCTCGATGTGCCCAAATTCTTCTCTATCTTCCTTGTTACTTTCATTCCATCCATACTTCCTTTCATATGACTGGTCTTCCTCTCCTATTTCCTGTTTACATCCAACTTAAAATTCGTTCCTTGTCCTGGCTATAATCCAGCTTCTGATAAACCCACATCACAAACCTGTTTATTGTCTACGGTGAGCATAAAACAGGAATTTGATATTTCGATTACTAATGAGTAACGCCATAAATAATAATCAAATTATAGAATGCCTAATTTATTCTCACAGTGCACATGAACATTGTTGATGGGTCATTCACCTCATAAGAATTTTAAGAAATCGACTTCTTACTCGCCGAAGTTTAGTGTGCACGGCTAAAGGGTAAGTACGTTAGTGCTAGTGTCGCCAAACTACAGTGCGATCAGTATAGCACTGGACAGCAGACGCGGGGATTTCACTATACACTGCTGACGCACGGCAAGGGAACAGACAGCGTAGGATCGCGGTGATACGACACACATTTTCTTAACTATTTTACAAATTGCCGCACTTACCAACTTTATTGAAGCAGTTGCTGGAACTGTTCACCTTCGTTGTCCATACATTTTTGACACCTCTTTATTAAATTTGTTGTACAGATTATGGACTGTTGAACGTGACGGAATTCTTACACCCGGGAATCGTGTTTCAAAAAGTCTTCGTACTTGACTGGCAGACTGAGTTAACAAATATTAATCATACATAAATACACGTTGTTCAGTAGAAAAATTATTAGCCATTATACAGTTTACATTTTACACTTATACACATGTCATTCAGTTTACACTTATACACGCCTGTTTTATAAGATACAAATTTTAAAATTGAAATAACGTATACACACGTCATTCAGTACACGAGGAAAAGCGAGGAGCACCTTATCCACTCGAAGCACACAATCTGACTGCCACCGTGAATGCGTGGGATGTGCTTGTATACTGCTGAGTCTGCGCACATTTCAAGACCCATGTTTGCACGTACAAGCCTTCGTCACCGCACAGCACAAACCCCGCGTCTGTTGTACAATGCTATACTGATCTCACTGTATTTCTACATGGAAGGGAGAATCCCTACACATTTGAAAAATCATTATAAGGAGTCAAATTAGTCATTTAGTCGACGATTACTGAAGGTTTCGGATCATTTAAAATCACAGTGTTTGTTATCTCTCTATTACCAGCTTCACAACACAAGGCAGAGGAGGAGAATTGGCAATATGTAAAGAGGAAAGCAATGGAGGGACAGCTCGTTATCAAGTAGTAACATGGTTGCCGCATTATTCATTTGGTTAACGACTACTCTAGATGTCGGATAATTTAAAAAGCACTGTATTTGTCAGCGTCCCGCGCCGTGGCCGAGTGGTTAAGGCAAGAAGCCTTGGCCCAGAACTATAGGACTTGCGCAAGTTCGAGTCCCCATGGGGGAAGAAATTATCTCATGGAATTTCGACCAGTATGGGACCGGTGATCACCCAGCATTGTGAGGCATTTGGGTAGCTACAATAATAGCGATTCCAGGTTGAGAAGACCAGCTATAACGGCTAGGAACACGACATGCTGACTACATGTCACCCCTACGCTGGCTCGCTTATCGCCTATCTCTGATAAACCATGTGGATGTGAGGCCAGCAGCCGGCTGATAGGCCAAGGGCCTTCTCAGACTGTCGCACTTGGAGAGTTATTTGTCAGCACTCCCCTCTCAGTCAAATAACACGATACAGGGGGCAGGAAGTGACAACATTGTAAGAGAAGGTAGAAAATCGACAGCACATTCCTAGCATATTTTCTGCGTGCAGATTTAACTTAGGCGAGTAATAGAACTTTTGGTTCTAGACCATCGACTTATATTTATATACAGGCTGTTCGGAAATTCCCACTATAAACTTCTAGGACTCGTAGAGGGGACTGAGTAGATAACGTTTTGAATAAGAACCTTTGACTGGAAACGTACCGTTCTTGTGCTGCAGGTACAAGTTCGCATTAAGCTTTTAAATCTCCCGCGTCTGCCTGGAATAAATGGATAATAATTTAATGATTTATGACTCAATTAATTACATTTACATAACCCAACATTCACTGATTTCATGACAAGGGAAACATAAATAAACTTTACTTTTATATTGACTTAGGCTTTCACGGCCGGAGTTACTATGATGATCTTGAAGAAGATCTCCGGGTTGTTGGCCGTGGTCTTGAGGCTTGTAGTTCCCCGACGTCTCGCCAGAGACTGCGCCCGGCTTCCTCAAGATCATCATATAAACTTTACTTTGTCACTGTAAGAATACGATGAGAAGGAATGCAAGACAACCGACCTGCAAAAAGAGCTAAAGAAGATAGACCAATGGACGGGAGTAAAACAAGAGGAAGACCAACCAAGAGATGAATAGACAGTGAATGCACATCCAATACGTCTTCTTCCGAGGAGTGATTTGGGAAATAAACAGGATGAAAATCCTACAAATGATGATTACGAAGAGAATAATGTATCTTAAAGGATGTATTGCCAATTTAAGGATTAATTGAATTGCATTATATACCGATACATTGCGACGAAGCAAACATGGCAGCTAATAGTAACTTTTTAATTTTGGGTTTTACTCGGATATCCCAGATTTTTTTTTTGAAAATACCTTCCTAGTTTTATTTTAATAGCATATACCGTGTTTCGTTATGAATTATCGAAAATTTCGATTGCTAGAGCGATTTTTAAATTTTCGTTTCCTACACTTAATTGTCCGATTTTGCTGGTTAACGAACTCGACCTTTTTTTTTTAATGATTTTTTAAAATTAAGATGTCTTGGCGCAGAGCAAAGTGTTTTGCGCTGGTTCGAGTTCCATGGAGAAGACATTTCCTCATGGAATTTCGACCAGTATGAGCTCGGTGCCCACCCAGCGGCTCCAGGGTGAGAAAACCACATATAACGGCTGGGGGACCCGATATGTTGACCACGTACCATACTACATCCGTTGGATGACCGTCTACCTCTGTGATTAAACACGTGGATTCGAGCCGACTATTAGGGCAAGGGCTTTCTAGGCCTGTCGCGCCATGGAGTTACATCTAGGTTATTTATTTTATGATACTTATAAGCGGAACATGATATACAGGGTGGCGCATAAGTCTCTATACAGGTAACATACTTGAATAAGGTCTACTTTTAAAGAGTATGTTCGATGCGTTCCCTGTCACACGCCATGCGTAGGTTAATCCGATCCACCCAATCATGTATAAATTAGAATACAATAAAACTTTCTCAAAGCGGAATCCCATGGGACCATTTTGTTTCCACATTGAACAAAATTCCGCACTATAAAAAACTAAAACTTATTAATAATCTTACATTTTAGAGTACCGTATACCGGTATGTCTTTTTTATGTTCCTTGGAGTAATTGTAGTTCCGCTGCCGTTTAAAATGAAGTGTACTATGTATGAGCGACTTCGACGGTAACGCGCGAAAAGACAGTCCCATTTCGTCAGCGTTAAAAATGTCTCTTAGGCGCGTATTCTGAAATTAAAGTATGCAGTTTCGGTTTTCGTTCACTAACTACACTTTCGTCCACAGTCTTTGATTCCCTGCAAATTTCATTCCACACTACATTGTGTTGTCTTTTAAAACTGTCGAGCCAACCTTAAGATTCCTTGAAATCGTTATTCCCTTAGGGATTTATCAAGAGCTAAAGCTTGATTTTGGAGCATCGGTCCGCAAATGTTTGGAGATTTATCTTCAATCACTTTCAACTTCTCGCTTAATGAGAATGATACATACGTTTCAGCCATCTTTATTCCGTAAATTCAGAAAGATCGGTCTCAGAACTTAACTAATTTAAGATTTTACAGCGCAATTGTTATTTGCAAGACAGGTATCTGTGTTTCGCATAACGGGTGTGCAATGAAGCCAATCTATACAGTAAAAGCTCCTTATTCGCGGGGGATATGTTCCACAAATATGCCGTGAATACAGAAACCGCGAATACGGAATGGTAATTTGTATGGGTATATAGAGGATACGTTCCAAGGTTACAGAATAAAATAAAAATTATCAAAATAAAATTAATTAATGAGGGATTTTGAACAATTTCTATTAACTGTTACTGTCAGGTTTAGGCAAGGACTTAAAGAACTTAGTAATGTTTTCTTATTTTGCCGCTTTTAAAAGGACTTTCAATTAAGATTGATATCCAGCTGTGAATTCTGCGATATCATTTCTTATTTTGTATTCGGATTTCTTGATTCATTGGCATTGAAACAGCGTGATATAGATGCAAACGACTCGCCAACGCGTATAAACGGTCAAGCACTTTTATTTTTACTTTAAGCGGCAACACTAAATTTTTTTCTCTTCGGTACTAATTATTTTTCTTTCCTTTTACTCGACATTATAAACTGAGAACAAAGCACAAGGGACACGTGTTATTCAATCAAAATTATTGCAACGAACAAGTTGAAACAATAATATACCTATCGTGACGATGGAGGCATTTATCAAAGTAGATATCGGCTTGTGAAATATTATTTGTAAAAGCCGTCTTGGCACCTGCCTTCAGAAAAAAAAAACTGCTGATGGTTTAATAAATATATATATATACCTTTCTGCTTTATAATTTTTTCATGAATTGTGTAGAAATATTCTGTTTCCGCGTTGGACAGATTCCGTTTTATGCAAAATAAATACTCGTACAATTACTATTATTTCGCCGGGACTAATAAATTCGTTCACATTGGACAGATTTCCACATTATTCACGTTCCGGATTAAACCTGTTTTACTGTATAAATATATACAATAGAATATAAATACATGTAAATGAAAAGGCAACATCATCTATATGGAGACTTATGCGCCATTCTTTATAATAATGCAAATATGTAATGTAACGCAATACAATGAAATATAATGGAAAATTATCAAATTAGGCTATATTTTTATCGTAATTTGTAAGAACATTTTCTATTATCTTCTTTTGTTATTTATTCTTATAGATTTTGTAGATAGTGTTGACTGCATATACATGGTGACGTCACACTGCATTCTGGTGTTTTAACCTTGAAGAGGCATGCGGGTAGAGGTCATGGACCAGGCGAGATGTTCCGAGCCCAGAGGTAGGTATCTTGCATTATTCATAAGTACCATCTTCCTCCAAAACCTTCTCATTTCCAGCTAACAGATCATTTCTCAAGTAAATCGTGTCGTGTGAACTCAGTAATTAATTATATTTACATAATCAACTGTCACACTACATTCCACATGATGATACTCTCAGCAACAGACAATATAATCGGTTTAACTTAGAAAAAAACATTAATAACACTGGTCAACATGATTTTTGTCTCATGAGTACCAATAGTTCTACTTAATGCAGTTTTTTTATCGTGTTTTCAAATATGTATTCGGAATTTCTCCATCACCCACAGTTTTTTTTATTTCAATTTGAATTAATGGATTTAAATAATTATTTTGTTAATAAACGTTTTTTCGTCCATTTGTCCATTGTAAAATAAAACCAAATGAGCTAACTCAGGCGATTTCAGCTATGGAAAAGGGATATCAAGGCAAATGGAATCCTAAAATGCTGGCCGATTATGGCTAGAAACTAAAATAATCAATTTAATTATTTCAAGGAGTAGTTTATTTTAAAATATAAGTTTTCATATATTTTAATTAAGCCTGATACACCAGGTACAAAAATAACAAACTCTTAAAATAAATAAAATTATCCTTTGGAACATCAAGAGGGATGCTCCACAGGCGAAATATAGCAGAAAATCGTTATTTCTTACTTTGTAAGTGAGTCCGAATGTTCGAATATTTTGTAGTTACGAATGTAAAAATATTAAAGTGTTTGAAATTATAAATGCCTGTCTCTCGGAAACCATGCGTGATAGAGAAAAACCGATATCAGAGAATATAGAGAGAAATGGTTTACACACGTGGAAAGAATGAATGTATCAAGATTACCAAGAGCAGCATTCAACTACAAGCCAAGAGGTTCAAAAAATGTAGGAAGGCCAGCGAAAAGATGGACAGAACAACTGTGAGGCGGAACAGGCAATTTGCCTAGCCCGTGTAGTGAAGAAGAATATATTTGAATTCAGGAGAAAAAATACTATAAGAATCACATATTTTTCTTTCTGAGACAAAAAAGGAAAGTTTATTTTTTTGTTGCTCAGTGTTATTGTCCTCTTCTTTTAGTGAATTCAGAAGGTATTGAGGAGACTTTTCATGAAAATATTATAACTTTTCTGACTACTTTTGGTTCCCACAAAATCATTGTTGTAAAGTTTTCTCCATTTACATGTCTGTTCGTCTCCCTTTGGTCCATTAAGTTCCCTAAACCATTTATACTCAAACTCACATAATCATTCCCCCTCTCCTATAATAAGAAGAAGTGGTTCTCATCAACATAACTATACTAAATAATATAGAAGAATCACTTTTTAACGCATTTTTTGTTTAGCATTTTTAGAGAGTTTGGGATGACAAGAGTTCCTGTAATGCGTTTCCAGAGTTGAGCCTATGTTTAATTTCCTTCTTGGTCTCATTTGTGTTCATTATCGTTCCTGGGTATTTTAATTCGTCACTTATTCAACATTTCTGTAATGAGTTTCCAGAGTTCAGCCTATGTTTAATTTTTTTTCTTGATCTCATTCCTGTTTATTATCGTTCCTAGGTATTTGAATTCCTCACTTCTTCAAAATTTATTTTGTTTGTTGTTAATTGTTCATTCCCATTTAATAATGTATTTCTACGTGTCACATATATTTAATTTTACTGAAATGTCCCATTTCCAGTTTATTTGTGTGTGAACATTTTAGTATTTCCTCACCATCGCCTAATAACAAGTTCGTCGCCGTGGCGTAGTCGGTGAAGACCCTACCTTCCACTCCGACGACCCGGGTCCGATTCCCGGTGGGGTAGGGATTTAAAAAAGTCTCCACTTTGGGTCTGTGTGTGTGTGTGCTGTCCATAATGCCCAACTAAGTGCATATTTCCTAATAATAAGAAATAAAATTAAAAAAATAACACTGAGCAACAAAAATAAACTTTTTTTTTGTCTCAGAAAGAAAAATATAGGATTCTGATAGCATTTTTTTTCCTGAATTCAAATATGATACGCCTATCGGTTTTTCTCCATCACGCAAGGTTTCCGAGAGACATGAATTTATAATTTCATACACTTTCATATTTTCTACATTCGTAACTACACAATACTCGAACATTCGGACTCACCTAGAAAGTAAAAAATTACGATTTTCTGCTATATTTAGCCTGTGGAGCATCCCTCTTAATGGTCCAACAATAATCGGCCAGCATATTAGGATTTCATTTGCCTTAATATCTCTTTTCCATAGCTTAAATCTCCTGAGATAGCTCATTTGGTTTTATTTTACAATGGACAAATGGACGAAAAAAAAAACGTTTATTAAAAAATAATTATTTAAATCGATTAATTGAAATTGAAATAAAAAAAATTCTAGGTGATGGAGAAATTCCGAATACATATTTGAAAACACGATAAAAAAAACTGCATTAAGTACAACTATTGGTCTTCATGACACAAAAATCATGTTAACCAGTGTAATATTACATCATCAGTATGCTTAATAATAGTACTATATCATTAGTATTATATCAAGAACTGATTAATACCATTAAGTTACACGCCTTCTCTATCCACTAAAGATTTCATTGCAATTTGCTTCTTGTAGTACAAAATTTGACTAATAGAGAACATAGTGCATTTCATTGCTTTAAATAATTGTGAATTTCAAAAGAATAATTATATTTATTGATATAAATTACTAGATGAAACCTTTAAAAAGTCAGTAGACACGACAAATGAAGCATAATATGTGCCATTTAACCACTAATGTATAGGATGAATTACACTTGTATTATTGTATTATATTTAATTAGCTAAGATAAAGCAAACTGCAATTGCTTGCCTCAATGGAATATTGTGGGATACAAATGTAAGTAATAAAAATGAAATTAATACATGTAATACAATTGTTAAAAGCATCATTACTTATGGAGCAGAATTTTGGCCATTAACAACAAAAACTTATAAGTATAATTTGGCAACAGAAATTATTTTATACGAAGGGAAGCAAGAATTTCAAGAAGGGGAAAAAATAGAAACTCAGTTATAAGGGAGAAAATGAAGATTGAAGACACTATTTTAGATAATATTAAAACTCAGCAATTAAGATGGTACGGACATGTCCAGCGAATGGAAGAGGATCGGCTACCAAAATGTGTTTTGGAGTGGAAACCTGAAGGAAGACGAGGCAGAGGAAGACCTAAAACTTCCTGGAGTCAGGAATATATCTATATATGAAGGAGAAATATTTACAACCAGGAGATTGGATGGATCGACAAAATTGGCTGTTAGGAATCGGACGATGTCAAACACATTAATCAACCGATGATCTATCTACTAGCTAAGAGTTTATCGCTGTGGTTTCGGGGTAACGTCGTTACCTTTTATGCAGCTGGCCCAGGTTGAACTTCACTCGGGGTAAGTTTCCTGGATGAGGATTTTTTCGGGATTTTTCTCAACTGAGGACAAATGTCAGGAAACGTTAAGACCCGAATAGTCCGCGAAAATTAATTGGCCATCATAATCATCATCCATATCATATTCATTTTGAATAACTGAGTAAATTGTGTATATTGTCTTGTCTTAAATATTAGTGTTGTGTCGAAAGTGGTCATGGCATTGAGCTGATCACTCATCCAGGACGGCACTCCATGTGCTTCTATGGTCAGAAGGTATCTGTATGATCCAGAGTTGCAAATTTTCTCTCGAAAGGTCGTTTCCCTGTAAGTCCCATATGGCGTGGGAAATGTGTAAGTACTAAGGTAAAGAGAGAGATGATGGTAATGATAATAATAATAATAATAATAATAATAATAATAATAATAATAATAATAATAATAATTTATAACAGTAGCCTTTGCAGATGACCAGATTTTAATAGCAAAACAGAAGACGAATTACAAAGATTGCTATATAAACTAAATGAAATATCAAAATAATACAATGTGAAAATATCATCAGAAAAAAAATGGCTTTCAAGGGCGCTCATCCAGTTCGGACAAAAATAATATTAGGAAATGAACCAATAGAACAAGTGGTAAGATATAACTTCCTGTTGCGAAAAAAATACCATACACAACGGAAACATAACAAACTAAATGAGTTTAATTATATAACAGGAACATTAAAAATAACTTTGAAAATAAAGTCAGGAAAGACTCTAAGGCACGTGGACTATATCGACTATTACGTGAAACCTGACGTTTATTAAATACTAACCTAGCTTGTCTCATACAAGCTTCTAATATGCAGAGTCTGTAGCTGGGCCCTTGTTTACAGACGATTTCACCTTTCTTTGAGTATACCACTCGTAGGATAACTATAATCATCAATGCTATTATAGTACGGCTAATCTATCTTTCCTATCTTTTAATATAAACGACTGATCATGAAGGAATCGGGAACGTGCTCTACAGCATGCAATTCTCAGGTTCAAGCTTACTACAAGACAGCTATATAATTCGTAATAATCAGACATCAAGATTCTTAACTAAAATATAAATTTAATTAATACTGAATGAAAAACAAACAATATAATTAGCTGTCTAAACTTGAATATAAACATAATAAATAGAAAACAATAAAGAACGAACAGTCGTGATTTAAATATAACCTTAGTATACATAATAAGTTCTTACATTCTTCTTCCACTATCGTACTTAAAAGTCTTCATTCACTCCAAATTAATAACGTCCTTCTAACAGCTTCTTCTAGAACTGAAAATGAACAGTCCTCGGCCAGGGATCTTTGCCTTGATCCCCGGCGACCTTCCTGGAACCAAACTTTACTTCGACTGTTAACGATACCAGTCTCCGCGTCTCGGACGTAAGCATCGGCGCACACCAAACCGCGCCGATGACGTAAGGAAAAGGAGTAGGAGGGGATGAGAAGGGAAGGAACGAGCACCGAACACAGTCTTTGATAACCACAGAGGATAAACAAAGTACGTCACAGTACGTCAACGGCAGTAAATTTTCGTCATCACGGCACAACTCTATAATGAAATTATACAAGACAGTGACAGTTCCTATTATTACTTACGGATCCGAAACATGGACAGTGACAACACAACAGTCTGCCAGAATATAAGCTGCTAAAATGAAATTCCTCAGACAAATAGCAGGATATCAAAGAACACACAAAAACACAACACAGAAATAAGACAATAACTACAATTAGAAGAACTAAACACAGCAATAGTGAAATACAGAACAAACTGGAAAGAATACTTAGCAAGGATGACTGAGAATAGAATACCAAAAGCAGCATACAACTATTCACCACGAGGAAGAAGAAGTTTGGGAAGACCAAAGAAAAGATGGAAACTGCAGCAATTTGGAGCCGGAACAGGCTAGTATAGTGAATAAGCCTAAACCGTGACGAACAACAACAACAATAATAATAATAATAATAATAATAATAATAATAATAATAATAATAATAATAATAATAATAATAATAATAATAATAATAATAATAATAATACATTATTATTATTATTATTATTATTATTATTATTATTATTATTATTATTATTATTATTATTATTATTATTAGTAGTAGTAGTAGTAGTGGTGATAGTAGTAGCAGTAGTAGTAGTAATAGTAGTAGTAGTAGTAGTAGTAGTAGTATCAAACAGGAAAGGTTGAATATAGAGGCATTGTAATTTTATAAGCGAGATATGGAGGACCAAAGCTTGTTTTATGTAAGGGTGATAAAGAAGGTAAACATTACCTAGTTCAAACATTGGGACGGAACCCATTTTTCTTAGAATAAATAAACGGCCGCATCCGCCGAAACAGAGTTGAGGCCCACATTGTAATTGTAGATGAATTCCGCGAAATAAAGGGCGTCCTTTCGATTTAAAGTTTTAATATCTAACTTTGAGTTCTTAGAAGTAATTTGTTTTCAAATTTCTTCCAAACATTATACTTAAGGGTTGTAAGTGTTTATTATTGTTTATGATGGTTAAGCTAAGCAATAAATTAGTTTTATTTCTGAAAATGTGTTAGTGTGCTATGTAATCTACAGTTGAAGCGACGAGCGCATGATGCTGACCGATATTTTTATAAAATGGAATTAAATCCTACACGTTATTTTTCTTATGATTTTTAGGTTCTCGCGGAAATAATTTTTAAGTTACGAAATACATTTTTATTTTTTTTCCTTGTGCTTTTTTCTCTAAGATTTTTAAGATCCTTATACACACACACACGCATACGCGCACACACACACGCCAACAAGCACGCACGCACACAATCACACAAGCACGTACGCACACAGCACGCATGCACACAAGCACACACGAACACAAGCACACACGCACACAAGCACACACGCATATATATATATATATATATATATAATGAGACATAACACCCTGTCAGTTTTAATAAAACGCCCATTATGAAATTAGTATTTCCTTTAAAAAAAACGTTAAACTAAAAATATATAAAACTATTATTCTACCAGTTATATTATATGGATGCGAAATATGGACTCTTACTATAAGGGAGGAAAGGAGATGACGAGTATTTGAGAATAAAGCTCTTAGGAAAGTTTTTGGACCAAAGAGGGATGAACAGACAGGTGAATGAAGAAGACTGCCTAACAGTGAACTACATGGTCTTTATAGGAAGCCAGATATAATAAGAATAGTTAAGTCTCGTAGACTGCGATGGGCAGGGCATGTGGCATGAATGGGGATGAAAGACGTGCATGGAAGCTCCTTGTAGGAAAACCAGAGGGAAAACGCCCAGTTGGTAGACCAAGAATGAGGTGGGAGAATATCATTAACTATGATTTGAGGGAAGTAGATTATACAGGGGATGATTGGAAAACATTAGTTCAGGATAGGGATGTATGGAGAACTTATGTCCGCGCGGCCATGAACCTACAGGTTCGATAGTGTCAGTGAGTTAGTTAGTTATTATTATCATTATTATTTTTATCATTATTGTTATCATTATTATTATTATTATTATTATTATTATTATTATTATTATTATTATTATGGTTCACCTCTGTGCTCTTAGGGTAACGCTTATGCCTTGTACGCAGCGATGGGTTCGATCCCCGGTCGGGACAAATTTCATAGTGAAGTTTTTTTCGCGATTTTTCTTCACCTATAAGACAACTCACGGAAAACGTTAAGGCCCTAAGATCCCCGAACATAATTTATCCTGTATTAAATGTTCGTGTTGTCTCGAAGGTGACCCTGGGGATCGAGTTGATCACTCATCTAGGGAGGCCTTCCATGTCCAAAATGTGTGTGTATGATTAGTAACAAATACTCTCCCGACAGCTCGTGTCCCTGTAAGGCGTGGGTGGCGTGAGATGTTCCTATAAAGGGAGAGATTAAACTAAGGCAGAGAGAAAATGTACCAATTTATTATTTTTATATACTCACGAATATACTCGTAATTTTAGAACAACATATAAATGTGATTTATTTTTTTAGTTCTTTACGAATATAATTTTCCGATCATGATCAAGATAAGGCCGAGACAATGTAGCAGTTGTGACAATATTGAGTCTCCTATGCTTCAATATTTATAACAGAGCATATATCAGAACAGAGTTAGTTCTACCTGTTTGCAGTAAAGTCTGCAAAACTCAATACAACATTCTTTATAAAGAATGGGTATCATTATCTTTTGAACAAAATATATATATAAAGAATGTAGTCGGATCATCATCTGGTGAGGGTGAAAATAAAATAACGGTTATAGCTTATGATAGGGACAAACGCTGAAGATGAATCTGAATTAAAAATTGAGAAATTATGATTTGCGCATCAAAATTGCTGATAGATGGAATGTTCAGATGGAAATGTTGCAACCAAAGAAGAAACTGTGATATAACTCAGATAGAATATGGAAGACTATAAGAGACACACCATCAGAAAGCATAAATTATTCTTAACCCTTAAATTGGCAAAACACAAATTTCTTCTGTTGGTTATTTAAATGTGGCGGACCGCAGTGAAAACGGAATCTTGTGTAACTCTTATTATTAGGTATATTGTATAATTAGACACACATTTAAGTGGTTTATTTTTATTCGTTTTCTTCAGATTTATTTAAAAATATTGAGTTAACTAAAGCAACTGATGTATCCAAAAGGATACATTACGAATTTAAGGATTAAAAAAGAGGCTAAAATAAGAAATAGTTCGATGCAGAATGTGCCAACATTGTAAAGAAAAGAAAGCTATTAAAAAGTAATTGATTGTACGAGGCAAATAAACAAAGTTTAGAATAACTGGGTTACATCAGACGGGAAACCACTTGATTTTTAAAGAGTAAAGATAATTATATAAGGGAATTAGAATAACAATTAAAGAGTTTAAGGCTAGAACAAAAAAACAAGATTGAAAATGGGGATATCATTACATATTCCAGGAGTGTATTAAAGAGAAGGAAAAAGTACCTTAATCGGCTATTAAATGTGTATTCAGAACAGAATATTGAGGAGGATTATTTACAAACAATATAAATATTAATCACATAGTTAAGTGCATAAAAATTTGGAATTGTGATTGAAAAATTAAATATGTATAAAGCATGAGGCTCAGATGGGATGCCAGCAGAATTGATAAAATCAGGGGGGAGAAAAATTGATGGTTAAGATAAATTAATCTCTTAGTATGATTTGGGAAAAGAGGCTCATACAAATTAATGGAAAGAATCGATTATATACCGTACTAATCTATAAGAGAGGAGATAATACTGGTTGTAACAACTACAGGAGCATCTCACTATTTTCAACTTCGTACAAAATTACAATAAATATAATATTAGTATCCAGACTTACTCCCTGTATTGACAACGTAATGCAGTAAGTGATCATCAGTGTGGATATAGAAGAAATAGTCTACAATAGGTCAGATAATTAGAATCATACAGATATAAGAAAATAAATGGTAATATAATATAAATGTACATAAATTAAATATAAACTTGAAAAAGCATACCATTGAATTAAGAAGGAGTAGTTATATATATATATATATATATATATATATATATATAAATAATGTTAAACTGAAAATATACAACATTGTTATTCTTCCAGTTGTAAGAATATAATAATAATAATAATAATAATAATAATAATAATAATAATAATAATAATAATAATGGATGGGAAGTATGGGCTCTTACTTTAAAGGAGGAGAAAAGATTACGGATATTTGAGAATAAAGGTCTTAGGAAACTTTTTGATTCAAGGAGAGACGAACAGACAGGTGAATGGAGAAGACTTCATAACAGTGAGCTACATTATCTTTATTGGAAGCCAAGTGTATTAAGAACAATAACGTCTCATAGATTCAAATAGAACATGTGGCACGACAGAGGAATGAAAAAGATGCATGGAAACTTCTTGTACCAAAACCAGAGAGAAATTGCCAAATAGGTAAGCCTAGAATGAGGTGAATGAATAATAACTTATTAACAATGATTTGCGGAAGATAAATTATACAAGGGATGATTAGAAAACGTTAGCTAAGGATGGGGATGTATGTAGAGCTTATGTATTCGTGACCATGAACCACTGAGTTTGATAATGTCAGTGAATTAGTTAAGAATAAATGCATGATTTCTATTATAGTTAGATCCTAACCAATATTGTATTAAATAATGATAATATTAAATATCGAATATTGGCTTTACTTGCTAGAAATGTAATGTGTTGATTTCCATTTTAAAGTGCTCTTATTTAAGAGACCGCTAGATGGCGTTAGTGGAACAAAAGTTTACTGCTACATGGCGCACGGAAATCGTATTAGTATAAGAGAAAAATCTATGTTTAAGGTTCGGTTTCACCAACAGAGGTAACTGTATTACGCCAGTTTAAGCTATGCGTTATACACGGGGAAAACTGGCGTAATACAGTTACCTCTGTTGGTGAAATTGCCCCTACATCGTGATGTCTAATAGCTTAAATCGTTAAAGCACTGGTGTACAGAACTAGAGATATTGGGTTCAAATCCCGATTTAGGCACATATTTTTCTCTTCAAATTTAATGACATCAATGTACAACTGTATTTATTTTTATAGATCCTCATGAAAATAATTTTTTATCTCGTCATAAAAGTACAAACTTATTATATCCTCACGAATGTTCTTTTACACAATGCTATAAGCCTACATATGTAGAGTGTTGCAAAAAAATAAAAACGCCTACAACAGAGGTGAGGTAGAATATTGAGATATGTTGATAATTTTTTAACAAGGTACCAATGTCCGGAAATGATGCGTTTTCACACTATGATTAGTTAATTATGTCTCGAGATCAGTGTTATTTCCAAGGATTTGAAGACTCATTACTTGACAACAAATCACAGGTACGAAACCTGTGATACGTGGCTTCGCAAAGGAATGTGGATGCAACACGACGGAGCTTCAGTTCACTTCGATGCCAATGCGAGGAGACATTTGGATACCAAGTACCCAGGTCGATGGATTGGCAGAGGGGGACCAGTCCCATGGCCTCCGGGATCACCCGACCTTAACCCTCTCAACTACGTTTTGTGGGGCGACATGAAACAGTCTGTTTATTAGTCTCCAGAAGAGTTACTTATGGATCTGATAGCCCGAATCCACGCTGCTACAGAAATAATTCAAACGAGGCTAGGCGTATTTGAACGTGTGCACCAATTACTACACCGCCGATGTTCGCTCTGCAATGAGATGGGAGGTGAATATTTTGAAAACTTTATGTGTCTGTGACAGTATTGTCAAGTATTGAGTCTTGAAATCCAACTAACGGAACTCTTGAGAAGTCAGCTACCCGTAGTGTAAAAATGCATCACTTCCGGACATCGATAAGTTATTAAAAATGATTCATGTCCTCAATATACCACCTCACCTCTTTTGTCGGGTTTTTTTTTCAACACCCTGTATATATAATTTTATAATTATTTTATATCCTTCCGAATATATATTTTGTTCATGAATCATATATGTTCAATACAATTAGAGTAACACCTTACATATTTTTATTATTATTATTATTATTATTATTATTATCATTATAAATTAAATGTGTGGTAAATTTAACTGCAATAGTTATATTGCGATGTTTATATAGGTTATTTCTGTATTAAGTCTGATAAGTTCTATCTTTCCCTAGAGACTCTTGTATCTCTGGATTTGAGATTTCACTTCTCACTTGACACACTCTGACATTGATGGGATTATGAGGATCTGGTTTAATTGTTGTACACCAGATGGCCCTGCTGTTATCTAAAGTTAATTTCTTATGAATATGAATGAATAACCCTTTATGCATTAGAGGGAATATTGATATCCCATCCTCTCATAAAATGTTAAAAAATATATAAAACTATTATTCTTTCATTAACACTACATGGATACGAAACATGGCAGAGAGAAGAAAATATTACAATGTATTTGAGAATAAAGTATTTTAGTAAAAAATTGGGCCATAGAGAGACGTGTGGTAATAGTCCTGGTCACTCCACTGGGAAGCATAGGGCCTTGCTGAAAGCTCACCAACGAACTCTGTTATTTGCCAATGCCTTAATTTCATTCCATACCTTCCCTGCCTGTTCAGCTTCATCCCTGATGGTATTACAGTACTCCATGTTGCCACTTCCTCCTTCACAATCCTTAACGGTTCTAATCAAATGCCATTTTTGTGATATTATCGTCCTCTCTCCTTAACTCATGACCAACCAATTTCCATTTTATAAATTTAATTTCTTTATAAATTTAATTTCTTTATAAATTTAATTTTGATTCGTTCTTATCCAAAGTTCTTTATTTGGTGTAATCTCTGGACATTACATATCTTGGGTATATCATATATCTCAGGCAAAGACTTAGAAAGATTAAAGAGAGACGAACTGACATGTAAATGATAAAACTACATAACAACAACACGATCTTTCGGAAAAGCAAATATATAAAAATAATAAGACACGTAAACTGCGATTGGCAGTACATATGGTACGGATGCGTAAATGAGAGAGGCGTATAAAAACTTCTTTAAGGAAAAACTGTTGGAAAATATTCAGTAAGTAGGCCGGGAATGAGGTGGGAGATTAACTTACAAGGTTGGTGAATTATACAGGCAATGATTGGAAGACATTAGGTCAGGATAAGAGTATAAGAGACTTATGTCCGCAAGACATGAGCTTCCGTGTTCGATAATTCCAGTGAGTTACAGTTAGTATGGTTCATGTCTACGGGGTTTCTATCAACATCAATTTTGATTATTTCTATATCCAGAAGTAGACATTTTAATTATACCGGATTTGGAATAATTTCCCATTTCGACTTTAATTTTTTTAAAATTAGGCTAATTTCTGTATGTCAAGCTTGGTTTCGATGAAAAATAAATAATAGTTTTAAAAAACTAAAAGAACACGCTTTATTAGAAAACTAAAAAATGAAAAATAATTTTAATTTCCAATACGCTTGGGATAAAATAAAGTGGTCAACAAAAAATCATCTCCAACACATATAGAATAAAATTAGAGTTATCAACAAAAGAAAATAATTTTACCATCAAAAGCGTGGGGTGCTCTATATCAATTAATATATTTGATAATAAACAGATATTGGTAAAAGTAAGCTCTCTAAGAAGAAAATGTAAAAATCATAAAAAGCACCCCACGCTTTTGATGGTAAAATTATTTTCTTTTTGTTGATAACTCTAATTTTATTCTATATGTGTTAGAGATGATTTTTTTGTTGACCACTTTATTTTATCCCAAGCGTATTGTAAATTAAAAATATTTTTAATTTTTTAGCTTTCTAATAAAGCGTGTTCTTTTAGTTTTTTTTTACTACTGTTTATTTTTTATTTTTTAGTTTTAATATTTTACAGAATATGATAAAAATATAAATATCTTTAAATTCGATACTATTGTAGTATGAGCTAAAAGTAATACTCTTCTATAAAAAAAACCCTCCCAGCCGGATTAGAACCAGCGACATATGGATTACAGAAATTATATACCACTAAGATTTCACTACTCTACCAACTGAGCTCTTACAACGATTGACTAAAAACTCGACAAGTCCGCAACCTATTATATCAGTTTTCATTTTTTTGATTTTCGGATGATTCTGGCCAGGATTTTAGAAACAAAATATGAAATTATTATATTGTCATGAGTCCTCTACACGTATACAAAGTTTCAAGTCGATCCAATGTTTCTAAGTGGGTGAAAATCGCGTTGAAAGATTCCGTTACATTGATACAAAAACACGTTTTTTTTTTTTATTTTCTGATGATTATGGCCAGGATTTTAGAAAATAAATATGAAATTATTGTATTGTCACGGGTCCTCTACAAGTATACAAAGTTTCAAGTCGATCCAATGTTTCTATATGGGTGAAAATCGCGTTGAAAGATTCCGTTACATTGATACAAAAACACTTTTTTTGATTTTCTGATGATTATGGCCAGGATTTTAGAAAATAAATATGAAATTATTGTATTGTCACAGGTCCTCTACAAGTATACAAAGTTTCAAGTCGATCCAATGATTTTAAGTGGGTGAAAATCGCGTTGAAAGATTCCGTTACATAGATAGATAGATAGATATACAGGTCAAGCTAATATAAAGCGTGTAAAAATGTAATATATAGAAACGAATGTTTGTTTGTTTGTATGTATGTTTGTTTGTTCGTACTTTATGTGCGGCCCTACCGTTGATCCGATTTCGATGGTGCTTTTTGCAAAATGTTCAGGAGATTCCCGGGGTGAACATAGACTATAAGAGAGTTGTGATACTCAACTCCTACACCCTTAAACATCGCCCTTTGTAGTGGAAAATGTGAAAAAAAAGTAGCTCTTTGGACGCTTTAATGGTTTACGCTGCCTAAACCATAACAAATACACAAAATTAATGTACACAGAATTGAATAGCTCAAAATTCTCTATAAAATGTCCGTGACAGCACATGTTTATCTCTTACGGATAACTCACAATAACCATTTTTGTCTTTCATTGATGCCAAGAAGATCGAGACCAGTACGTAGATTTCTGTGCAAGCATAGCAGCACATGACGGGTATTCTTTTACGGATAACTCACAATAACGAATTTTGTCTTTTAGCTCATTTATGCCAACAAGTTCAAGATAAGTAAATTCCCGGACAACACCGGGTAATCAGCACGGGGAATCTTAAAGTAATTACGATGTACATTCATAATTATTTTTCACTTTACTTATTCAACTAATCATAAGAAGTACATTAATTTTTGTCTTTCAGCTCATTTATGCCAAGAAGATCGGGATGAGTAGATTCCAAGAAAACGCCGGGTATACAGCATGGGATATCTAAAAATAATTACGATATATTTTTTTTCCATTTGCTTATTTAACTAAACATAAAATACATTAATTTTCGTATTTCAGCTCATTTATGTCAAGAAGATCGGGATAAGTAGATAGATTCCCGGGTAATAAGCACGGGGTATCTAAACTCTATATAAATTTATAATTATTTTTCCTCTTACTTATTCAACTAAACATAAAAGCACATTAATTTTCATTTATTTAGGCGTAGCAGCGCACGCCGGGTATTAGCTATTATATTTATATGTATGTATATTCTTTGGAAATCCAAAATTCAATAATAGATTTTTGCATGATAGTGCGTTTTGTCGTACGTACAGTAATGGCGACCATGATTGAAAGTTCAATTTCCTACATTTCGGCGTTGCCAACCTAAATAACTACACTGTAATATTACATAGGCCTATTACAAACCACTTGTGGGAAGTAAAACCACTGCCCTTTATGTATACTATGTACAATATCCAAAAGGTAGTGTTAATATACATTATACGAAACAAATTACTGCATTTTAAATGAACTGAACTTCATTTGAAACAATAAATACGTACTTGCCGCCATCTTATGACTGATTGGTGTCGCGGCCTGCTGTAGTTTCAACCAATAAACATTGCCCACACTGTTAACGTTAGTCAGTTGTTTATAATGAACGCAAATATTTCTAACAAAGATATTATTTTACTATTATTTATTATTTTGAAAAACCATCGCGCAAAAAATAATGTACAACGCACGTTTGTGAAGTTTTTTTTACGGAATATCGGAAATTAAAAACCTTGCTATTGCCCCGTTTTTAAACATTTCCTCGCTTGTGTAAAAACCACTTCCCAACCTCGCATCTTAATATACCTAGATTTAAATGGTTGGATTATATAAGAAACAAGCCGAAAGATCGAGGGTTCGAGTCCCGGTGAGGTCAGGAATTTTAAACTGACCCAAACCTTCTGGCGGCACTATGGCCCTGGGTCGACTCAGTCTCTAACGGAAATGGGTACCAGACTCTTGTTCTGGGAGTAAAGGCGCCCGCCACGCAGGGCTGGCAACCCGGCTGACATTAAGTGCCGATTGTCTAGAAAACGTGGGATCCTTAACCTAATACTACCTCAAGGGCCTCCTAAGCCTATAGTGGGATCATTTTACACTTTATGAGGTAGATAGGTCTGGAAGAATTGGAATGTGAAGATAGAGAAGAATGGAGAAAAAATATATAAACACTTAAAAAGCTTTGGACACAGGAAGATGTTTTATTATATTGTAAACCTGTTTATAATATATACCGGTATATATTCTTATGGAATTTCGGCCAGTATGGGTCAGTGACCACCGGATCGTGACGAATTTGGGTAACTACGATGAATAGCTGCTTCAGGTTGAGAAAACTAGCTATAGCGGCTGGGAGACCCAAAATGTTGACCATTTATCACACCTATGCTAGGTGAATGATCGTCCAATTCAGTGATTTATATAAGTGGATTGCGGCCATCAGAAGCCGATATGCCAAAGGCCTTCAAGGCCTGTAACGCCCGACAGTATTTAATATTTATAGGGCATTTGGTTTTACTTCACCGCTCAAGGTCATGCAATGAAAGAGATATATTCACATTTACAACGATGTCGGCTTTCATTCAACTGTCAAACCAGTTCTAGGCTAATATGGCTAGCAACTGTAATGACTCGTAGAATGATCGGCAACCCGACAAAAAGCGCGTAGTGTCAGTTGCCTTAGGGAACGGCTACTGAAAGAAACAACCCCTCCGATTAATTGTGGGAATGAGTAGTACATAACCTTGAGCGGTAAAGTAAAACCAAATGTCCTATTATTATGGGATTGATGTTCACCCAGGATCGTGATGACTTCAGGTAGCTACAATAAGTAGTAGCTCATGGTTGTGAAAAACGGCTTCAACGGCTGGGGGACTCGAAATGCCGACCACTTGTCAGTCATATACTGGCCGAATGATTGTCAACCTTAGTGATTAATACATGTGGATGGGATATCAGCACCCGGGCAATATTCCAAGGACCTTCAAGACCTGTCGCTACATGTATTTAGTATTTTTGGTAGCTACAATAAGTAGCAGCTCCAGGTTAAAAAAAACTGTAACAGATACGTGACTAGATATGCTGACCATATGCCACCCCTATACTGGTTGAATGAGTGTCCACATCTGTGATTAACACATGTGGATGCGAGGCCAGTAGACGGCTGATATTCCAAGAGACTTCGAAACCTGCCGCGCATGGAGCATTTGGTATGAGACCTGTGTCTACCCGATATCGTGAGGTTAAGAAAATGAGCTATAACGGCTGGGGGTCTCTTTATGTTGACCACATGTCGCCCCTATACTGGATAAATTATCATTCACCACTGTAAAATGCATATGTGGATTTAAAGCAACTAGCCGGCTTGTAGATTAAGTGTTCCAAGTATATTATCGGCCTGTCGCGTCATAAAGAAGAAGAAGAAGACGAAGAAGAAGAAGAAGAAGAAAGCAGGACAGAAAAATCTGGTGACAAGAAAACAGGAGAAAATGTCTAGGCGAATCCGGGTAATCAACTAGTCCATTGTATCACAAATTTGCTTCATTAATAATTAATCTCAAACCACATTTATTCATTATGTGGATGGATACTCAGAATCGGAATTTTATGTAAATAAATTTGAGATCATGCACTTGAGCTGGGATTTGATCCCAAGATCTCCAGTTTTACATGCTGCTGCTCTACCATTGAGCTACTTAGGTGCACCTCCCAGAGCAAACGTAAATTATCCTCTCTTTAATCCCAGAATCATCCGTAAATAGCGAAACCCGTGTTCAAAAAACTTAATGGGTGAGATTCTATAACGATAACCAATATGATGGGGTTTCGAAAAATCACTTAATGTTGAACTTTATATGAAAAATCGACACCTGAACTGGGATTTCAACCCAAGATCATCAGCTTTACGGAATGGCGCTCTACCATTGAGCTACTTAGGCACACCTCCAGTAGCAAGCACAGACTCTCTTCTCTTCAAATCTCGAGTCCTTCTAAATACCGAAACTTTGGGTTCACAAGAGTTAATGGGAATGCTTCTTACTGCAAGAAGTCATTGTGATGGGTTTTCATTGAAGAACCTTATAACTAACTCACTCACTGGCACTATCGAACACATAGGTTCATGGCCGCACATACATAGCTCCCCATACATTCCTATTCTGAGCTACTGTTTTCCAATCATCTCCTGTATAATCTACTTCCCCCAAATCATGATTAATGTTATTCTCCCACCTCATTCTTAGTCTACCAACTGGGCGTTACCCCTCTGGTTTTCCTACAAGAAGTTTCCATTCCCCCCTTTCATTCGCCATTCATTCGTGCCACATGTCCTGCCCATCGCAGTCTGCGAGACTTAACTGTTCCTCTTATATCTGGTTTCCTATAAAGATCATGTAACTGTAACTCACTGCTAAGTAGTCTTTTCAATTCGCCTATCTGTTCATCTCTCTTTGGTCCAAAAATTTTCCTTAAAAATTTTCCTAAGAACTTTATTCTCAAATACTCGTAATTTTTTTTTTTTTTTTTTCCTTCCTTAAAGTAAGAGTCCATGTCTCACATCCATATAATATAACTGGGAGAATAACAGTTTTATATGTTTTCAGATTAACGTTTTCTGAAAAAAGTTAAAAATTTCATAAAACAATGGCGGTTCCAACACTACTGTATGGATCGGAACACTGGGTCTTAACCAAAAACCAGAAACGAAGAATAGAAATGTCAGAAATGAGGTTTCTGAGGAGTGTGGATGGCTATACAATAATGGATCAATGGCGAAGTGAGGATATACGAAGAGAACTGAATATATATTCAAACTATTAGATAGAATTACACAATACAGAGATGAATGGATGGACCACATCAGTAGAATGAATGACAATAGAATTCCGAAACAGATTCTTCATTACAAATCACTAGGACGAAGAAATGTTGGAAGGCCCAGTAAAAGATGGATAGGCCAATTCTAACATGATATCGGATCAGACCAGCAGGTCTAATCCTTGATGCTGCTGCTGATGATGATAAAGTTCGGACGACAAGAATCCTTGTAATGCCTAATAGCACGCATTTCCATAATTGAGCCTATGTTTAATTTCTTTGTGTATCTCATTCCTACTTGATATTATTGTACCCAAGTACATACCTACTGCTTTCAAACACTTCGTCTGTGGAATGTGTGTATATATAATCTCGACATTATGGAAAAAGCATAAATGTCTGATTAGGTAGGCCCATATATAATTTTTGTCATATACATAAGAAATGAAAGTTTCTAATTTTTGGTACCATCTTACCTTGCATTCAATCTTATTTTCAGTAAAATACGATGTTGCCTAATAACAATGTTTCTATCGATGACAGCTCTGTACAAAATTCAGCCATATGGCGGGTAAAAGTGGCACTATGTTTCTCTAATTCGACGGTGTCGGCTACTTCTTCAAAATTTCCCTAATTTGAAATTAACTGTTCATTTCCATTATATATTGCATTTCTATTTGTGAACATATTTTTAATTTTATTGATGTTTACTTACGAACCTTATTTTGAGATTAATGTTTCCAGACAAACTGTCTGTAAATTTTGGGATCGGCTTTTAAACTTTATATATAGTAACATCAGATTTATTAGAAACAATATCTTCCTGATAATGTCGGTTAATATTTCACAAAAGTTTAATTTGCGCTGTAGTGTGATTAGAAACAAGGTCAGGTGGCCGCACCCAAGTTGCGTGACCTGGGATGAGTGGTTTGCTTTAAGGGGGGTCATCAAAACTCTGTCTGTTGTGATTAATGTGGGCTTAGATAAATGAATCAACTTCCTGACAGCCAAATTCACAAGCGTCACACTGTCAAATCAAGGACGTTCAGGGGGAGGGAATGTCACGAAATCTGTAAATTAAACATCTCAATCTAAGTAGTACCAGGAAAAAATGATTTTTTTGACAAAGAACCAATTATATTATTTTGCCCTCCAAACTCACTTATTATCAGGGCTAGGAAGTTATGGACCTATAAAATGACAATAAAAGTTCTTAAAAAACTAAAAATGTCTTAGAAAAGAACTAAAAACTGAAAAAAAAGTATAAAGGCAATTCAAATTAGTTAATAATTTCAGTTTGAACTGCATTCTTAATGAATACAGGGTGTAACAGGGCCACACCGACAAAATTATAGGGACGATAGGCCATGCAGAGAGGATCAGTTTTCTGAAAGAACATACAGTCGCAAACACGTCGTTTATGAGTTATGCACAGATGAAGGTGTTCACCCGTAAGGGTCGGAATTGAATACAAACAGTTGTACACATCTCATTTTATTGAAAAATACATGTTTTTACAATAAGTGTTCAAACAGTCGGCCCTGTGCATGTTTGAATTGTCGCAGCAACGATCGGCCAGCACGGCCGAGCATGGTACGATTCTTTTTGACGTCGTCAAAAAAACACTTATTGTTTGAACATTTATTGTAAAAACATGTATTTTTCAATAAAATGATACATGTACAATTATCTGTATTGAATTCCGACCCTTACGGGTGAACACCTTCATTTGCGCATAACTCATAAACGACGTGTTTGCGATTATATATTCCTTCTCTGTATCCTCTCTGCATGGGCTATCATCCATATAATTTTGTCGGTGAGGTCCTGTTACACCCTGTGTATATAAAAACTGTTTAAAAAGTTCAAAATTCTAGTGAAATGTAACATACTCGTATATTGTGAAAAAAAATTGATGACTGAAAATTCTTCTTCTTTCATACTTTTTTTTTTAATTCAACTTAGTTTGAGAAAGGAATTATGTGTGCATTAAAAGAAAGTTCTTGAAGAATTTAGAATGATCGATTTTTCCCACACAGAATGAATTCAGCGAACCCGCAATGGATATCAGGCAGTCAGTAGGTTGGTGGTTAAAAATAACAGCATATTTTGTGAGGGTTCAATAGTTCCTCGCGGAACAAAAGTGTTTGCAAAGTGAAAAGTCTTTGGAAAGTAAAACTAGAAAGCGTTTTTAAAATAAGTTGGAATTGAGAGGTTAGACTCTGCGGATTCTTGAATTATACAAATGGTATAAATGCAGTAAAAAATAGTAAAGTTGCAAAAAAAAAAACCGTTAAAAAAAAGGCTAAAAAAGAACCAATAAGCAAAAAAAAAAAATAAATAAATCCACCATTTTCTGGCCTACAATGACCAAAATGTATATACACCATCTCCCATTCAAACCTCCCAGATTTTAATTAATCATAACTCTCAAAGTATGCAGAATTATGAAATGAGGTTGATATTAAAAGAAAGAGAAACTTTCATTGTTGCAGTTAATTCACCTGTCGCATGTTGGACAATAATAACATAAAGCAAAATCCACATATCTACCGTGAACACGTCCGGGATAGCCCAAAGGTAAACGTTTGGTGCGGCCTGATGAAGAACAGGATTATATGTCCTTTTTTCTTGCATGACAAGTCAATAAGTGGCCCGGTATACCAAGACATGTTGGAACAGTTCTTGTACCCCCAAGTAGCTTATCTGCAACCCCAAGTAATCTTTTAACAAGATGGAGCCCCACCACAGTGGAGCTTAGGTGTTCGGAATTCACTCAAAGAATCCTTCCCAGATACGTGGATTGGACGCAGCGGACCAATTTGCTGTCCACCACGTTCGCCAGATATCACTCCACTGGACTTCTTCCTCTGGGGGTACGTAAAAGACCGTGTGTTTGCGACTCCAGTACAAGATCTTCATGATTTACAAACCCGTGTCCTTGACACAATTGCAACAGTACCAATGGACATGTTGGACAGAACGTGGCACGAAATCTAATACAGACTTGATAATGTTCGTGCTACTAATGGTGCACATATAGAGGTGTTTTATTGTGTGACAATGAAAATTCTTTGAGATTCTGTTTAATTTAATACCGGCCTCATTTCATAATTCTGCATACTTTGTTAGTTATGATTAATTAAAATGTGGGAGGTTTGAATGGGACACCCTATCCATATATATTTTAATTTGGTCCTCGTCTTCAGACATAAAATGAAAAAAAGGGATTTTTACTCAACTTTCGAGACCTACTTATTACAGTTATTAGAGTTTAGAGTTATTTTATTATTTCATTAAAAGTTCTGTTCTTAACTATTTCATTGGCACTGTAGACGTTCATGGCCGCGTAGAAATAAGTTCTTCTTTAACTTATACATACCTTTCCAGATGAATGTTTTCCAATCATTCCCGATAATATTCACTTCCCTCAAATCATGGTTATATTAATATCTCACTTCATTTTTAGCCTTCTTCCTAGGGATTTTCTCTGGTTCTACTACAAGAAGTTTCCATCCTCCTCTTTCATTTCCCATTCGTGTAAATTTCCTCCCCATTGCAGTCTACAAGACTTCACTGTTCTTATTATATTCTGTTTCCCATAAGGATCATGTAGGTTATTGTAATGTAGTTTTCTCTATTCACCTGCCTGCTCTTGCTCTTCTCTTTTTGGATAGTAATAATTATTTAAAAAAACTTTGTATTGCAATTATAAATTAATTTGTGGATAGAAAAATTTGGGGTTTACCCCTTTGCCAATATAATTTCATCCATCGGGGGGGGGGGAAACCTAGATAAATCCAAAACTGGCACAAGAAAGATAAGTCAATATATTGTTTTTTCCCCAGTGAACTTCCTTTCTTCTTCTTAGACTTATCTAAAACAAAAAATATATTATTGCAAATGGAATGAAGAATTAACTTATCTTGTTATTACTATATGAAGCGGCATAAAGACCACTATCCATTAAGAGTAAGGTGCGTGTAAGCAAACAGTTTTCGGATACTTTTGAAATCCACGTTGTGTAGAAGCGAGGAGATGCACTATCTTCTGTCCTACCGGTATTTAATTTTGTACTAGAGCACGTCATCAAATTTTACTGGATGAAGAAGGCCTACAACTCAATGGTATTAATAAGCTGTTAATTTATGCAGATGATGTAGTACTATTGAGCGATAGCACGTAGATACTATAGGCCAACAAGCACACACTATTGACTAACACTAAGAAGTTGGGACTCGAAGTAAATATCAGTAAAACTACATATATGGTCACACATAGAAATACATTATATAATGGAAATGGACAGCTAATGACAAATGAGGGAAATTTTGAGGAAGTGGCTGAATTCAAACACTTAGGAACAATAATCACAAATAGGAATGAGATGCACAAAGAAATTAAACATAGGCTCAATTCTGGAAATGCTTGCTATTATGCATTGCAGAGACTTTTGATGTCCCAACTCCTTTCAAAACATGTTAAACTGAAAATATATAATACTATTATTCTACCAGTTATATTATATGGATGCGAAACATGGACTCTTAATTTAAGGGAGGAAAGGAGATTACGAGTATTTGAGAATAAAGTTCTTAGTAAAAATACAGAATAAATTAACACAGGAATTCACAGTGAATAAAGGCCTTAAGAAGGGATGCAGTTTGTCACCATTCCTTTTTAACATTTATTTAAACCAGGCTCTTAATTTATGGTATAAAAATGTTCTGAAATGGGTATTCCTATAGGAGGAAAAGTACTACACTCATTGTTGTTTGCAGATGATTAACTAATTTTTGCAGGGGATGAAGATGATGTGAAATATATGATAAATAAACTTATGGAAGAATATGAAAAATGGGGACTGAATATAAATTTACAGACAACATAATATATGTGTTTAGGATAGGATGTGGATGACCTCATATTCCAAACAGGGAAAATAAAAAAAATGTGATTTTTTTTTAAATATCTTGGGTCAATAATTACAAGTTTAGGTACTTGTGGAAGAGATGTTCAGACTAAAATTGCAACGGCAAAAAATGCAACTATGACATTACATGGAATAATTTGGAAAAAATATATATATATTACAAAGGAAATTAAAATGAAAATTTATAAGAGCATAATACAGAATATTTTGTCACATGGAAGTGAAACTTGGTCTTTGACGGAATTACAAAAGAATAAAATTAGAACAGTTGAATTTGATTATTTTAGAAGAAGCCTCCAAAAAAAAAGACAGGATAAAATAAGAAATGAATTCCTTTGGAGAGAAATGAATATCACCACATCTGTTGTTAAGAGGATTGAAAATCAAACACTTAAATGGTATGGCCACGTACAAAGAATGGAAAATGAAAGATGGCCAAGAAATATATACCAATGGTCACCCCCTGGAAGAAATAAACGTGGCAGACCAAGATGGCAATGGAAAACCTATGTCAGAACTATAATGGATGATAGGAATTTGGAAGAAGGAGATTGGAATGATAGAGATAAATGGAAACTGAAGACGGCAAATCTATAAGTGGGGGAAAGCCGAAGAAGATGAAATAAAATTTGTGGATCAAAGAGAGATGAACAGACAGGTGAATGGAGAATACTAAAAACAGTGAACTACATGGTCTGTATAGGAAGTCAGATATAATAAGAAAAGTTAAATCTCGTAGACTACGATGGGCAGGACACGTGGTTCGAATGGGAAAGAAAGACTTGTAAGGAAGCTTGATGTAGGAAAACCAGAGGGAAAACGCCCAGTTGGTAGACCTAGAAGGAGGTAGGAGAGTATCATAAAGTATGCTTTGAGGGAAGTAGATTATACAGGGAATGATTGGAAAATATTAGCTCAGGATACGGATATATGAAGAGCTTATTTCCGCGCGGCCATGAACCTACGGGTTCGATAGTGCCAATTAGTTAATTAGTTAAGAATCTCCAAAAAAAAGGGGGGGTTACGGCCCGACTTGGACTGTAAGAGCCTTGAAAGGAAGGAAATTTTTATTGCAATATTCAGCCATGCAGTATAATTTTCATCATCAGCAGCAACAAGGATTAGATTTGTCTGTTCCGATCTCATGTTAGAACTAGTCTGTCCATTTCTTACTGGGTCTTCCTACATTTCTTCGTCCTAGTTGTCTGTAGTGAAGAATCTGTTTCGGGATCCTGTTGTTATCAATTCTATTGATGTGGTCCACCTATTCGTCTCTTTATTGTACCTAATAGCTTGAATACATTTACTTCTGTTAGTATATCTGCTATTGTACAGTAAGCCACACACCTCAAAAACCTAATTCTTGAAGTTTCTATTCTTCATTCCTGTTTTTTTAGTTAAGACCCTGTGTTCAGATCCATATACTGTAGTAGTATTGGAACCACCATTGTTTTATAAAATTTTAAGAGTATCCTTTCTAGTTCACTTAAGACTCCATTTTATGATGCCACACACAATTATAATTAAATTTATTTTTTTGTTTGCAATGTCTTCACTTATTCTATATGACAGACTGTATCCTAGATAAATAAAATTGCTCACATTTTCTATTGTTATATTCTCTAATGAGATTTTTACTCTTAAATACCATTTTACACGATAGTGAGTTTTGTCGTATTTACAGCAATGGCGACCATGATTGAAAGTTCAACTTCCCATATTTCGAGGTTGCCAACCTAAAACACTATACTGTAATAAAATAACTATACTGTCACATTACATATTATAAGACGGGATTTGAACCCGGAACTCTCTCTCTCTTTCTCTTTCTCTCTCTCTCTCTCTCTCTCTCTCTCTCTATATATATATATATATATATATATATATATATATATATATGGTATAGTATATATACTACATACAATGTATATACAAAAAAAATATTAAAAAGGTACGAAACAAATCACTGCATTTTAAATGAACCGAACTTTATTTGAAGCAATATAAAACAATAAATACGTACTTGCCGCTATTTTATCACTAATTGATTTTCACAGCCTCCTGTAATTTTAACATTGCCCGTTCTGTTAACATTAGTCAATTGTTACAATGAACTCAAATATTTCCAACAAGGATGTTATTATTTTACTATTTTTTATTATTTTGAAAACACCATTGCGCAAAAAATAATGTACAACACACGTTTGTGAAGTGTTTTACTTCTGTAAAAACCACTTCCCAACCTCGCATCGTAATACAGTAAAACCTGTCTATGAAGGAACATGACGGTTCCTTAAATATATTTCCGTCTTGGCACTTTTCCTTCTTATAAAGGGTTCCCAAATTACAAGCTTGAATTTTCTCACGCAGTGTAAGGGTTTTACATGCACGTTAAAGACATAACGTATTGAACTAAAAATACATACAAAATAGTGTATGTAACACAGCACAGTTTGCACGGCAATACAAAACAACTTTATTACACAAAAACGAGAAGGAACTCAACTATAGGAGGACTGAAGAGTATCCCCAACTCCCTCGCAAGTTACGTAAGCAGGCAAGGAAAAGCGAGGGATTCCCCGCTGCCACACATAAGCAAGGATATATCCCCGCAACACAATGGCAACACAAGAAGGTAAAACGATGTAATGCAGTAGTGTCATGCAGAATTTTCACGTGTGGTCATTAATACTGTAATTATAACATGCTTAAGAATAATTTTCTGTCTTACTGAGGTGAAAATTAACTATTGGTACTTTAAAAACCATTCCGCTTACGCGTTATGAAGGTTTCTGGCTTATACAGGGCGATTTTACATAGGCTATAAAATCGTACCGTTCTGGAGATTTTTTTCTGTCTCTACAGGTTTCCTTCTTATAAAGGTTCCGGCTAAGACAGGTTTTACTGTATACTATTTCGTGGGTCATTCATCACGCTGAGGGTCTTCATTACACATTAAAACCCCTTAGAATTCACAGTGGATCCTGGTTGAGAGGATATCACAAAGCGTCACATTGGCGTCAGCAGGCCTCTATATTTATCATAAGGATGTTTATATCAAATTACATGTTCACTCTCTGAACAATGATATATTTGTGTTCATTCTATTATTACATTGTAATGATGATGAAGTATTACGTATTGTTATTGGATTCTCTCATTGTTTTGGCCTTTACTTTCCTTGAAAGGGATGACCAAGGCCGCGAGTTTTGATTACCTCAGAGAAAAATAATCACGGTCAATTTGATTCATTGCCAAGTCGAGGATATATTTTACATAACATCAAAAGGGGTTTTTTGTTTCTCACAAGTTTTAAAGAATTTATCACAAGTAAATTGAACAAGAACAAAGCAGAAAAAAAATTAAAGTAAATTTTGGATTTGAAATTATTTCGACAAAAAAAACTTATACGCGTATTCTACAGCAGAGAAAATAGTAATTTTGTTTTTATTATTTATCTCAGAAGAATTATCAACATTTAATTTTTAAAAATTGTTTCAAATCTCATATTTATAAGACATTAAATATAATTGTGAAAAAAATGCATTCGTCTCGAGCCATATACAGTTCTTTTTATTAACATTCGTTTATATAGCTCTTTAGTCTATTTCATATTGTGGGATAAAAATTATATATATATAGTCCACCGCTGTGGTCTCGAGGTAGCGTGCTGACTTGTCACGCAGCGGGCCCGGGTTCGATCCCCGGTCGGCGCAGTTTTTCTGGGTGAGGTCTTTATCGGGGTTTTTCCTCACTTGTAAGACAAATGTCAGGAAAACTTTAAGGCCCAAACGGTCCCCGAAATCATACGGTCATCATCACCATCATCATCCTTATCATTATCATCATCATCCTTCACCTGTGTGGAAAACAACGGGAAGCTACCACACCTACAATTCCCTAGTAAAGCTGCAAGCATAGCGTGAAAATGCTATGATTGTAGTGAATGATCTGCCCTGGAGCAGAATTACTATGGATGGATATATATATATATATATATACACCATATTTGACCCGGAACTCAATTTATGTACTACCCTTTTTCGACCTAAGATTGGAACCCAGTTTACCGATGCCATCTGTAACCTAGACAAAAAACTCCATGGCGCAACAGGCCTAGAAAGCCCTTGGCCTACCAGTCAGCTATTGGCCTCACATCCACATGTGTTAATCACAGAGGTAGACGATTACCCTGCCAATGTATGGTGACATGTGGTCAGCATGTCTGGGCCCCCAGCCGTTATAGCTGGCTTTCTCAACTAGGAGAGCCGTGACTTATTGTAGCTACCCAAATTCCTCACGATGCTAGGTGGGCAACGGTCCCATATTGACCGAAATTCAATGAGAAATTTTCTTCCCCGTGAAGATTCGAAATAGCGTAAGACGCGTACCACTCGAGTACGGCGCGGTACACCTAGACAAAGGCGTCAGATAACAAAAAATAAAGAATATAAATATTCTTAAAGACTTCTGGAAAAATAAAGAAGTCTGGTGATTCAGAGTTCGGAAGATAAAAATAATGTATTTCGGTAATCAAATAACTGATTAGTAGAGATCCATGAAAATGGTTTTATTTTTAAGGAAAAATCGTTTTAAAATTTCAAGATTTCGATGTTATTGGGCATTTGACGGTCTTATTATAAAAACTGTAAATTGTGTCTTTTCAATCCCAGTTTAGTATATAAACCCAATAAGAATGATATATCCAGTAGTTTAAGGTCAACTTTTAGCTTGCTTATACTTAAATAAATGTTTTCTTCAGATTTGAACATATTATTACTTAAAAATGATTGATATAAAATTGATAATAATGTCTGCAAAAATTTAGGGGGAAAAACTTATCTTACTCGTTAATATAATTCGTTTTTCTTGGAATTCATATTAGCCATAGAACTTAAAATATATTTGAGCATGAGGAGGACAGAAACTATTACCTCTAAGGGTCGGTTTCACCAACAGAGGTAACTGTATTACGCCAGTTTTCCCCGTGTATAATGCACAGCTTAAACTGGCGTAATACAGTTACCTCTGTTGGTGAAACCAACCCTAAGTTGTGAACTGTGTTGCAACCATTATCCTTTGCAAGAGTGCATGGAGGAAGCAGATATGGCGTCATCAGATATGGCAGTTAAAAAGAAGATGGAATTCAAAAACAGTGTTTAAAAACGCATTATGAAAATTTCGCGAATAGAACAAAAAATATCCGGAATTCGTTGAAAATTTTAAATTTCGGTGTTATTTCGCGTTATCATAGGATTTGGCGATTCATAAATGCTTTTTTGAGGTTATAGGAAGTGGAGTTAAGAATGGTACAAGAAAATGACAAAATTAGAGCATTTCGCGTTATCGTGACTCGTGAATTTCACGAATCTCTACTGATTAGGGTTTTAACAATGTGACGTTCTTTAACAGAGGGCTGTTATATGTATTTTAAATAGGAATATTTTTACGTTCTGTAAAACAGTGTTAAGGTACTTGATTTTATCTCCTTCCAAAGGAAACCATGGCATTTTAACAATGCAACGTTCTTTAACAGAGGGCTGTTACATGTATTTTAAATATGAGTATTTTTACGTCTGTAAAACAGTGTTAAGGTACTTGATATTATCTCCTTCCAAAGGAAACCATGACATTTTAACAATGCAACATTCTTTAACAGAGGGCTGTTATATGAATTTTAAATATGAGTATTTTTACGTTCTGTAAAACAGTGTTAAGGTACTTGATTTTATCTCCTTCCAAAGGAAACCATGGCATTTTAACAATGAAACATTCTTTAACAGAGGGCTGTTATATGAATTTTAAACAGGAGTATTTTTATGTTCTGTAAAACAGTGCTAAGATACGTGATTTTATCTCCTTCCAAAGGAAACCATGGCATTTTAACAATGCGACGTTCTTTAACAGAGGGCTGTTATATGAATTTTAAATAGGAGTATTTTTATGTTCTGTAAAACAGTGCTAAGATACGTGATTTTATCTCCTTCCAAAGGAAACCATGGCATTTTAACAATGCGACGTTCTTTAACAGAGGGCTGTTATATGTATTTTAAATATGAGTATTTTTATATTTTGTAAACAGTGCTAAGATACATGGTTTTATCTCCTTCCAAAGGAAACCATGGCATTTTACGCCCTAAAAAATTCATCTACCTCGGTGGGTTTGAACCGGGGAACTTCAGAACTAGAAGCGAGCATGGTTAGCATTAGTCTACAGGGATCGACAAAACACATTCGTAATCTCAGTTCTGATCTTGTTTAGTATTGGTGAAACTAAATCTCATGATACAGGTTTCTTGATTGTCTGAAATGACGTATTTCTTTCGCACGTGAAGACAAATGAAGACCCAGAAGATACATTAATCATGGCGCAACTCTCGGTTTACCAGCTGCCGTACGTGTTCTCCCTTAAGGAGACTTAGTAGACTTAGCGAGTCCCTGGGGAGCAATACATTTTCCTAGGCGTGTAGTAACACAGTAAAATAGCTTCATATCCTAACGAAGCTTATCTTATTTCCTTTGTTTTCGTTGTTACCCAATTGCGAAGAAATATTCTTATGACGTTATTCTCATGAAAAGATTTTTGAAAACATATTATAAATCTTCATTGGATCCTATTTAATAGGCACGAAAATTACCTATGATCTAGGATTTATTTAAAGGATGTCACTATCCATTACAATGAGGGAAGGCAATGATTGAAAAATCAATGTTATTGTGAAGTTTTACACATATTCTAATAATAATAATAATAATAATAATAATAATAATAATAATAATAATAACTTTATTTTACCTGGCAGAGTTAAGGCCTTAAGGCCTTGTCTACCACTCAACCAGGTTTAAAAAAATACAAAAGAAAAGTCTTAAATCTAAATTACAACATATATATATATATATATATATATATATATATATATATATATAAACGATTACAAGTTATGAATACAATACAATTAATATTTATAATGTATTTTGATTTGCTCTAAATTTAACGAATTAAATATATAATATGTACAATATATATAAAAAACGAGGAAAAGATTAATGACATAGTATAAAATTAAATAAATAGAGAAAAATTAATTATTAGACAACAGGTAACTGCCTTTCTAGGTGAAAACACATACTCCATCTTACAGCTGTGAAACGAAATGTAGAAATTAACATTTAGACTGTAAAAAAGCTGCTTCTGTGATACGATTCCGTAAATCAAACAGACGTGATAAGAACTTTTTCGTAAAGTGAAACGTAGACTTTTCACACTGTGTTGCGAGAGACATTCAACTCGCTTCTTAGGCGTCAGGTTGATGCGTTCGGACTATCACTGACAATTTGAACCTGCTGCACTGTTTATGGTGATACGCGTGGTCGTCCATGACGTGCCTTATTGTCATCACGCACACTGCCATCATGCTTAAATTTGTTTACAAGCAGATGAATGTTTGCCTTTGTTGGGGCTGGTTTACGGGATTTATGGATAAATTCAGCTCTGACGTCTTCATATAACGATACGCGTACCCGTGCACAAAAAATGACAACCCGTTCTTCCGTGCTAAACTTGTTACACTAAGCTAACAGTGTATGCAAAAATAATAAACATAGTGTTTTCATGGAAATGGATAGTGACTTTAGAGACACCCTGTTTATATATATAATCACTGAGCAACAAAATAGAAACTTTTTTTTTGTCTCGGAAAGAAAAATTTGTGATTCTGATAGTATTTTTTCTCCTGAATTGAAATATGATATCGGTTTTTCTCCATCATACAAGGTTTCCGAGAGACAGGAATTTACAATTTAAAACACTTTAATATTCTCTACATCCGTAATTACACAATATTTGAACATTCGGACTCACCTAGAAAGTAAGAAATGACGATTTTCTGCTACATTTCGCCTGTGGAGCATCCCTCTTCATGGTCCAACAATAATCGGCCAGCATATTAGGATTCCATTTGCCTTGATATCTCTTTTCCATAGCTGAAATCTCCTGAGTTTGCCCATTTGGTTTTATTTTACAATGGACAAATGGACGAAAAAAACGTTTATTAAAAAAATAATTATTTAAATCCATTAATTGTAATTGAAATAAAAAAAAACTGTGGGTGATGGAGAAATTCCGAATATATATTTGAAAACACGATAAAAAAACTGCATTAAGTACAACTATTGGCACTCATGAGACAAAAATCATGTTGACCAGTGTTATTGTGAGGCAATCCGGCGACAATCAGTGGTGATTCAAAGATTTGTGATTTCCTCTAACATAAGGCAAACTTTGAATTTCAATGAAAATTGCTGTCCACACAATACATAGTTATAGTGATTGTAAACAATAGACGATACCTCAAACCATATTAAGCATAATACTCATGTTCATAGAAACATTTTTTTTACTAAGGCACTGATGTAAATATTGGAATTTTTTTCTTTTCCCTTAACACCCAATATTTATTTACTGTATTTATATCCAATGACTGGCATATTGATAACAATCATCAACAAAAAACCTCCAACACAATGAGTAATATACATATATACTAACTAACTCACTGGCACTATCGAACCCATAGGTTCATGGCCGATTCGGACACAAGCTCTTCACACATCTCTATCCTGAGCTAATGTTTTCCAATCATCCCCTGTATAATCTACTCCTCAGATCATAGTTAATTATTTTCTCCATCTCATTCTTGGTCTATCAACTGGGTGTTTTCCTTCTGGTTTTCCTATAAGAAGCTTCCATGCCCTTCTTTGGTTTTCCATTCGTGCCACATCGCAGTCTACGAGACTTAATTGTTTTTATTATATCTGGTTTCTTATAAATATAATGTAGCTCACTGTAACACAGTCTTCTCCATTCGCCTAGAGATGCTTTAGTACAAAATTGAATAGTAGAGGAGAGTAGTGCATCTCCTTACTTTAGCCCATTGTGAATTTAAAAAATATTCGGAAACTGCTTGCTTACAAGCACCCTCTTTGTGTCATTTAGACACACTGGAATAAGTCTAACTTTTAAGGAATTCCGAACTCCAGCAGGATACTTTATCATATAACTTCTCCCTCTTATTTGAATCATGTGCTTTTTTTGAAGGCTACTTACAGTTGATGCATAGTACCATTCAAATTCATAAATTAAACAAGGATACCCGTGCTAGTAACCCATGTTGGATCCTGTTTCTCAGTATCCGACGCCTTCATTGGTGGCATTCAAATTAGGACATTGTTGAAGATGTTGTCAATCCATGTCTTCTTGTTGACTATTTAACTCATGCCCCAAATGGGAGTCAATGACCAATCACGTTTCAATGATTTCTGTATTACAACCAATCAGAGACGTGTTTCACGAAATAATTATCAACGTTAGGATTATCATATATTAAGCAAAGCTCCTCCTTTTTAATATTCTGAACAGGTCTGACCGTTATTTTGCAGTGACTGAGCCTATAACAAATACGGCTACCAGATTGTATATAATAGTGCTTACATGTCAACATTTGTAGCAATTGATTATACCACCAAAAAAAGAAACCACTGTTTGCACTTTCTTAAATGTATACGACATCAAAAATGAATTAATATACAGATTGATGTGTTTCATTTTTTCTCCACTAGAGAGCATTCTTACAATATTGCGTTCCTTTGGCAATAAATAGTATGATCTGGTTGCAGTGATAAACAAAAGAAGCAGTAGAAGCGTAGGCTACCTATCGTTTCTCATTAGTTTTCAAACATCACCGTTTACTTTAAATATAAAAATATTTTTAAATAACTGTAGTTAAATAATGATTTGTGAGTAAACAGCTTTATTTTATTCGTTAAATAGTCCTAACAAATGCCACTCTTGATTTCCAAATTCTCTAGATAAATTCACTCCTCACTTCGTGAGTCGTGAATTTATCGATAATTTGGAAATCACTCGTGGCATTACTTATGATAATAACACAGTGTACAATATGGAGTTCCTGCTATTAAACATATATATATATATATATATATATATATGTGTGTGTGTGTGTGTTAGGCTAGGCAATCATGTCCTGTGTGCAGCCGGAAAAGCTCTAAAGAATTCCTTCTGGTACAATCAGGCAGGTCTTGAATTGAGGTGTTCAATTGTTTCTGTGATCTCCTGTTTGTGAACTGTGTAACATGGTCATCATTCAATATTTTCCTTATGTAGGCCTATCGTTTAACGATGGTGTAAGAAGTATCTTCTATTTGAGTTAGGAATATTGTAATTCGTTTCTGAAGAACTGCGATTGTCCTGGTATCCATTGAAGATTTTTTTTTTTAATTTTAAAGGCTCTGTTTTTTGTTCTATTCCCCTGTTCCATCTGCGAATATTCGATCGGAGAACAAGTGACTGCTAGCGTCATGTTGACCAATGTGATAACACGTTCCCGCTAAAGTTATTTGCCAACATATATACTCACACATAAGGGGATTATATCCCAGGAGTCCATATACATTAGAGAAAAAGTTAGAGTGAGAAAATGAGCAAGTTAGAACACCAGATTAGTTTAGCGCTCACTTAACTTATTTGTTAGCGGGGTTTTGTGATAAATTGACTTCACTGTCTGAGCAATGACTAATACACATTTTACATTGCAAATATGGTCATGTTAGGTTACTTTGAGCTCAACTTCTCAATTCATTTTAATACATTTCTTATATTTTTGGGGGGAAAATCAACATGATTATTTCTCTCAGGTATTTATTCACATACTTCAACAAAAATTCTGTGTTTTTCCGGGTTTTCTCATATTTTAATTTATGTCAGGTGACATGTTGGCATAGAATCCCGAAACACTATATAATATACATGCACATACACACATGGCTTGCCCTATACTTCTGGGTTCCATGTTCGCGCCTTCTCGGTAATAGACGAATCTGAGTCAGGGAGTTTTTCTGTTGGCATTTAACTTGCGAATAGCACAATTTCACCACTTCTCCATACTCATGTCATCCCCTTCGTTGTATATAATTTCATCTGCCATTGTGATGATGTGACAGGACTGATCAATTGGTGTTATCGCCTCACTATGATGGTCGTCCGTTTATATAAAAGCGAGTGCCGCGCGACAATGTTTGACAATGATTAACTTGCGGAATTATTATAGTGGCGGTAGTCGGCTTCTTTATATTTAATTATATATAACAGCTGCTATATCTTTGGAGCTTGTAAGTATTTTGAAGTGTCCGCTGAGTACGCTACTAACGTACTGCAGGGTTAGTCCTTTGGAGGGGCTGCCTCCTTAAACCCTTTGGACTTGCTTCCTTGTGTTTTATCCCCACAAGGAGGGTTGCATCTTCCGCCTTCTGCCGTTTAGGACTTCACTCTTGTTTCCCCGAGCTGGGTCTCTTATTTCATCCGCCATTTTCGCCGTTCCGATATTTCTATCTCCGCCGTGTCTGCCGTTGTGGTCTTCCGTGTTTGCAGCTTCCAGTGTGGTCGTTCCTCCCACGTTGCGGATTATTCTTAGTTCTCTCTCCTCTTATCTAACCGCAAGCCAAGGCTTCCCGGTTATGATCGTCTGGGTCATTGGTACTAAGCCTCCCTACCACGACAAGGTGATAATTCGCAGGGAGAAATGAGATTCCTCAGACCAATAGCAGGATATCAAAGAACAGACAAAAAACATAACACAGAAATAAGACAACTAAAAATAGAGGAATACAGAACAAACTGGAAAGAACACTTGGCAAGGATTACTGAGAATAGAATACCAAAAGCAGCATACAACTATTCATTACGAGGAAGAAGAAGTTTGGGAAGACCAAGGAAAAGATGGAAAGAGCAGCAATTTGGAACCGGAACAGGCTAGTAAATAAGCCTAAACCGTGAAGAAGAAGAAGAAGAAGATAAGAGCTGCGGGGATACAAAGCGAGCCGCTGGACAACCATCATAGTGAGGCTGTAATATCCATGTGTAGGGCTATTAGCAACGCTCAGACAGATATACAGACAGACAGACAGATAGACATACAGACATATATATATATATATATATATAGAGAGAGAGAGAGAGAGAGAGAGAGAGAGAGAGAGACAGAGAGAGAGAGAGAGAGAGAGAGAGAGAGAGAGAGAGAATGTAACTTCTTTATTTACTTCACACACAGTTTATGCAGTAATTATCTGCTAATGAAAATAAATCTATGATTTTAATAATAATAATAATAATAATAATAATAATAATAATAATAATAATTTAAACTGGCAACTCAACCGTTGAGAAATATTACATTCAGAAAAATACATAACATAGAATAAATAATTAGGCTATGGCAGACAAATTAAATTTAAACTTAAAAGAAGAAGAATTGAACGGTCAAAGAGTAACAAAGATTGATTTTTTAACCAGTATGAAGAGAAACATGATTGGACGATGGCTGGAATGACAGAGAAATGTGGTGGATTGTGACAGTAGATTAATTGAACGCAGGAAGATGAAACCACTAGGAATAAAATAAAATAAATTTAAATGAAGTTTAAATTAAAATACAAAATATATGTTACGTAATTTTAAAACAACTCTTTGATATATGTTTCCTAAATAAAATTATATTTTCTAAAATTGATTTTTTCGAATATGAAATTGAAATGACTTAAGAAAACATATTTCATCTTTTTTGTGCACTGCACCAGTAGCACATGTTTTACGTAATGATAAACACAGTATTGTCAATTAAGTAACCTATAAAAAATATATAGGTAAGAAAAATAATTGGACGATGGTTGGAATGACAGAAAATGTGGAGGAGTATGACAGTAGATTAATTGAGCGCAGGGACATGTAAAACATTATGAAACCCACTGAAAATAAAATAAATTTAATCGGATTTTAAATTAAAATACAAAAAATAAATTTTCGCGTAATTTAAAACAACTCTTTGATCTATTTTCGTGTTTTTACAGCTGCTGTCGTCTTCCCGTGCCAAACCTCCAAAGACTACAATCTATCCGGCTTAGATTTGTTTGGTCTTTTAGGATTGTGTGTTTTTCTAATGTGTGGGCAGCTGGCCCACATCATAAACCCCCAACCTGGAGGACCGGGAAAATTTGTCTGGTTTTTCCTCCCATAGCCTTTGAAGATCCCTCTTCACAGCAAAGCAGTGTTTCTCTATTTCCCTTAGAGATAGGGTTGCCTCTTCCGCCAGATCCGCTGTGTTCAAGGACTCCTGTGCCGAAAAAACTCTTTGATAAGTTATCATCATCATCATCATCGTCATAACACAGGGATTAAGCCAGTTGGCTCGTTGCGGTTTCATGAAAGCTAGAATTGTTAAAATTGTTCAGACCATTTTCTGTGTGGGCGTCCAACATTTCTCCTTCCGTGCGGTTTATAATTTAGCAATAATTTTGAAAATCTTCCTTCTGGCATTCTATCAATATGTTCTTTCCAGTCGTTCCTATATTTAATTATTAGGTATGGAAGTTTGAAAATATTTAGTTCCTTTCTTATATCTTCATTCCTTTTCTTATCCGGCATATATGTTTGATATGTTTCTTAAATTAAAATTATATTTTCTGAAATTGATTTTTTTTCGAATATGAAATTGAAATGATTTAGAAAACATCTTTCATCAATTTTGATGCACTTCACCAGTAGCACATATTTGACGTAATAATGAACATTGTATTGTCAATTAAGTAACATAAAAATATAGAGGTAGAGTCTCTTTAAGTTTACGTGTAAACAACGAAATGATTAAATGTGTGACCACACCCATGTCATTCCCTCAGGAAATGTAAACAAAGTGATACACGTAATATTGCTGAAAGCTTTTCTCTGTAATAACTTAGTACGCATGCGTGCTGTTATTACATTGTTTCGCTTTAATATCTGATAAATTTGCTTAGTCAAGATTTATCTAACAAGCTCACTACAAAGGCAGTGATAATCTTTTATTATTTCACGTACAAGATTTCCATACATTGCTAACTATATGGCTTATTTAACTCGTAGGTTTAATGTCGCATTTGTTAAGACCTTCTTCTGTTTCCTAAAATCAGTTTGTATCTCTGATATCCAGTTCCAATCATCATCAACATCATGTAAAGCCTAAGTGGCCTGTTACCATCTCCAACCATCTCTTGTGAGTTCTTGCTTTTTCCCTTGGAGTATGTAGTAAACATTTGTCGAGGTATTCTGATACATTCAATTACTTTCAGATGCTGAAGCCAGTCTCGTTTATGTAGAAGGTAATTTTTACTTTAATTCTTCTCAATGTCAACGTCTCTTACGAACCAATTCTAATAAATAAAAGTGTAAGACAAGGGTGTAGTTTATCACCTACCCTTTTTAATTCATATATTAATGGCATCATCCAAAATTGGAAAAGTAATGTTAATGTAGGTATAAGAATGGGCCATTTTAAAATATTAAATGTTTTATTGTAAGCTGACGATGTGGTTATTATTCAAGAAAATGAAAATAATTTGCAATACTCTTTACATCAATTAAATCAGTTATACCAAGAATATAATTTTAAAATATCAAAGGAAAAAACGAAAATAATGACATTTTGGGGAAGTGAACATATAAGATCAAAAATCATAATATACAACAAACCTCTGGAACAAGTAACAAATTTAATTATTTGGGTTGTAATTTTACCATAAACACAAAAACTAAAAGAGATGTAAATGTGAAACTGTCAAGATTTCAAATGATATGTGGAACTATACATGAAACATTACAGAACAAAACAAGAAGAGATACTAGATTGAAGTTTTATATAACATTGGCAGTTCCTGCATCACTTTATGGGAGTGAAACTTGGGTAATGGCCAAAAAATTACAAAGTAGAATACAAAGTGTAGAAATGAACTTCCTTAGAAGAACGCTGCACAAGAATGAATCGGTTAAAGAATGAAGATATAAGAACAGAGTTAAATATATATATATATATATATATCCATTAAATGATAAAAATCAGTATTATGGCAGCAATTAGTAGAATGTTAAGTACAATTATTAAAATTAGATTGGAGGAACTAATACAAAATAAAATATCAGAAGAACAAACAGGTTTCACAACAGGTAAATTGTGCCTTGATAATATATTTGTGATTAGGCAGATTATAGAAAATATGTTGGCTAAAGGAAAAGAAGTGCATATGGCATTTATAGACCTGGAAAAGGCATACGACTCTATACCCATCAACAAGCTCTGGGTGGCAATAAAGAAGTTTGGAATACCTAAATCTCTTGTATATTTTATTAAAAGAATGTATGATTGTAAAGCAAGTATTAAGGTTGGAAAAAGAGTATCCTCAGAATTTTATATAACTAAAGGATTAAAACAAGGATGCGGGATGTCACCAACATTGTTCAATATATATTTAGAAGATGTATTAATGAAATGGAATAAGTCATGTAGGGGAATGAGAATCAACATTAATGGTCATTTACTGCACAATTTATTATTCGCTGATGACCAGATTATAATAGGGCAAGATAAAGAAGATATAGAATATATGATCAGAAAGTTGGTAGATGCATTCGAGGTAGGTGGACTGAAGATAAATTATATTAAAACAGAATATATGGTAATCGGAGCAAATTCAGAAGACCTACAAATAAATAATATGATAATTAAAAGTGTTGAAGAATTTAAATATCTTGGATCTATAATAGATAAATCTGGTACTTGTGAAAAATATATTATTAACAGAGTAAATTGAGCAAGGAAGGCGATTAGATCCCTGAATGGTCTTTTATGGAATAGAAATTTGACCAGAAAACAAAAAAAGAGATTATACAGACAATAATAGAAAGTATACTCACATATGGATCAGAAAGCTGGACAATAAATGAAAGGATGCAGAAAAGAATCTTGGCGACAGAAATGGATGAATTACGGAGAAGTATGAGAATATTCAGGCTACAACAGATTCGAAATACATATATCAGACAAGAAATGGATGCACAAGAATCTGTTATCGATAGGATAACAAAGAGAGCTCTGCAGTGGTATGGACATGTACAACGGATGTTGGAAGACCAATGGCCTAAACAGGTGTTGGATTGGATGGTACCAGGCAGAAGGAAGAAGGGGAGAAGTAGAAGAGCATGGTATGAGGGAATATATGATGCCATGATGAAGAGGGGTATGGAAGATGGTTAATGGGAAGATAGGAATCTCTGGAAAGCAGGAATCAAGGTCAAACTGCTGTAAAGTGGAAAGCATGTAGCCTAATAAGTATTAAGTAAGTCATCATCATCATCCGGTATCATGGCAGCTGCCGCCGTCTTCCGGAAACCAAACGCCATTCCTCTCTATCCATCCATTGATCTTCCTCCATTCCTCTCTATCCATCCATTGATCTTCCTCCATTCCTCTGATATTCATAGCTGCTTGTACCCCTTCTATCCAAGTTTTCTTCGGTCTTCCTCTCTTCCTCCTTTCCATTGGGATCCATTCCATAACAATTTTTGGCAATCTTTGCTCTGGCATTCGTTTGACATGACCATACCACTGCAATCTTTTCTTTTCTACGATGTCTATGATGTCCGGCTCCTCTTGTACACCCATAATTTCCCTTATTTCTTTATTTCGTATTCTATCCATTCTAGATTTTCCAGCTGAGTAAATGATAAAATCAAAGGATATAGAGAAAAATGGTTTAGACATGTAGAAATAATGAACATAACAAGGTTACTGAAAGCAGCATTTAACTACAAGCCAGTGAAAAGATGGACAGAACTGTGAGGCGGAACAGGCATTTTGCCTAGCCCGTGAAGTGAAGAAGATGGCCAGAAGTTTTTCTCTCTAATCTCGGGATTTTATGTCATCACGCCACCTACATAAATTCAAATAAAAATGGAAAAATACACAATTTATTGCTGTACGTTATTAATTACCTGATAGAAACATACATGTTGATTTTTTAAAAAAAGTGAGAGAATTGCTTTAAAATGGAGTGAGAAGTTGAGCTGAAAATAACCTGAAATTAGCATATTTGTAATGTAAAATGTGTGTTAGTCATTGCTCAGACAGCGTAGTCAACGTATCACAAAAAATCGCTAACAAACAAGTGAACGCTAAACTAATATGGAGTAATTCGTCCATTTTCTCAACCTAACTTGCTCGAACTAACACCAACTTGCCCATTTTTTCACCCTAACTTGCCCACTAATGTAGGTGGACCCTTGGGATAAAATCCTCTTATATGTGAGCAAACACGTTGGCAATTGGCTCTAGCGGAAACATGTGTTACCACATTGCACAACTTGACGCTAAAAGTCACTTGTTCTTCGATCGAATATTCACACGTGACACGATGGTATAGACAAGCCGACATCACTTTTCTGCAGCTGTCAACTGTAGTTCGTCTTGCAGTCTAATTGTCCAGGCTTCGCTGCCATAACTGAGAACTGAACGTGCAGTTTTATATAACACTGGTCAACATGATTTTTACCTCATGAGTACCAATAGTTGTACTTAATGCAGTTTTTTTTATCATGTTTTCAAATATGTATTCGGAATTTCTCCATCACCCACAGTCTTTTTATTTCAATTTCAAAAATGTATTTAAATAATTATTTTTTAATAAACTTTTTCGTTCATTTGTCCATTGTAAAATAAAACGGGGAACACTTCCATCAGGAGTCTTCAGCTATGGAAAAGAGATATCAAGGCAAATGGAATTCTAATATGCTGGCCGATTTTTGGTGGACCATCAAGAGGGATGCTCCACAGACGAAATATAGCAGAAAATCGTCATTTCTTACTTTCTAGATGAGCCCGAATGTTCGAATATTGTGTAGTTACGAATGTAGAAAATATTAAAGTGTTTGAAATTATAAATTCCTGTCTTTCGGAAACCTTGCGTGATGGGGGGAAAAAAAAGATATATTTGAATTCAGGAGAAAAAATACTATCAGAATCCCATTTTTTTCTGAGACAAAAAAAAGTTTCTTTTTTGTTGCTCAGTGTAATTTAAGTCTTGTATGTTTTTGGACTTTTGTAACTGGATATACTTGGTTGAAGATTCTCAATTACCTATTGTAAGTTTGGATTTTATTAGAAATATTACCTACATATTTTAAAGAGTTCCAGATTGAAACTATCGATGCAAATCTTATTTCTCACTTGAAAACCTTAAAAAAACATAATTTGTTTTTCTTGTGGATATTTACAGATTATCTTTTTGGCACGATATTTAAGTGGTAATTCATCTTCGGAATTGCCAAAAAGGACTTCATCATCATCATCATCATCATTACTCCAGGGATTAGGCAATTGCCCATTCCGACTTCATAATGCATCCGCCCAACGTCTTCTAGGTCTTCCAACATCACGTCTTCCTCTTGCTTGATAATTTCTTGCTAACAATGGATATCTCTCCTTACTCATTCCATCCATGTGATCAATCCATTTCTGTCTGTAATTCGTGACTTTATCCAATAAAGGCTGTACTTTCAATTCTTCTCTTATATCCTCATTTCTTATTATATCAAGTCTTGTACATCCTTTTACTTGTCTTAGGAACCTCATCTCCGCCGTCTGTATTCTATCCTTCTGTTTTTTCACTGGAGCCCAAGTTTCACATCCATACAATATTGTGGGAACCGCCATAACATTATATATTTTTATCTTGGATCTTGATCATCCAAAGTATAATTATCCATCCACCTGTAATAAAAGTTTAGAAAACATTTATGCTCTTGTTCATTCGAGCTGCATAACTTGAGCATTCCAATCTGTTAGGCTTAAAAACCTTACTCTTTTGTTCATACTCTAGGTATGAATGCTGGATATTGAATGTTGACAAATCCAATTTGCAACCCCTATCACATATTTTCTGGCCCTTGGCCCGATAGATTTTTTTCTCCACAAAGTTTTATTAATTGTGTTACGTATCTCGTATTCAAGGTGGAATTGGACAGTTATTAGTCGTTCAAAATATATCTGCAGACGGAAGAATTGCGAAGCTCTCTGTGTTGCTACACGTGACGTCATCTAAGGCAGTGTTCACTGTCAGCGTCCCACGTCCCGTTCCCCTCTGAACTCATAGATAGCAGTGTCACGTGTTCTATTTCTGCATAAACACGACTGCAGTGCCCTCCGTCAACAACTGCGCTTACTCCTTGAACGGGTAATAAGGAATACTGCGCAACAAAATGGAAAGATCAATGGAAAGTGTCAGTAATAGCCTATAGCAAAATAATCAGTTGCCATTTTATGAAATCATATAGAGTAAAACTTGTTCAATCCGGAACGTGAATAATGCGGAAATCTGTCCAATGTGAACAAATTTATTGATCCCGGCAAAATAATAGTAATTTTACGTGTATTTATTTTGAATAAAACGGAATCTGTCCAATGCGGAAACAGAAGGATATTTCTACACAATTCATGAAAAAAATGTTTAAGGCGGAAAGATAGAGAGATAAATAAATTAATTTCCACTTCATTGAATTCTCGTTAGGCGAATTAACAATAAGTTATGATTCCTGCCTCCGGGTGAAGTAGAGTTTCTACGTGTATGTGGAATTTTCTTTCGGCCTACTGCACACCCGTTTTGCGAAATACAGGTTCGTTAAAAAATATTTGGCGTGTAACATCCGTCTTACAAATAACCAGGACACTGTAAAATCTTAAATTAGTTTAAGATCTGAGACCGATTGTGAACATATATTTCACTGGCAGTGTTCTGAATTTATGGAATAAAGATGGCTAAATCGCATGTATCATTGTCATTAAACGAAAAAAGTGAAAGTGATTGAAGATAATGAAAAACAAACTCTTAGTACGCGAAACAATGACTAAATTTAAATGTGGAGAAACCCAAGTTTATGAGATTTTAAAACACAAAGAAAAAATAATGAATGAATAGATGCAATAAAATGGTCAAATGAAGAGCAAAAAAAAAAAAAAAAGAAAGAAATCAACGAGCTGTAGGAGTGTTTTACAAGTCCACGAACAAAAAATCTCTAAATTTCCGTACCATTGCTCCAAAGTCAAGCTCTAGCTGTTGCTATATCCCTAAGGAATAACACTTTCAAGGCATCTTCAGGTTGGTTGTGGACAGTTTTAAAAGACGACACAATGTAGTGTGGAATTGAATTTTGCGGGGAATCAAAGGAAGTAGAAGAAATTATAGTTAGTGAGTGGAAACCGAAACTGCGTGCTTTAATTTCAGGATACGCGCCTAAGAGACATTTTATACCGCTGACGAAAAGGGGGTGATTTTTCGCGCGTTACCGTCGAAGTCACTCTACATACTATACTTCACTTTCCAACGGCACAATTAATTCAATGTATATAAAAATACATACTGTGCTCTATAATCGAAGATTGGTTAATATGTTTTGTTTTTTATAATGCGGAATGTTGTCTAATGTGGAAAAAAAAATAGTCCCATGCGATACCGCTTTGAACAAGTTTTACTGTATATGAACAACATAGCATTTAATTTTTCATTTAAGAAATTAAACTTTATTGTACATTTTATGTTACTATTCAGTTTTGTAATTTCTTGATTTCTTTGTATTTTATGTCATGGAGCAAACCCCAACGGGGCCAGTTAAATAGATGATTATTGATTACTATCCTAGCTTTAATCATGGCATTACATATGTGATTGGTAAGGCTAAAAACGAATGAAGTCACATTGTACTCTTTTTTCCTATTTAGCTTGTAATCAATAATATAATATTAAGAGAAAGGTAAAAATTAATAATTAAATATAATCCAAAAAGTCTGTCACAAGGAGTGCTAAGCGAATTCCTCAGCCAGTCTAATTTATAGTCCTATTTTCCTGGTTTACGGAATATATTTCTTTTGTTCAATTGGAGAAACTCAATTTGTGATCCCAGCATATTTAAAAATGTCGGATTGCAGTGAAAATACATTACATATAAACATATTGCATATTGTATAATTTGACACCGATTTAAATATCTTGCAATTTATTTGTCCATTACTTTAGTAAACTTTAAATAAATTAAACTATTAGGCCTATAAAGTCCACCGCTGTGGTCTTGAGGTAGCGTGCTGCCTTGTCACGCAGCGGGCCCGGGTTCGATCCCCGGTCGTGGTAGTTTATCTGGGTGAGATTTTTATCGGGGTTTTTCCTCACCTGTAAGACAAATGTCAGGAAAACTTTAAGGCCCAAACGGTCACCGAAATCATATGGCCATCATCATCCTTATCATTATCATCATCATCCTTCACCGGTGTGGAAAGCAACGGGAAGCTACTACACCTACAATTCCCTAGTAAAGCTGCAAGCATAGCATGCAAATGCTATGATTGCAATGAAGGACCTGCCTTCGGGCAGAATTACTATGGATAGATGGAAGCCTATATCTTATAGGATACATTGCCAATTTAAGGGTCATTAAATTGTATGGCACATATTGCGACAAACCAAACATGGTGATTACTAGAATCGGTTTGTAATTTCGAGCTCCAGGTAAACCTTCATTTCCAATGGTCGGATTTTGGTGAGTTTTTAGAGAAAAACCTCATGTGCTTACGTATTTTAATGGCATGTACCGAGTTTCGTTGTGAAAATCGAAAATCGCCAAAACGACAATAAAATTTTAGTTTCTGGTAAACTCCTATACCAAATGGTCCGATTTTGCTGGTTAACGAACTCGACGTCACTTTTAATTGTTATATGCCAAGTTCTGTTTCGATGAAACGAAAATTGCGGTCACTAGAGCATTAATGGACTTTATATATATTCATGATCAATTTCGGTCTCTACTAGATAGAATCAGTGATGATACGTAATTTTTTTCAAAAATACTTTCACGAGAACAACTTAATTCTTTCAGAATTCGGCAGAGTCTACTAATTTTGTTACACATAAAGTGAAGGAATTAATCCTACAAACTCGTTTTCGAAAGAAAAATGGACTATGTTCGTTTTTAGCCGTCACCCTTCAATTGTCCGTCTCAATTTAGTGGTTATGCCCTGAAAGTAGTTTAGTTAAAGCTTACAGTATTAAAAATACTTTTACTGGCCAACAAATCGATATTATTGCATGATCTTATAATTTTTCTGAACAACATTTCACTTGTCAAGGCCACTTATTTCGTGTCATAATAGTAATTATGACGTCATCGATTACTTTAATTATTCACCCAATCATGTATACCGTCAGATATTGCTAACCTTGAAGAATGTTCCTCACACAGAAGGAATGTTATGTGGAAATGACTTCACCATGGAAGAATGATTAATGACTTCTACAAACCAAACACTTTAATATTTTTTTTTACAAATCAATACGTGAAATAAACATACGAGTCATTTCATTGTAACGAACGTAATATTTTACCTACATTTTTAGCGAATTTCGAAGGAATGTAGCTATTGGGGTTGATCTCATGATTTTTTTTTTAATTCTCACCGATCTTCACCAAAAATGATCATGGCAAAAGTTTATAATAATAATAATAATAATAATAATAATAATAATAATAATCATCATCATCATTATCATCCGGTATCATGGCAGCTGTCGCCGTCTTCCGGAATTCCTCTCTGTGCATCCATTGATCTTCCTCGAATCCTCTGATGTTCATAGCTGCTTGTACCTCTTCTATCCAAGTTTTCTTCGGTCTTCCTCCTTTCCATTGGGATCCATTCCATAACAATTTTAGGCAATCTTTGCTCTGGGATTCATTTGACATGGCCATACGGCTGTAATCTTTTCTTTTCTATAATGTCCGGCTCCTCTTGTATACCCATAATTTCCCTTGTTTCTTTATTTCTCACTCTATCCATTCTAGATTTTCCAGCTGATGTTCTTAAAAAATCATAATAATAATAATAATAATAATAATAATAATAATAATAATAATAATAATAATAATAATAATAATAATAATAATTTTTATTATTCCGGCTTTTACAATGAATATACATTTTTCCGGTACCCATGTTCACAGTTAACTACACATTTGTTTCAACACATTTTTCCATTCTTGTCTATTCATCCATATATGTTCTTCTATTTCCCATTCCCTCTTAGTTTCATTGATTCCCTGAATCCACGTAATATTTGGTCTACCCTTCTTTTTCCTTCCCTGTGGTACCCAATCCATGATTATCTTAGGTAGTCTTCCTTCTTCCATCCTTCTAATGTGTCCGTACCAATTTAATTGTTTCTTCTTTATAAAATCTAATATTGAATATTGGACCTGCATTTTTTCTTTTATATATGAATTTCTGATTTTATCCTTCCTGGATATTCTTGCAGCCTGTAGTCCATTTCAGTGGCGAGTAATTTTTTTTTTTTCATTTCTGCATTTAAAGCCCACACATCAGCTCCATAGGTAATAATGCTTCTGATAATTGTATTAAAAATAGTTTTTTTTGTTTCTTTAAAGATATGCTTGTCCCATACTATTCCATTTAGGGCAGATATAGCATACTTTCCTATATTGATCCTGTTTCTTATCTCTGTTTCTTGTTTTCCATCTTTAGTAATTTTAATTCCCAAATACTTATATTCTTCAGTGTATTTAATTGTCCCTAAATTTTCTTCTAGTATAAATCTTGAGGAAGATCCCCTATTGTCATATATCTATTAAACATATACGACACAAGCTATGGAAGAGGACAATGATAATTGGTACATGGAACACTCAAGGAATAAGGAATAAATAATAATAATATAATAATAATAATAATAATAATAATAATAATAATAATAATAATAAAACAATATTAATAATGATGATGATGGTAATAATAATAATAATAATAATAATAATAATAATAATAATAATAATGATAATAATAATAATAATAATAATAATAATAATAATAATAATGCTTTATGAGGGAAATATGGACTAAAAGAAAATGCATTTATGTATTTTTCGAAGTTCTACATGGGCTCATTCGCAATAAAGAAAAAATGCTTTATTTAAGGTGACAGAGGTAAGGCCATAATGTCTTCTCTTCCACTCAACCAGCGAATAATAAAAATTATACAAAAAATTACATACTTATTACATTTTAAAAATATTAAAATATAGGCTAAACGAAAGACAATGCGGATGTGGTGTAATATTAGCTAACACTGACATAAAATGCAACCTGCAGGAAGAAGAAGACCAGGACGTCCACTCAAAAGACTTTTGGATGGTGTTTCTTTTGAGGCCGAAACAGGTCAACAAATGGCCTATATTCGTGAATGTACTATGATGATGATGATGATGACTAACATAAAATGAAATAAAATAAAGTAAGTAAAGCTTCCTAGTCGACTATTTAAAGGTGTGTACAAAATGTTGAATATAGCTGATATGCAATTAATGTTTTCATTGTGTGGAACTTAAAACATCGGTTAATTTGGATTTAAATAACGAAAGTGATTGACAAGACTGGGAAGTGAGTTCCATGCTCTATTTATAAGATTCAGAGTATATAACCCTGTTCGCTCTTAAAGTGATCCTCGTCAAAACAAAACCACGTGACCTACTCGCTTTTCATTGGTTATGGACACCGACGTACGTTGTAGAAGCAATAAGTACGCGAAAAAGTAATTCCCTTCATTAAATTTAAAATATGTCCTCTGAATATACACGTTATTCATTTGTGAATGAAAATAATTATATTCAAAACATACTAAATATTTTAAAATATACCTAATCAATAAATCAAAGATAAATACCAACTAGATAGTATAACTGTCACAGGATTGATGATCGGGGCAAGAGGTACTATACCAGGATTCTTAGCCAAATTTTGGAATTCCTTAGATTTGGACAGGGTGTATCTTTCTAGAATTGCCATCGCTGCCATTAGAGGATCAATTTCAATTTTAAGAAACCATATTTACAAAATTGCTTTATAGTATGTAAACTTCAATTAGGCCTACAAGTTGAATTTTTAAAAATATATTTACAAAATGTATTTCATCAATTACAAAAATTAATTGTCTGTATCACTTTGTCCTTGAGGCAATCCTCTAATGAGGAAAGTTTTATATAATATACAACTTAAAATAGTTTGTTACATATGGGTGAGACATTTGAGTCATACTTCAGTCGATTCTCATGAAACAAAATGGCGGAAAGTATCGAGTTTTCTGTTGCTGTGTCGTCATCTCCCTGTCAAAAGTGACAGTAAATATGGCGCGAATGGCCGAAGGATATTGCTTCTACAACGTAAGAGTATTTTAATCCAAACTTTAGTGATGCCGCATTTTGACTACTGTGACGTTCTACTAACTGACATAAGTGACGGATTGTCGGACAAACTGCAGCGTGTCCATAATATGTGTATCAAATTCATATTTAATGTTCGAATATACGATCACATTTCTCCATTATTCCACGAATTGTCATGTCTACATCTAAAAGAGAGAAGAAAATCGCACTGTCTAATTCTCCTATTTAAGATCCTACATACCTCGATTCCCAATTATTTATCATCCCGTTTCCAGTATCTATGCTCAAACCATAACTTAAACACAATATCACAACATAGTCTCTTGCTTAATATACCGCAACATAGGACATCACATCACTCCATGTCATATACCATCTTCACTTCCCGCAAATGGAATTCTCTACCACAAGAAATAAGGGGCTGCCGGACATTGGCATCTTTTAAAAGAAATCTAAATTTATATTTGCTCTAAACTCGACTTCATTATTATCCAGTGTAAGGTATATATATTAATTGGTGTTTCTCGTATAATGTATCATATTTATATTATTATAATAATTATTATTATTATTAGTATTATTTATTATTATCGTATCATTATTGTTATTACCCTATAAAATGTTGTTTGTACATGACATTTACATTGCTACATTATTGTATCTTTAACTGTTTATAATTAGTATAGTGTATATCTATATTTGTCAAATATTTATTTGTATTTGTGCTGGTTGAGTGGAAGAGAGGGCCTTATGGCCTTAACTCTGCCAGAATAAATAAAGTATTAATTATTATTATTATTATTATTATTATTATTATTATTATTATTATTATTATTATTATTATTATGTCGATGTACATAACCAATGAAAAGCGAGCAGGTCACTTGGTTTTGTTTTGACCAGGACCACTTTAAGAGCGAACAGGGTATAGACATGTACTGTGCTGTGGTACAGACAGTAACGAAGTATCTTATAATCTTTTCATAAATTGTGGTGAGCTGATAAACTTTGAATAGCATGTTTCACAAATATTCCTGCGCCCAATTGATCTACTGTCATTCTCCTCCACATCTGTCATTTCAATATCCATATCAAATCCTTTTTCCATCATGCTGTTTAAAACGTCATCAATCCACGTTATATTTAGCCATCTTTCTTTTATCAGGTGGCACCCATTCTACTATTTTTCTTGGGAATCTATCTTCCGTTCTTTTTTTACATGGATGTAAGATTTTAGTTTGTTTTTATGAAATCCACTACTGAAGTTTCAACATTCATATTTTGTTTGCACTGTTTTTCGCCACTGTGGTCTCGGAGAGGCGTCGCTTCCTTGTATACAGCTGGCAAGGGTTCGATCCCCGATCCGTACAAATTTCCTTTGATGGTTTTCTTCGGGTTTCTTTCTCACCTATAAAACAAATGTCGGAAAACATTATCTGGCCATCATTATCATATTTGCCGTGGTTAGTATTAATGTGCGTGAATAGTGTGTATCGTTTTAAATGTTTGTGTTTTCTCGGAGGTAGCGGCAGATTCAGTTGATCACTCATTCGCGGAAACTATTCATGTGCTTGTATGGTCTAAAAGTAAATGTGTGATTCAAAGTTTAAAATCCCTCTCCCGACAGGTTATGACACTGTAAAGGCTTGGGTGACGATAAAGTACCTGTAAGGTGAGAGGTTACAGCCGGCCCCAAGCCCAGATAAAAAAGGAAGGCGAATGACTGGTTTAGTGGTCTTGGTGAATACATTTTTTGTATGCCGAGTAGATATATCTATTAAATACCAAGTAATGCCTTAGTTAGCAGGCTTCAACCTGCTTACCCAACCAGTAGATCCTCTCCCTAAGAGAAGGATGAGGGTGAGTACCTGGCTCCTTAAAACGAGGTTCTCTCGGCTATGGTATGGTAACCATAACAGAAGAGTTACTGGTACTCCAGGTTGATGGTTGGGCTTGAGGTCAACAACCTCATCCTTGAATAAGAAACAAACTTGAGAAGCCTAAAGATTAAATGTGCATTTGTCTTAAAGGAAGCCAAGGTCAAACTGAAAGGACTAGTGCTAAGAAAGAAGGACTGTTTTTAAGTTTACACGTGGTATAAATTGTAAAGTTACAAAGTTGTAAATAATTAGAATGTTATAATAGCTCGTTAGGCAGGTGTCGAGCAGGTTCATTTGTATTCTACAGGCGGAGCAGGCAGGTGAAATATTTCTTAAAGTTCAACACTGTGTGCCAAAGTGGACAGTTCACTAGCTTCTCTTCCAACAGAATCATTTACATGAAAATTTTACGGTTTTTAAGAAGAAACAAGAATACCACAAAAGTCCGTCACGCAGAAACTGCGTAAACGTAGAAAATTCTTTAGTAATTTTAATTATTCCCCGATTTTGCTGGATTACGAAATATACATTTTATCTTTTATTGAAAAGTATCGGCGAATGGGATTTTGTCAATATTTCTATTTAGTCTTATTTCTAATATCCATCCATCCATAGTAATTCTGCCCGAGGGTAGGTCTTTCACTGCAATCATAGCATTTGCATGCTATGCTTTGCAGCTTTACTAGGGAATTGTAGGTGTGGTAGCTTCCCGTTGCTTTCCACACCGGTGAAGGATGATGATGATAATGATAAGGATGATGATGATGGCCATATGATTTCGGGGACCGTTTGGGCCTTAAAGTTTTCCTGACATTTGTCTTACAGGTGAGGAAAAACCCGGATAAAAACCTCACCCAGAAAAACTGCCCTGACCGGGGGTCGAACCCGGACCCCCTGCGTGACAAGGCAGCACGCTAGCTCGAGACCACAGTGGTGGACTATTTTAAATATTTAATCACTCAATTGGAGAAGCTCAATTCCTTATGCCTGGCTTATTTAAATGTGTCGGATTGTAGGAAAAAACAAACCATGAATAACCGTAAGTTATTACTTAATTGCATATTCTTGTATAATTTGACACGAATTTATATGTTTACTGGTTCATCTATCATTGCTTTATTAATATATTAAATTAATTAAACTAATATATTATATGGGTCGACCGCTGTGGTTTCGGGATAACGTCGTTGCTTCCTAGCGGCTGGGCCGGGTTCGATCCCAGTCGGGACAAGTTTACTGGGATTTTTTTTCGGGGTTTTCCTCCCATATAAGACAAATGTCAGGAAACTTGAGGGCCTATATGGTCTCAGAACATCATCTAGCCATCATAATAATCATTAGACCTATCATATTCGCCTTGTTTACTATGGATGTATGTGTGAATGGCGTTTCTTCTTACATATTATGTTGTCTCAGAGGAGGCTCTGTTGATCACTCACTTTGTGTGGTTAAAAAAGCATATTTGTGAAGTAAAATCCCTCTCCCGACAGATCGTGCCACTGTAAGGCACGAGTGGCGTGTGGTACGTAAGGCGAGAGGTTAAACTGCAGTAATAGAATGGAATATTGTCAATTTAAGGGCTAATTAAATTATATGGACATTACGAAAAGCAAACATGACAGCTACTACAGCGATTTTTCAATTTTAACAACAATAATAAAAATAAAATAATAATAATAATAATAAAAATAAAGTAAAAAAATAATAATAATATAATAAAATAAACATAATAATACAAATAAAATAATAATAAAAATAAATAATAATAATAAAATAATAATAAAAATAAATAATAATAATAAAATACAAATAATAATAATAATAAAATAAAATAATAATATAATAATAAAAATACACTAATATAATAATAATAATACTAATAAACAACACTCCACTCCACCCCTCAATCTCCTACACTCATTACTACCCTCCTCCTCATCTTCCCCCCTCTACCCCTCACCTCCTCCTCCCCTTCCTCCCTCTCCCCTCCCTCCTCCTCTTCCTCCCTCTCCCCCCTCTCTCCTCCTCCTCCTCCTCCTCCTCCCCCTCCTCCTCCTCCCTCCTCCTCCTCCTCCTCCCCTCCTCCTCCTCCTCCCCTTCCTCCTCCTCCTCCCCCTCCCTCCTCCTCCTGCCCCTCCCTCCTCCTCCTCCCCCTCCCTCCTCCTCCCTCCCCCTCCTCCTCCTCCTCCCCCTCCTCCTCCCCCTCCCCCTCCTCCTCCCCCTCCCCCTCCTCCTCCTCCTCCTCCTCATCCATAATCATAATACTAATAATAATAATATAATATGGAATATCTACATCGTGGTTTCTCCCTCCTGCAACTCGAGTGACTTGTCGCCAGAAATCTCTGTCTAAGAAACTTCTCTAACCGCTTTGCTTTCCGTAATTCTTATTCCAGCCATCCTTCCTCTAGCCTTCCATTTAAAAAGTCCTTTTTCGGTACTCTATTCTCTTGCATTCTTATGAGACGTTCATACTACCCCAAACTATTTTCTTCTATGTTTTATTTTTTTCGATGATGATAATATCTAGTGGCCGTCGCATTGAGCTAATCACTCATCCAGGGTAGCCCTCCACGTCTTGCGTTGTCAAAAATGCATATGTGTGATCCAGAATTACAAATATACTCCAGAAGGTTGTCTCTCTTTAAAGCTCGGGTTCCGTGGAGCATGTAAAAATACCTATTGGTAGAGGTTAAACTAAAGTAAAGAAACTACCTTATCTTTATGGACAGACTAAGAAATAAATACAATGAAATATATAATAATAATAATAATAATAATAATATGTATTTACTCCGTATTCCCGCGTGGGACATAGGTGCTCCCTAACGGGAGTTATTAATCCAACTTACTTAGCAACGTCTATTTCTATACAGATGTCAGTGAGTGACATGTAGTCAGCACATCACTTCAATCAGACATCTAGTAGACAACGAAATTAGGCCTATTACATAGTTGCAGAAGACCAGAAAAATAATGGACTAATAATAATAATGACTAATAATAATAATAATAATAATGTTGCGCGCCGTAAAGGAGTGGTTTGAGGCATGATGCCTTTGTGCAGGGCTACGGGACGTGCACTACTTCGAGTCTCCAGGGGGAATAAATTTTCTCGTTGAATATCGACTAGTATACGGAACTGGTGCCCACCCAGCATCGTGAGAAATTTGGGTAGCTACAAGAATTAACGGTTCGAGGTTAAGAAAACTACGTATAACGACTAGGGACTCTACGTGCTGATCACATGTCTTTCCTATACTAGCAGGGCGATCATTCACCTCTGTGAAACAAGTGGATGTGAGACCAGTAGTCGGCTGGTAGGCCAAGGGTCATCTAGGTCTTTTTCGCCATGAAGTAATAATAATAATAATAATAATAATAATAATCGTATAATTAATATTAGATAATTGTTTTATCATTCATATGTTAATATAAAATTATGGAATATTTACCTGAAAGGTCCGTCTCCTCAACTTAATTAATCATTTAACTGTAGCGCTATAATGAAGAATTCATAGATAAGCTCGTAAAAAAAACAATAAAGGAAGAACAACATAACCAACATAACTAAACTAGAAAAAGAATCTGACAACAACAATAAAACATGGATAACACTTACATACACAGGAAAAGAAACGACAAAATTAGCCAATGCACTAAAGAAAGCCGATAAAAACGTAAAAATAGCATACAGAACCAATGACAAATTAAACAACATAATAAACAATAACATTGAAGAAAATAACATTTTCAACAGCAAAGGAGTTTATAAACTGGCATGTAAGGACTGCAACAAATTTTATATAGTAAAGTAAAGTGATTCCACAACAGGCTCGGAGGCCCTTGGGGTAGTAGGAGGTTAAGGCTCCCACTTTTTCTAGACAATCGTCACTTTATGTCAGCCGGGTTGTCAGCCCTGCGTGACGGCCGCCTTTACCCCCAGAACAAGCGTCTGGTACTCATTTCCGTTAGAGGCTGAGTCGATCCCAGGGCCATAGTGCCGCCAGAAGGTTTGGGTCAGTTTAAAAATCCTGACCCCAACGGGACTTGAACCCTCGACCCTCTGGCTTGTAGCTCAGTGCCTTAACCACTACGCTACGGCGTGCCCCCAACAAATTTTATATAGGAAGGACAAACAGGAGTTTTAACATCAGATTCAAAGAACATTTTCGAGACTTCATTCACGCAGAAGGGAAATCAAGCTATGCAAAACACGTTATCCATGAAGGACATCGCATGTTAAATATTGAAAACACCCTAACAGTAATGCACAGAGAAAATAATCCAGCGAAGATAAACGTACTCGAAGAGATGGAAATCATGAAAGCAGCTCACAACGACAGCCTGATAAACGAAAACGAACCCAATACATGCAACCCCCTCTACCAGACCTTCAGTGAAACACCAGTTTTGAATCCTGCCGATGATGGGACAAGTCCCGAAAGCGCTACAGTTAAATGATTAATTAAGTTGAGGAGACGGACCTTTCAGGTGAATATTCCATAATTTTATATTAATTTTGAATAATACCTCAACGGAACACATCATGAATCTTATAAACGTTGATCATTCATATGTTGCATTAATTATTATACTTACTTACTCACTGGCACTATCGAACCCGTAGGTTCATGGCCGCGCGGACATAAGCTCTCCATACATCCCTATCCTGAGCTAATGCTATCCAATCATTCCCTGCATAATCTACTTCCCTCAAATCATAGTAAATGTTGTTCTCTCACCTCATTCTTGGTCTACCAACTGGGCGTTTTCCCTCTGGCTTTCCTACAAGAAGCTTCCATGCACGTCTTTCATTCCCCATACGTGCAACATGTCCTGCCCATCGTAGTCTACGAGACTTAACTGTTATTATATCTGGCTTCCTATAAAGACCATGTAGTTCATTGTTATGTAGTCTTCTCCATTCACGTTTATCCTCCCTCATTAGCTGTCCATTTCCATTATATACTGAAACATGGACTCTTACTTTAAGGGAGGAAAGGAGATTACGAGTATTTGAGAATAAAGTTCTTAGGAAAATTTTTGGACCAAAGAGAGATGAACAGACATTAAATGCTTTTGTCAATTTTTCCTTTCTCAATTAAAAATGTGTTCATTGTTAGTATTAACAGGGAAATTTATAAAAGCATACATTAATTAAATATGTAGTTAAGTAAATGCATATATAGTATTGGGAAAAGTAAAATTTTAGGAAAATAAATTAGGTTTTGATTGGACTGTACAATGCAATGTATAAAAAAGAAAATTAAGGGAATGCGATCTGTTTTAATGAATCTAACAGCATTCTGTACAAGTGACACAAAATGGCGTACACATGTTATAAAACAATACAATGAGCAAATAATAAAACACACACATTTTTCTATCTTTTGTTAGTATGAAATGCATACAAATGGAAGCAATGGCATACACTGTACAGTTAAGGCTAAAATTATATAAAACTTGGAATGTAGCTCAAATTCACGAACAAAGTAAAGAAAGGTATAATGTAATCTTGTGAATGTGTATAAATAACTCCAAAAGAAACATTTCTATGAGCGAATATCAATCGACAACATTGCTTTCTGTCAAACAATAACTCTTCTTTCATTTTTTCTATTATCTGATTGAAAACTTCAAAGGCTTTTGTGGATTATTTTCCAAAATTGATGGTTTAAGAATCTTTTTCAGAGTGTACCTGGGAATTAAAGTTCAGCTGTTTATTAAGGGCGTACATTTATGGTTAGCAGAAATGTTTGTTCTTTTTGCTTTCTTCGAACGAGTTGTCAAAAGTTAATATGTTAGAATAAGAATAACGACCAGCCTCCTTGTTTTATACGAATTTCTGACTACAATTCACGAGGACCTGGGTTCGATTCTCGGTCAGACCACAGACATTTTTCCTTACAGGAACACTAATTTCAATATGAGTACTTGTTTGTGAGGCTGTAAGTTAATATGAATATAATTAAATATCAAGATATTCGAGTAGCGTTGATCGTTAACCTACTTAGAAGATGAAATGTATGTGAAAGCCAGGGTTCGAACCCTCCGACAATACTTCTAAAATTCATTGTAAAGCTCCGTTGAGGTTACTTACTTACTCACTGGCACTATTGAACCCGTAGGTACATAGCCGCGCGGACATAAGCTCTCCATACATCCCTATCCTGAGCTAATGCTTTCCAATCATTCCCTGTATAATCTACTTCCCTCAAATCATAGTTTATGTTATTCTCCCACCTCATTCTTGGTCTACCAACTGGGCGTTTTCCCTCTGGCTTTCCTACAAGAAGTTTCCATGCAAGTCTTTGAGGTTATGTAATAAAATGTTAAAACATTAAAGTACCTGATATAACAGTCGTTCTCAACTAAATTAAATTTCTGTTAAAAAAACTTGAAGTATGACGAGGACGACTGATATATCAGGTACTTATTGTAATATCATATAATTAAAGAGAAAAAAATTCTGTCTGAACCGAGACCTCCAATTTTACGCGTTAGCGCTCTTATCTTTTGAGCTAATCAGGCAATTCGTGGAGCAGACACAAATTTCTCATTAAATTCCGTGTATCCGTATTAATGAACATTTCTTCACAATACAACAGCATTGCTACTAACAAGAATATATTATGGTGAGATTTACACGCGCTAAACAAGATACGAATGGAAATTAATACTCTCAGCCAAGTCATCTGTAATCAATATTAACCCGCTTGCGGATGGCTTTCCTATGTATATTAATTTACATAGAAATGTGTCGTTATTTTTCAACCACAGTACAGTGCTACAGATGAAGTTCCTTCTATTCAGGGACCATTCTTCACCATTTATATTCTAACACCCGGCGTGCTCTGCTACGCCTAAATAAATGAAATGTGTCTTTATGTTTAGTTGTAGTAAGGCCTTTGATCGAGTAAACAGACAAAAATTATGGGAAATATTAGGAATGAAAGGATACCCGCTGTGCCTTGTTGAAACAATAAAGAAATTATATGAAGACACAAATATAATTATAGATACCGGATTCAAAAGAACAGATACAATCAAAACAAATACTGGATTACGACAAGGATGTAGTTTATCAGCCACTTTGTTTAATATGTATATATAGACGATATTTTAAATAAATGGAAAGTTTTAGTGAATCCAGGAATAAGAACAGATAATAAAGCGTGCATAAATAATCTTCTATTTGCTGACGATGTAATCATAATACAGAAAAATGAAGACGACTTACAGAAATCTATGCATGCATTAAATGAAATATGTAAATTATATGATCTAAAGAAACGAAGACCATGGCTTTTAGAGGAAGAGATCCAGTCAGATCCAAAATTATTTTAGAAAATCAAAGTATAGAACAGGTGTCTAGTTTCAAATATTTGGGCTGTGATGTTGGCTACAATGTGGAAACAGATATTGACTCCAAAATAAATAAATTTCAGACGGTGTGTGGAACAATACAGAGAACATTCAAAAATAAAATTAGAAAATAAACAAAAATAAAAATGTATAATGTTATGGCGGTTCCCACAATATTGTATGGATGTGAAACTTGGGCTCCAATGAAAAAACAGAAGGATAGAATACAGACGGCGGAGATTAGGTTCCTAAGACAAGTTAAAGGATGTACAAGACTTGATAGAATAAGAAATGAGGATATAAGAGAAGAATTGAAAGTACAGCCTTTATTGGATAAGGTCACGAATTATAGACAGAAATGGATTGATCATATGGATGGAATGAGTAAGGAGGAGAGATATCCATTGTTAGCAAGAAATTATCAAGTAAGAGGAAGACGTGATGTTGGAAGACCTAGAAGACGTTGGGCTGATGCATTATGAAGTCGGAACGGGCAATTGCCTAATCCCTGGAGTGATGATGATGATGATGTTTAGTTGAGTAAGTAAAAAGAAAAATAATTATAAATTTATATCGTAATTATTTTAGATACCCCGTACTGATTACCCGACATTGCCAGGGATTCTACTTATACCGATATTCTTTGCATCAATGAGCTGAAAGACAAAAAATGGTTATTGTAAGTTATCTGTGAAAGACGTATGCTGTAGTGGATTTTTTTAGCTTTTCTTTATATATTCAATTCTGTATAGGCTACATTAATTTCGTGTATTTGTTATGGTTTAGGCAGCATAAGCCATTTAAGTGTCCAAAAAGCTACTTTTTTAGTGCACCGATGACCACCCCATTTTTCTTTTTACTCCGGCCCTATAGTATGTATGGTAATATGTTATGTCTCAGAAAATATCTCTAAATGATGGCTAAAACCACATTCAAATCGGTCAAGTAATTTCCGAGTCCATAAAGGACAGCCAGACTGACAACCATTTTTATATATAAAGATTGTTCATTCTAATGGAGCTCTAATAAAATGAAAGGCGTATATGTGTGACTAGAGCGCATGATCGCCCCGACTAGGATTCGAGATTCGAATCCTGGCGGTCCCCGGGATTTTCGGGGTTCTCACGTTTCCCGAAATTCATCCCACCAAGTCTCCATTCCCCCCCTTACCTCCTCTTCATGTCATTTAATTTCTCATTAATTTATTTCATATCACCCTTCACTTCATCTCATGTTAGGAAAAATAGTTTGGCCGACTCCCACAACCATTAAAATTATGACTCCGAGCCGGGTAACAAAAAAAGTCAGAAGGGGGACACGGGGCCAACTCAAAAATATCAGTATGGGTGATGGGAGAAAAACTTGATGTGCTAGAAGACGAGCTACAACATAAATAACACCGTAGAGTAGACTTTCAAACCATTCATCCATAATTTACTGGGATAGCTCAATAGATTTTTCAGGTTGTGGTGCTCAGCTTGTTCGCCTAGTCTCAATAACACTTGTGAACATGATTTTTTGTCTTATGAGTACCAATAGTTGTACTTAATGCAGTTTTTTATTGTGTTTTCAAATATGTATTCGGAATTTCTCCATCACCCAAGTTGGAATATATCTAGCTTGCAATTATCAATAATTGCAATTTTTAGGCTGTAGCTGTAGGGAAGGTAACTTAAAATGTTCCTATAATATATGTGTAATTATTATAATATTCATAAAGGTTCCGGTTGGCCTCAAATTTCTTTATAAGTTTTTTTATTTCAATTTAAATTAATGGATTTAAATAATTATTTTTTAATAAACGTTTTTTCGTCCATTTGTCCATTGAGCGATGAGCAGGGGAACACTTTCTTCAGGAGACTTTAGCTATGGAAAAGAGATATCAAGGCAAATGGAATCCTAATATGCTGGCCGATTATTGTTGGGCCATCAAGAGGGATGCTCCACAGGCGAAGTATAGCAGAAAATCGTCATTTATTACTTTCTAGGTGAGTCCGATTGTTCGAGTAGTGTGTAGTTACGAATGTAGAAAAAACTACTAAAGTGTTTGAAATTTTAAATTCCTGTCTCTCGGAAACCTTGAGTGATGGAGAAAATCCGATAAGATATTTGAATTCAGAAGAAAAATACTATCAGAATCACACATTTTTTTTGAGACAAAAAAAAAGAAATATATATTTTTTTGTTGCTCAGTGTAATGAACTAAAACAATGGAGAGCATTAGAGATGAAACCTCTCCTTACAACGACGCGAGGTGGACTAAGCTGTAACCATACAGTAGAGGCCACTCTAAACTCTGAACGGTGGTCAGATGTAAACAAGAGCAGGATTCAGACTTACAAAATATACTTCGGTGGAATATAAAAGTTGCGCACTGACTTTTCGGAACATTTGGAATGAAATATAACTAATGTAAAGTGGTTATTCTAAACTGTTGCTTAACCAGAGGCACAGCAAACTATTCTAACTCCCCTCCCTCTGACGTCATGTACAATGGTAGCATCAACTATACGGTGATATCGTGTTTACGAAGGATTTATTCCATCTCTAGAGAGGGTAAATGACAACGCTGAATACCCGAGAAACATAAACAAATATCAGGCAAACTTGTCGCATGTAATAATTATTACAACTAAACGGAAAAATTTATGCTTGATCCGGGATTTGAACCCAAGATCTTTAATTGTATTAATTATTGCATGCGAAAAGCTTGCCTGCTCAAGAATTAATTTCAATATTAAGTTCGTAATCAGGTAATACGGCACAGAATAAATTCCATTATGTTTCAGTAGAAGCAACCTTGTTGTAATGTGAATAGCAGTTCTCTAACAGGGATACACGGGGAATTCAAATACAGAAAAACTTGTGTCTGCTCCTGGATTGTCTAATGATTAGCACAATTGGTTAGTGCACCAACGCGTAAAGCTAGAGATCTTGGGTTCAAATCCCGGACAAGAATGAAAATTATCTCTTTAGTTTTCTTAGACGATTCCCTTAAGGCAATGTAAGTAAATCGATGTTTTAATGTTTTGCTCATTTAGGATTTATGGAAAATGTTGTAAATAAAGAATGTCATTGAATAAAGCCAACCATGATTGCAAATATAGCTCCTATAGAGAGCAAAATAATGCAATTCCTCTCTTCTATATTCAATATTAAAACCAGATACCAATTGTGATTCGAAAATAACACAATATCAGAATCCATTTTAAAGAATCTAAATTGAATTGACATGACAAAACATTTTATATCGTTCCCAAATAATAATAAAAAAAGTTTAATGCACACTCCAATAGACTATAGGCTACAAGAAATATACATTTATGGGTCGGGATTGGAGTTATAAATTACAACGTTGCCAAATTAAAAATATTTCTTTTGAATTCTTATATTCATACACACTGATCACATATATATATCTAATCTCTATAGATAAAAGCATTTTTTGTAATGCCATCTAGCATTCACACCTGTAAACAGCTATAGATACAATAATGATCATAGGCACTTTTGTGTTCTAACATGGAAAAACAATTACAACACACTAGATATGTATTCTATTGTTTTATATGATATTTTTATTCATTTTTAAGTTGAATCACACAACAGGAATGAGCCGACAAATTCAAGCAAGAAAATTTGTATCATACACTGGTTTCATCTCAAATGTGTTATACAGGTGTTACAAGATATAATCCACCAACGTTTAGAAACTAGAGGATAATTTTTAAGGAACATCTCTCACATACATCGTTTATACGTACAGTAACTTCTCACAAAACCACATCATGTCTACGGTCTCAGTTATGTTGCATGGATGAATGACATCAATTCTTGAGTATTCACAGAACTAATAAAAACCTATCCCAACTATCAAATTTACGTTGTTATTGGTTCTGCGAGTGCTCAAGAATGAATTACGTCATTTGATCCTTTCGACGTATCGTAACTGAGGCCTGCAAATATAATTTTAAGAATTCTTGCTATAGTTATGAGTTCTGGGCATGGTAAATGTGCGCGCTATGCCACGTAACCAAGTCTTAATTGTTATTTTGAGTCGCATGTCATCAGTATACCTTACCAGGAGTATAGTTTGTTGGTGTGAGGGTTTGGATGAGCAAGATCTGTTACGTGGCCAGTGCGTTCACCTGATTTAACGTTCCTTGATTTTTTTCCCTTGGAAGCATGTCAAAAGTTTGGTAGCCCTATATGAAACTCGATTTTCCATGCTTAGCTGATTCCAAGAATCAATGTTACGTTTGACCGCATCAATCAGGATTTTGGCATATTAGAGCTAGACGGTTGTTTCTGCGATGTTATCAAGCACATAAAGGGATACAAGGCAAACTGTTTAAACACACATTGTAAATGAACAGAATATACACTTTAATTAAAATGCGTTTTGTGTGCATTTGATTTTATTCAATGTCCGAAACCCTCATGTTATATAATGCGCAGAACACAAAAACCTGTTCAGAAATATATATTTGACTGGCGGAAAAAAACACAAGAGTCAAAATAGTGAACATTTAAGAGACTTCAATATAATTTACATATAATGACAATACGTATTATTATTCACTATTAGGTTGGCAATTTTTTAGATTTCACTCATGTGGGTAAGCCATAAGAAGATCAACTTTTACATTAATATGGTATATCGTATTTTCCCACCAAAACTCTTCATTTAGGTGGGCCGTAGACTAAATATATCAAGATCGATGTAATGTACTAACTGATTTTACTAATCATGGTAAACAAGTAGCAAAGAACCGACTGATTAAATTACATTTGCTCCAAGAAAGCTCAGTGTCCTCCACGAATTCCACAAGTATGTCCTTCAGGAAAGTCAAACACCCAGGACACGATAGTTAAAACACATTGTAGCATGACGTAAGTAGATTTCAGACGTCCCCCTTGTCAATGCATGATGCCTAGTGTGAAGCAGCGGATTTAAAATCTTGATTCCTATCACTAAGTAAAATTACAATTCCGGACATGGGTTATTTACCAAAACTTTATGCACTAATTCTCCTGTACAATGCCCAGATGCATATGTTGGATACTCTGTTCTATGTAAAAAATCAAATTATACTTTTATTTTCGAAAATAAGCATAATTGCATTTATTGTAACAGAGTGTAATACATTTATCAGCACATTCCTGTTATTAAAGGAAATTCGTGATTTTTAGTGTTTTACATCACAAACTAAATCCATTTTACATTTAAGTCTTTTTAATGTTTCATCTATTTCTAATGCCATGATAATGCTCAATACAAATAACAATTATGGATATACAACGAATATTGTGTAACGAACGTTACATTTTCACTATATTTAACAGCATGAGTTTTTACTGTCAAAAATTGTGACGTCACAAAATGACGTATTAAGGAGTGCGCAGAAATACAATTGGATGGAGATGCAAAGCTATTTATAAGAAATTGCAAAATGGCACGACTTAAAAAACACACACACGTACACCATACTGACAATATAGCAATAGGCTATGTTTTTATTTTATGCAATTGTTCGCTTTGTTCATCTGTTCGTATGAATTAAGTTTTTTTGTAGGAAGTTCAGTGAGTCATGTTCAATTTTCGTGGTTTGGGTTTCGCAATACACGGATAAAATCGCGTTTCATATTATACGGAATGTCAGCGTCACGGACCGGACTGAAAACGTTATGTAAATATTTTTATTGATTCGTATTATACATAAAATTATATTTTTTTACCGAAAATCCTTGACTGTTTGTGACGTTACCTGTATCATTCAAAAGCTTTATAACTTACAATATTTTGATCTAACGATACTGGTCGGTCCATGACGTTCCGTATAACGTGAGATCGAGCTTTATTCTAGCAAGTGTTTAAATTGTGCACCACATCGGCAGATATTTTACATTGGTCAAATATCAAGGGGACTGTAAGCTTAGCTGGAATTATATATTTATAAGAAAATAATCATAATTTTAACTTTTTTTAAATGAAATCTATTGATTAACTATTTTTTTTTGTATTTAAATAATTATAGCATTTTTTTTTGTAAAGATACCAATATTTTCTGTTTGATTGCATTAAGGGCTGTTGACGTTTCCATTCAAAGGATAAATCAACATCACTTGAATCCTCAACATAGAATTTGATGAGGAATTTTTATTATAAAATATTGTAGATGTAATATTGATTAATAATATAGGCTTGTTTTTTTTTAATACGCTGCGAAGGGGCTTGGAATTTAATCCAGGCATCTGGCGCACAATTTTGTTATTAAAAAAAATTGGCTGAGTTATTTACAGTATGTTAGCTTTTGTAAGTTGAAAGGTTTCTTAAACTAAAAAAAGCTTACAAAAACGTCTAAACTTGTTTTTTGTTCTTTGGTCATCAAAGCTGATATGTTGATGATGTTATTGACAGATCGAGAGAAATTACCGATAAGCTTAAAATTTTCGAATGAATTTCCGAACTATTACAAAATCTGATATTAAAATTTTAATATTTTTAAGAGCTTGAAGTAATTTGTTAAAAATCTTTTCTTTTAAGTGTGTAAGTTTACGTAAACAGTTATTTTAAAATATGTAATGACTTTTTTGATCATTTATAGGCTATATAATACTTATTGAAGTTAAAATATTTTTTTTTAGTTTACAAAAATCGTTAGAAAGATTTTTAAAAATTGGTCCCATTAAATGGCCCACGGGGATATAAATTTAAAAATTGACATATCAATAGTTTGTCTCTATTGCGTCATTGTCAATATGGGTTTGAGAAAATGGAAAATTTGTACAGAAAAAAGCTCTACAATAACACAGCATCTTCTAGTTGGTAACTTATTCAACAAAATTATTTTGCGTGTTTTTACATAAACATGGATGATATATCTATGTTTGCTATGTAAAGCGTTTGAGTCTAAAAATGGACTAAAATAGAATCCCATTTTTCATAAAAAAGTATAAGTTTTGACTTAATATGTTTTACGCAACAAACACAGATATAGAAGTCATAGTTAATAAAGACATATACATCTTTAACCATCAACTTTTATAAGATTCATGATGTGTTCCGTTGAGGTTTATTCAAAATTAATATAAAATTATAGAATATTCACCTGAAAGGTCCGTCTCCTCAACTTAAATGATAATTAAGTTGAGGAGACGGACCTTTCAGGTGAATATTCTATAATTTTATATTAATCTTTAACCATATTTAGTCAAATGTAACAGTATTTTGGGTTGTACTATGCAACCAAGCGATAAGACGGATCTCGAGGAGAACATTGAATGTTTTGTTTTGATGTTAGTATGCACACAATTACTGTGTATAACGACTGCCACTCCGTCACATAGCTTGGACTCACAGATTCTTAGACCTATCGAAATGTATTTTAATTAAACTACGTAGTGTAAACAAATAAGCTGCCAAGTTATTTTAATATTTTACTTTATATACATTATAGTACAGCCTAAACAATGCACAATGCAAATGCACAATTTTGTTAATACTAACAAAACCGAGAATAAAACAAAGTAAGAGAGTATATTTTAAAACTTGAAGATATGCAAAAATTGTCATTTATATCCTAGATGAATTTTCACATTTACATACAAAATTCTGAATATACATAGTTGTTATGCAGGTAGCATTTTCATTATGAATACATTATAACATAAATTAATTTGGATTTAAATAAGGATAGTGGTCGACTGTCCCTGACATAACATTTGTAAGTAACTGATTAGATGTAAAAAATGTTTGGTGCCAGTTTGATATTTTTATTTTGAAACAGGGAATAATTTTCTGATATTCTATGCGAAATGCCCGTCTATGAATCTTGCAACGAAAAACAAGTGACCGTGGTATCGGTTATAATTCATGCTAGCGACATATTTACCAACATGTTTATTCATGTTTCCACAATAGCTAAATGCCAACAAGTTATTCACGATAGTAAAGTGATTTAGATTAGGTTAAATTAGATAACTTAGTTTAGATTATCTAATCTGCGACTTTAATTTCTATTCGGTAGCGTGTATTTCATAAGTTTGCTATTCTGATTAGCAATAACTAATATAGTATACATATTCATTTTTTAAATATCAAATCGTCTTATATTTATGGGATTTTCTCCAGGAATTGTAACCTACTTCTAAGGTTGCTGTGCCTGGAAGGCGGAATTACATTACCCCGATAATAAAAGGGCGATGTAAGTCTAGAATTTGTATTATAAAGTTAAAATTACAACATACAAAGTACAATGAGAAATAAGACTTCTGAGGGTCTTTTGTTTTGGGCTCCACATACAAACAGTAGAATAATTACAGTAGGTTTATTACCTTTTATTACAAATATATCCTAGCCCTAATGATAACGAAGCACAAGAGAAACCTTAAATATAAACTTAATATAAATTCTGAACCGTGAGCAACCACAGGAATAATTCGTTTTAAAGAAAAATGTCTTTGGTCCTACTGAGAAATGAAACCACGACTTCGTGATTTATAGTTGGAAGCTTTGACCACGAGATTGGTCACATCTTAGATTGTTAACTTAAGATTGAAAATTGAAAAAACAAATCTTCAGTATTAATTACACTGGTCAACATGATTTTTGTCTCATGAGTACCAATAGTTGTACTTTATGCAGTTTTTTATCGTGTTTTCAAATGTGTATTCGGAATTTCTCCATCACCCACAGTTTTTATATTTCAATTTCAATTAATGGATTTAAATAATCATTGTTTTTTAATTTATGCCTAACAAACATTAAAGGGATTATGTCAAAATCAAGTGGTGTACCCTGACTTGTAATCTGCAATGAGGCCAGTTCCACACTGCGAAGAATTGCCCATACCAAAGCCTCCAGAACATGTGACATTAGACGAAGAGAGCTCAGATTCTGATGGAAGTAAGGAAGAAGAATCAACAGATTTTGGTGATACAACTTTTGAACAAAGCTATTCATTTGAGCCTCATTTATTGACTCAAGAAGATCTTAACGATCCAAAAAACCAGTCTGAAATGCTTGGTTCCCGGCTAAAAGGATGGAATTTCTTGGAAACTTTGCGTGATGGAGAAAACCCGATATCATATTTGAATTCAGGAGAAAAAATACTCTCAGAATCACATTTTTTACTTTCTGAGACAAAAAAAAATTTTTTTTTTGTTGCTCAGTGTTATTCACACACTGCTATAACAATGTTTGTATATTTTTTATTTGAATTTATGCAGAAGGGCATATCGTATAGAATCCCGTAATTTTTAAATCAAATAATTTGGTATCACAACTCCATTAATTTAGTTTATAGTGCACTTACTTGTTTTAGTCTAGTGGCTTACTGCAATGTTCTTCACGACACTAATAACAGTTATGAAACGTAGTAGCTATTGTAGATCCTATACACTACGAGGCCTTTTGTATAAAATACGGCCGTTCCCAACATAATATGCATGCTATTACTCCGCGTAACATTGTTTACTGTTACTCTAAGAAACTTTTATTTTTTCATGTTCTTCTTGACATTGTAATTTATTCTAATAAAGATTAAAGCTATGCCATTTGTTTTATTTAAATAAATATCGTATAAATAATAACTTGAGTACGCGAATGATAGTAAATGTTAGGAACTATTTCTTCCCTTTCTACCAGTGATGAGTGGTGTTTACTTCGGTAAATGTTTACATCAGAGATGGGTCTTATCTTATATAGAACTGTAAGTTAATGGAAGTTTAAATAACATAAAAGGAGGTTAGTTTCTCCACCATTCCACTCTACAAAAATAAAATCAAGACCTTAACTCTATAATATATATAGTACATTCGTGGTCATAGTTGGTGCGACAATGTAAGCAATCAAAATAGCAATACTCGCATCCCATTTTACCAGTACACTCGTTGTGCAAGCTGTATAGCTCGCGCACTCTAAATTGCCGGTTCCGTGACTCATTGTTGTTTTGGGGAAACGAGATGTGAATTGATACTACTAACTGACTTATAAATATCGTCTCGTCTCTTATTACTTAGAGGCATTTTGGCTCAACTGCACTTCTACTAGCGCTTGATTTTTCAGTTATATTGTTGTAAACTATAGCTCTTCTTCTGTATTTACAAACATTATTTAATATTTTAAACTTTTTCAAACAATTTTTATAACATTATTAGACAATTTTGAAGTATTTATTTAAATATGCAAATCACAATATTATGACACTGTTAGACAATATTGTGATGCTACCTGCTATTTCTCCACAGAGTATGTTACTTAGTCTATGATTTTTCTTCGGCTGTATTGGGAGTAATAAGTAAGTGTACACCCATGTTTAATAAACGTTTGGTAATTTTAATATTATGAATATATATTTTTTAAATAGATTTGGGGATTTATTGTAAATATTGGTCATTTAAATTCCATAGCGAGGGATAGTAATCGAGGATGATAATCGATATGTGGTTTGATTGTGGATTATCGCTGGTTATAGAAACTGTGGTGCATGCGCACTGTTGTTCTATAGGAAAATATTTCACGCTAGTTTAAGTGCAGTTTTTCCGGCATTTCAAATGTGAATTTGTACTTAGAAGTTAAACTAAACTTATAAGGTAAAGTGATCTCATTACAGGCCATATGAGACCCTTTGGGTAGTAGAAGGTTAAGGCTCCTACTTTTTGTAGACAATAAACTAAACTTATAACTTAAAAATTACCCTGTGTAGCACACGGCAGGAACTATATAAACACTGATACAAACAACAGAGATAGTCTATACTAGGCGTTGGGATGAAGAGTGAGAGGTATAAGATGACAAATAAGTAACGGTCCCCATCCGCAAGTTGACAGTGCGCAAAGTATACTATATAGCGTAGTTGAACTATAAATATGCATTCAGTTACTATCGACCTTAAAATATTTCCAATTTCAAATGCCATTGGTGATAGTAATTTCGAATATCTGTTTTATTCTCACAATGTCCACGGACATGGGACATTCACCTCATGAGAATTATTCCAAGAAAATGGACTGAGTATGGTTTTAGAGATCTAGACCACTTGAAAGGACAAGAGATATACCAACAGCAAGGCAGCTTAAATTGTTTACACTTTATGTAAGAATAAATGTTCTCTTTTTTAGTACATTTCAATCAGCAAAAATCTGATTTGGAACAGGGAAATTGAGAACTAACACTCTATTACGTTATAAAATAAAATAAGTTAAAATATACCTTCTTAGGTAAAATCCGTCGTCCTCAACTTATAAAAGATGTAATCTCTATGCCTGTAGGCCTTTCAGAACATCCGTTCCATCTTCAGCAGGTCACTCTTCGCTACAACATCCAGTATGATGGTTGATGCTGCTGGTCTAATGTGGCTTTGTCATACTGGATGTTGTAGCGAAGAGTGACCTGCTGAAGATGGAACGGATGTTCTGAAAGGCCTACAGGCATAGAGATTACATCTTTTATAAGTTGTCACGACAAAGCCACATTAGACCAGCAGCATCAACCATCATACTGGATGTTGTAGCGAAGAGTGACCTGCTGAAGATGGAACGGATGTTCTGAAAGGCCTACAGGCATAGAGATTACATCTTTTATAAGTTGTCACGACAAAGCCACATTAGACCAACAGCATCAACCATCATACTGGATGTTGTAGCGAAGAGTGACCTGCTGAAGATGGAACGGATGTTCTGAAAGGCCTACAGGCAGAGATTACATCTTTTATAAGTTGAGGACGACGGATTTTACCTAAGAAGGTATATTTTAACTTATTTTATTTTATGACTCTCCACCTCAACGGTTTTAACAATGAATTTTATTAGTATTGACTCTATTACGTTTTTTTTTACGTAGATGCGTTACAGCTACGTCATACTTCAATTATAGTTCAATCAATAACTAAAACAGAAGTTAATATTTTTAAACAACATGCACTTCTTATCAAAATATTGTAAAACATATTTAACATACAAGATCTTCAACTGAGAAAAACAGTGGAATGTGTTTCGTTGCAACTACAATTTTACTGTCAAAATTATTACAAATTTCCAACTAAGAGACGCTTTGTTATACATATCAAATTTACATGAAAAAACATAACTATATAATGACTTTAAAACAGCTCAAATATATGGCTTTTATGTCTAAATTCATCGAAGGCTCAAAATCCACAACCCTTACAATAATACAAGAAGCAAAATCGGCGGCTAAGAATATAACTTGATATCAAATTGTTAGTAATGCACATGTCTACACAATACATACTCTTAAGGTAGACATATTAACTAATGTTAATTAAAAGAGACAGAACCGATAGCATATGAATAAATTTGGAACAGTGTTTATCAACCAAGTTTCCTTAAATTACATAAGAACATATTTATGTGAGGGACATGGTTACTAGTCTTCGCAACTTATTACCCGATCTCTCTGTCTAGGGCGATGTGGACTGGCTTACCTGTAGTGCTAGCAGTCAGTGAATCGCTTGCTGTACTCTTAAACAGTATTCCAAGTTCAACTTCGGATCAAGGAATTGTTTACAACGCAAGTGCTTTTGGATGCACAGAGTTGAAGTAGTTTCTGAAACTGTGGTGTTTAAGAAAGAATCGATCGGTGTCTGCCTCTCATGGAATGTAATTTGAAGGTCGAACGATTGATTTTACTGGACATTCCATGTTCTTACAATATTTATCAATGCCAATTGTAAGGTAAAAATATCAGGGTTATTAGCGAATTCCGAAGGAATGAAACTATTGAGATTGTTCTCAAGAGAATATTTTTGAAATTTTTTTACAGATCTTTCTTCGATCCTATCTACAGCTCGGGTCCAAGCTCTGTGTGTTTGCGGGGGGAAGTGTGGGGAGTGGAGGAGGTACACTTCTCTGCTTCGCATAGTACTAACAGCTGAGTCAGCAAATTCCTATCAGACACATGGAGCTGGGTCCCGAGCTATAGTAGACACTGAAAATGAACGTGACAAAAAAAATCGATTTAAATTTTGGGTGTGGACGTGTGATTATGCGAAACTCAATAACTGGCACTGATTGTTAAGAAACCTAAACTAGATATAGCTGGGCTAAACTCTTGGTAAAATTTTATTCTAGAAAGGAATAGATAACAATTGCTTTATTTTTAAATTTAGGCAGGGGAAATGTATTATTAATATTTTCTGTATTAACATAATGGAGGACCTACTGAGAAAAAATTATCAAACAATTGTTTATATAATTTGTTCAGGAATATCTGTAGCTGCAAGCTACAATATATTCTGGTAAAACTTGATGGTAGAAGGTTATTGTGTTCATCAATCACAACGGTAATTTAAAGATTGATGCACACAATAATCTGTATCACAACTTAAATATTTTTACAGATACTGTAGACTATATGAAAGGGCCAGACAATGATGAAGGTGATCCTGATCCATCTCTTCTTGTATAAGAGTCTAAAGGGGGGAAGATATAATTCCAAATCTGCATAGGCCTAAATGTTTAAACCCATGGTTAATCAAGAAGATACAACAGAACTTTTTCTTGGATACTCAGAGATTTTAAATAATTGTGTGTAGAGGCACTCCCATTTTTATTTCTTGAAACTACATTTAAATAATTAGACAATTTATTTTCAAATTTTATATAAATAAAGATATCAAAACAAGAATATATAAAGCAGAGATACGACCAATATTTACCTATGCCTCCGAAACAAGAGTAGATACTGTTAAAACAAAACAAACTCTAGAGACAAATGAAATGAATATTCTGAGGGAGATTGTATGTAAATCAAGGGAAGATCAAATTAGAAATGAAGAAATAAGAAAGCAGCTAAATATTCAGGCAATAGGTGAATGAGTACAAAAAAAAAAGAAAATCTGAATGAAATCAACATATATCTGGTATGACACCAGATGCAATTATATGCATAGCGAGAGATATAAGTTACCAGAGGATGGGAGAAAGGCACTTGGAATACAAAAAAAAAGAGATGGAAGGACTCTTAATTCTGGAAGAAACAGGTCATGGACCTAAAACAAAAAGGAGAAGAAGAATATCAAATTCTGAAGTGAATCTAGTGCTGTTAAAAATGGTTAAGTCTGATGAAGGTTCCTGCACAATACCAATCCTACCTTTGCTGGATAATCAGCAGTTTCATTCCCAAATAAGTTGTAGTGTGTTGGAACCCACTGAAAAACTATCTTTTTATTAATATTTCATCCAAATCAACAGTATATGGAAAATATTGGAGAGCAAGAGAGCTGATGGCTGCAATGCAAAGTGTTCGGCATTAGCAAACAAACAAACAAACAAACAAACAACAGCTTTAAATATGATGTTCGGGAATTATACTGATGATGAAAGGATTAATACTACAGTGATGATGATGATGGTGGTGGTGGTGGTGATATCCACAGATATATGCTTCTTTGTGTATGTTAGGTTGGAAATTTCCAACAAGTAAGGGGGATTTAAAGCCTTCTACATTACTTATATATATAACATTAACACATTAAATATAGTCTATACGGTATATGTTCATGCAGCCAAACAACGATCAAACTAGATGTGTGTGGCTGACAAACTTTTCAACTAACCTACATGTGGAATAATAAAAAAAATCATTTCATGTTTAAATACTGATTTAACCTACAACAAACCAGACTGATATTCCGCCATTTTATCTTCAAAATATGTTTAATTTACAAAGACATCAATAGATTACTTGCATTATTATATACCTATATATTTTTTAAACAAATACCAGAGGAAATTTTTCAACGTAACAATTAGTTTCTTAATTTATGGATTATTAGGCCTATAAGAGTGCCTAAAAATGAATTCCTGATCGTTTTCAGAACTAAAAATATGGCGCGTCATGTATTAGGCTGGTCTCCGTTCTTCATGGTCCTCACTATCCCCACTGCATTAACAGTTGATTACTCTGTCGAAGGATGGAGGTTGGAATGTCACCCAGAGCATACAAACAACATAACACGGGGTCCCCTTCCCTATTATCTAACTAACTAATTATCTCACTGGCACTATCGACCCGGACGTCCATGGCCGCGAGTATAATCTCTTCATACATCCCTATTATCTATCCTGAACTGGCTTCCAATCATTCCCTCAATAATTCACATCCATCAAATCTTAGTTAAAGTTATTCTTCCACCTCATTCTTAGCCTATCTATTGGGCGCTTTCCCTCTGTTTTTTCTAGAAGAAGTTTATTATCCAATTATCAATTATTATTTAATAGTGTAAGGGCAACAAGTAAAGAAAATATTTATGGAAGTGAATGTTTTCTTCAGTGGTTATTAACAGTAGATTTCTTTGTTCATATCATACAAATCACTCGCTCCCCCTCATTAGTCCCCACTACTCTTCTCGTGAGTAACGAACTGTATGGATCCCTCCATAACACACTAGCAACAGAAAATGCTTTCAAGTTTTTGTGGCCTTATACAGAATCTTGATAGCTCATGTTATTTTGTATTCCTGTTCTGGCGATGGATCACTGTTTCCTTACTCTTATCGAATTACTATATCAGTGAAACATCAATACTTATTCTGGACGGTTGTAAATACGTCTAACAGTTTTTAAAAATAGGTAATGTTAAGAATTAACAATTTAAAAATGATGCAAGAATCTTTTGATGCCTCTGTGACAATGATAAAGTACATATCCAGTTCCAAGTTAAGTACACCAACAGTATCGATACATCTGAGGTCACCTGGAATAGGCCTAAGTTGTTTAATTGAAAAATGTCGAAAACAAGTTCAGTGTACTATGAACATCCCCCAGGTCTTCTGCGCACTGTGAAGAAGTTGGTAACCCAGGACTCTAATAATCTCCGAGTTATAAAAGTTTGTTTCTTGGTATTTCATAATAATAGCAAATATTCTCTCAGTTGTGCTTCCCTGATCAGTTTATATTTTTATACTTCTCAACTTATTCCCTGTGGCCACAGATATATCATCACTGTTACAAACAGTATTAAAATACAGCAAAACAAAAGTTGTAATGACAGAATCATCAAATTTAAGATAAACTTCTCTCTGATTTAGAAGTTAAAATGCAGAGAGTAATTCGTATCAGCCGAAATAAACAATAAGAATGTTTACAGTAAAATGTGGGCTGTTATTGGATCACCATGTTTATAGGAGCATGACTGAAAACGATATGTTCTATACAGTTTTTCACGTCTAGAAAATAGCATTACTCTTATGGAGCAATTCTTTCTAGTAAACGTGTCCTTTTATGTGAGATTGATTTATTAGTTATTTCATTTTAAATAAATAATTAAGTAAAATAGTTTCACTTAGGCCTATAACTTTGCCAAGAAAGTGAGTGCCCGATTTATGAAAAAAAAATGTCATTATGGAACGTATAATTATCACAAGTTATTTAATAAAGATAGGGGATTGAATTATCCCTCAGGGGTCCTCATCTAGGGGATATGTGGATGGCGACCACAAGGTGCCCAAGCTGAGCAAAACATTTCTTCCACTTACTTGTGTTTTGCACTCTTTTAACTTTACTATCTAACCTCTCTTTGTTAACTCTTTTTTTTTCGACTCCGACGCTATTAGGGCATCAGAGGGCTAGGGAGTCTTTCCTTTCTTCCATTTCTTCTTTCCTTTATTTTCTTTTATTCTCCAGAAAAGCCTGACCAGAGGCTATAAGATGGCAGCCCCATCACTGGTCTTGCCTTCCTTTGGCCAGCAACCAATCGAAGGGACTATTACTATGCTTTCAAGTCTTATACGAGAATTTCCCGGAAGGATCAAAACGCTGGAGGGAAAATTTTCTATAGGATCGTAACAGGCCTTGGCCTAATACTTGGAAGGAAGAAGAAGAAGAAGAAGAAGAGAAGGGGATTGAATTAAATTAATGGAACAACGGCTAGGAGAGATGCTACTGTACCAATCTCTTTCAAACGAAACTTGTTTTGACACGTAGACCGTGGTCAAAAAAAGAGACGCGACTAATATATCACGTGTGGTTTAGAATGTTCTGAAGCTACTGGCGTTTCTATAATCACAATGTATAAAATTCCAAATGTTAATTATTCTTTAGTAGCCACATTAGAATGATCGTGAATTAAATTTAGTAGCAGTAGTGAAGATAATTGTGCCATAAAGATATGTTGCAACTGTACTTATACTAAGAGGAGAAGAGGGAAATATACGTATTTCCATAACTGTCATTCAGGTGCGGCGTCAAGTGGCAACAGCGTTTCCGTAAGAGCAATGCTATTTTCTAGACATGAAAAAGCCCATATCTAGAAACGTCATACAAATAGAGAGTTACCTTTCACAATGTCATAGTTACAGACTGGATTTTTAAGGGGAAACATGTTCATTGAACGTTTTAATTTTATGATTTTATATTAAACATTTATATTCAGAACCAGCAGACGTGTAACAATTTCTACGAACTCGAACTCATATATAATCAAATTCGTAGTACTAAGAACTGACTGTAGATATACGTGTGAAAAAACCTTTTCCATTCATTGTGAAAGTTCAGTGTTTGTCTTGATAATTTTATAAACTCTCTCAATCCGAGTTCAACTGAAATCTAGCTCTTCCTATACAAAATCAGATTATTTTGTTCTCCTGCAGATAAGGAAATCCACTACTGTTTCACTTCATATATTTTTGTGAATTCACAATCAATTAATGATGCATAATTCGAATCTTTACTAGAATTTCTGTTTAAAATACAAAAAAAGTCCATGGCACGACAGGCCTAGAAGTCCTTGGCCTACCAGCTGGTTGGTAGCCTCAAATCCACATGTATTAATCACAGAGATAGACCATCATCCAGCAGAGGTGAATTTATTCAGTACATAGGGTTCCCCAGCCGTTATAGCTGATTTTCTCAACAAGGGGCCGCTACTTATTGTAGATACCCAAATGCCTTACGATGTGGGTGGGCATCGGTCCAATACTGACCGAAATTCCATCAGAAAATTTCTCCCATGGAATCGCGAACTCTGTGCCAAGGCATTTTGCCTTAACCACTCGGCTATGGCGCGGGACCTCTGTATAAAATAAGTTTTACGCTATTCTTCTGAGCACAAAGGTATGCTTTAACAATGTATATTTTCTTTGATCATTTACTTAAATATAACGATAACCACAGGGCCTGTAACTTTATTAAAACTGCAGTTTTAATAAAGTCTTCCTACACAGAAACAGTTTGCTTTCCTCCAGTACCCTATCTTTAAAAACATATATATTTTTACCATTTGAAATGCAGATATGCTCCAACAAAGGTGCTCTAAACCCAATAACGATTAACCCTTAACTTGGCAAATCAAAATTTGACCACATAAACTTATGTATATAAGTATATAATGTATGTTTCTTAAATTATTCTGCTGCAAGTCTTCACAAATATATTTACAATTAAAATTGTAGAAAATAGAAAAAATACACGGTAATTTCACACTAAAACTTTTGCAAAAAGGTATACATCCTGTAAGATTCAATGTCAAGTTAAGGATTAACGTTTTTTCTGTAAACATTCTCAATTTTCAAGCTTTATGATGGTGTAGAATAGTCTGTCATCATCAGCTAGCAGCCATATCTTGTTAATTTGAAGAGCGAAACATTATGTCATATCTTGTTGACAATTCGGCATTCCGGAATTTCACTTATGGCGTTGCGTGTTAAAGTTGTATGTCCATCCTGAAACATAGAAAATTACATCATACATTAGATTATGTTATTGATGAAGGATGATTGATATATTTAACAAAATGATTGATACCAGCGGGAAATAAGAGGAGTGAAAAATCAGGATGAAAGTAATTCCAGTTATAACAAAATGACAGTTTACAGAAGGCGATATTTCAATTAAATAATATTTTAAATATTATAATCCTAATGTATAAATAAAGAAAGCCAGAGTTTTAGCTTTTACATAACTAGATACATTACAATCCAAAATTATTTTGGATAGGAAACCTACTGAACACTTACTTTTAACTAAGTAGGATGAAAAAAATCCAAGGAGCAAGTCCTCCGGAAGGGACTTAAAGCCGTCTGAAGATTTTTAGGCTCGTAAAAGATCCTTAAGCCTGAATAAAAATGCCTTTAAGCAAAATTTACCGACCTCAACGTCCTAATAATGTCTGAATTACCAACTAGATGTCTCATTGAGTCGGTATATTGACCTATGCCATTCATGACATCTATGGACAAATCAAGTAACTAAATTAATTTGGTCAAGTAACTCCTAATGAAGGAGGTGCTATGGCTCAACATTAGGATACGCCATTATAGATAGATAGATATATAGGTAGAGTTAGGCAAACTCCAATTTTAAGGAAGACCTTTTTAATACATTTGCTATATTTAATTGTATATGTGGCACAATCAAGATATTGTCAAAGTACAAAGAAGAAAAACTAAATTAAAGTTCTATAAAACCGATTAGATTAGATTACCGGTAGATTAGTAAAAATAGTTCGAGTTTTAAGACCCTAATACAGAAACTTCATTTTTGATTCATTATAGGCTATTAGCCATCTTTATTTTATGGATTGAATGAAATGAGATCTCCTATATGGTGATATGTAGTCTGTTATGGTGTTCCACGTTCGACACACATCAAGCATTCACACTCATGATTCATACCGCCATTCATTTGGGCTGGGCTCAAGGTCTCGACGACGGGTTACAGCCCTCTCTTTGGTCCTATTCGGCCCATAGTTGACACAGTGGATCGGAGCCATCAAGAAGTGTAGGAGTTATCCCCATTATATCATCACAACCACATATTTTAAACAACCAGACTATTTTTCACCTAATAAAGTATTCCCACTACAGGCCTCAGGAGGCCCTTGGGGTAGTGGGAAGTTAAGGCTCCCACTTTTTCTGGACAATCGGCACTTGATGTCAGCCGGGTTGTCAGCCCTGCGTGACGGCCGTCTTTACCCCAGAACAAGCGTCTGGTACTCATTTCAGTTAGAGGCTGAGTCGACCCCAGGGTCATAGTGCCACCAGAAGGTTTTGGTCAGTTTAAAAATCCTGACCCCACCGGGACTTGAACCCTCGACCTTCCGGCTTGTAGCGCAGTGCCTTAACCACTACGCTACGGCGTGCCCCTTTTTTCACCTAATATGAAATTTTATATATATATATTCCACCGCTGTGGTCTCGAGGTAGCACGCTGCCTGTCACGCAGCGGGCCCGGGTTCGATTCCCGGTCGGGACAGGCTCCTGGGTGAGGTTTTTTTCGGGGTCAGAAAGCTTAGGGCCCAACGGTCTCCGAAAATCATCCGGCCATCATCATCATCATCATCATTCATCGGTGTGAAAAGCAACGGGAAGCTACCACACCTATAATTCCCTAGTAAAGCTACAAAGCATAGCATGAAAATGCTATGATTGCAGTGAAATACCTGCCTTCGGGCAGAATGGATATATATATATATATATATACATATATAGTTCATAAGGTCTAACGGCCACAATTTGTTTTTCGGAACCAAACTCGTAATATAGTAACTAATCAAGAAAAGAAAGGTCAAGTTCGTTAACCAGTTAATTTTAAGCTAAAATAAAAAGATCGCTTTAGCGGTTATAATTTGTTTTTAGTAACCAAACTCGTAATATATGAATAAATTAAGGAAATAAAGCCTAGTTCGTTAACCAGCTTATTTGATGCTGAAATAAATAAAAAAAAAAACTCTGTATACGCCAATAAAATGAAATAAAACGAGAAAGGTATTCTAAAAGAAAGAAAAAAGCGAAATACATCCATTAGTAGTGGAGAACTTTAAAAATTGTTCTAGCGGGTGCCATATTTATTTTGTCAGTGGAACTGTATACATACGATTTTACTTTAACATTCAAGACTAAAATGTATAAATCACCGGTTCTTCCAACTCTTTTGTATTGTAGCGAAGTACGGACATTGAAACAGCAGGACATGCAGATACATCGGCTGAAATAAGATATATTCGATGGACTGCAGATTTCACATACTAGATCATAAAAAATGAAGATATCTTAGAAAAATTACACCTGGAACCTTTACAAAACAACATTTCTGATTATAAGTCAAGATGGATGCAACATGTTCTTCGAATGAAAGATCACAGGTTACCCAAGTAAATGTTAAGCTATCAACCTGCAGGAAGAAGACCAGGACGTCCACTCAAGAGAAATTTGATTGATTTTTCTATTGATGCCGAAACACGTCAACAAATGGCCTAATTTCGTGAATGGACTATGACAATAATGATGATGATGATGATGATATGGAATATATCATTTTTAAATCAGCAAAATCGGACCATAAATTACATGTACTGATGAATTACACAGTATAATGTATGCAGTTTCTGCATGACGTACTTTTGTAAAATAATTTTATTAATACTAGTAAAATTCATATCAAATTCCGTTGAGGTGAAGTCATATGATGAAAGTTAAAACATTAAATTGTAAAGAAAATCGCATTGTCTAATTCTCTTATTTAAGATCCTACATACCTCGATTCCCAATTATTTATCAATCCCGTTTCCAGTATCTATCCTCAAACCATAACTTAAACACAAGATCACAACATAGTATCTTGCTTAATATACCGCAACATAGGACATCATATCACTCCATGTCATATACCATCTCCACTTCTCGCAACTGGAATTCCCTACCACAAGAAATAAGGGGCTGCCGGACATTGGCATATTTTAAAATAAATCAAAATTTATATTTGCTCTAACCTCGACTTCATTATTACCCAGTGTAAGGTATATATATTAATTGGTGTTTCTCGTATAATTTATCATATTTATATTATTATTATTATTATTATTATTATTATTATTATCGTAAGTATCATTATTGTTATTATCCTATAAAATGTTGTTTGTACATGAAATTTACATTGCTACATTTATTGTATCTTTAACTGTTTATAATTAGTATAGTGTATATCTATATTTGTCAAATATTTATTTGTATTTGTGCTGGTTGAGTGGAAGAGAGGGCCTTATGGCCTTAACTCTGTCAGAATAAATAAAGCATTATTATTATTATTATTATTATTATTATTATTATTATTATTATTATTATTATTATCATCATTACCTTGGTAGGTGCCGTCGTCCTCAACTTTGTTATAATATTGTATATAAAATTAACTGGAGCGCTTTCGGAAGTTATCTTCCATCTTCTGCAGGTTGGGCTTCCGCTACTTGTTGTGTACGATGATGTATACTCCAACTGTTTGTAGCAGCAATACCTACTATTTAATTAATGTCTTGCCAAGATCGCTGGGACGTCCAAAAAAGCGCAGGATGGAAAACTCCTCTTTGAGACCGTAACAGGCCACACGTCTTGATACTTGCATGGATGATGATGATGAGTAAAGAGTTAAAATCAGAGCAGTTAAGCCTGTGTTACATCCACTCTGTGTAGGTTTATTTTAGCACTTCGAGAGCAATAAAAGAGGATCTCTTGGCCTTAACCCTACAAGTAGATGAATACACAAATTTAGAAATTGTCGCTTGTTTGTTTACGTAGCAAGTCTATTTTTGCATTGTTTGTATAGCCATTATGCGTTCATTCCGCCCGTGACAATCACTTCCGCAGTTATGGGCAGGGGTAATGAACTCCCGGGGCACGCAAATCCATTAACTACATACACACCATCTCTTCATTAGGGGTTATGACCAAACACATGCAAATGACCAGTGCTTGAGGTTAAATTAAAAAAGAACCGGGGTGGTCTTTGCCATTTTAGGCTACGCCTAAATGACAGAAGAACTTTACATTCACATACCTTACTATTCCAAATTCTGCACACATATTTACCAACTTATTTAACAACACGTTTTCAACATTTATCGGCTCATCACAATTTAGGAACAAGATCACAAGACTCTTCTTTACTTTTGATACCACAATACAGGACCTGTCTGTACTCTGAATCTTACACAATATCTATGGCTAGAGCATGGAACTCACTTCCCAGTCATGTCAGGGACTGTCAATCACTATCATTATTTAAATCCAAATTAACTGATATCTTAAGTTCGACACAATGAAAACATTAACTACATAACAACTATATAGAGCATTCTATTAATAATCATGTAGGAAGCTACTTACTTTATTTTATATCATTTTAATTGTATTATATTCTATGTTTTTGTTCGCATTAGCTAGTATTAGATCCATCATCATTGTATTTTGTTTAGTCTGTATTTTAATATCTTAAAATTGTAATATGTACGTAATTTTTGTATAATTTTACTATTCGCTGGTTGAGTGGAAGAGAAGGCCTTATGGCCTTAACTCTGCCAGCTAAAATAAATCATTATTATTATTATTATTATTATTATTATTATTATTATTATTATTATTATTATTATTTTATATCTATACACATGGTCTTTTTATGTACGAGTGCAAATGTTTATTGCTGTGTATGTACTGTAGATGTAGACTAACAAATATTCATTGTTTTATGCCTTTTTTATGTACGAGTGTAGATTGTATTATTGTATAAGTACTGTACAAAAACATTCAAGACTCAAATCATATAAAACTCTCGCCCCCTCCGATTTTCCTGTATGGAAGTGAAATCTGGACAAAAAAGAAACACCAGATTAAGAGCTGCACAGAAATGAGATTTGTGCACCGAAATGTGAATATACTCCACTTAACAATCAGAGGAATGAAGCTATTTTAAAGCAACTATACATGCAACCTTTAGAAGAAAATACATCAAGCTACAGAGGCAGGTGGCTACATGTATCCCCAATGTCACCAACTAGGATCCCTAATGAAGTTCTTCGGTATCGCTCACAAGAACGATGACTTGTATGTCCAGAAAAAGTCTGTTAGACCCTCTCTAGTTGAGACCGAAACAAGTCAACAATGACCTAAATTCATGAATGGTGTATTATATTGATGATGGTGTACTCTAGATTATATTCATTGTTTTATGTCATTTTTATGTATGAGTGTAGGTGTATAATAATAATAATAATAATAATAATAATAATAATAATAATAATAATAATAATAATAATAATAATACTTTATTTATTCTGGCAGAGTTAAGGCCATAAGGCCCTCTCTTCCACTCAACCAGCACAAATACAAATAAATATTCGACAAATATAGATATACACTATACTAATTATAAACAGTTAAAGATACAATAAATGTAGCAATGTAAATGTCATGTACAAACAACATTTTATAGGGTAATAACAATAACAATAACAATAACAATAATAATAATAATAATAATAATAATAATAATAATAATAATAATAAGATACATTATGCGGGAAACACCAATTAATATATATATATATATATATATATCTTACACTGGATAATAATGAAGTCGAGTTTAGAGCAAATATAAATTTAGATTTCTTTTAAAAGATGCCAATGTCCGGCAGCCCCTTATTTCTTGTGGTAGGGTAGCCATGTATATTATATTCGTTATATACTCCGCGCCGTAGCCGAGTGGTCAAGGCAAGAAGCCTTGGCGCAGAGCTACGGGACTTGCGCTGGTTCGAGTCCCCATGGGGGGGAGACATTTTTCTCATGGAATTCCGGCCAGTATGGGACCCACCCAGCATCGTGAGGCATTTGGGTAGCTTATAATAAGTAGCGATTCCAGGTTGAGAAGACCAGCTATAACGGCTGGGGGACCCGACATGCTGACCACATGTCACCCCCCTACACTTATGTTCGTCTACCTCTGTGATTAACACATGTGGACGTGAGGCCAGTCGCGCTTGGAGTTTTTTTATATACTCGTATATTCATTTTTTTATTTAATATGCATATAGGGCCAAACAGGCCTATGCGCTATGTAAATGAAAATGCATTTCTTTCTTTCGAAATAAATGCCAATAAATTCCATTACTACTTAATTATAGGCATATAATTATGAAAATATATTGTGAGATGTAAAATCTTTGTTGCATGGACTACGATCATATCACTCTATTTTAAAAATAACATGCGTTAGAGTAGTCACACATGCTTTATCAATCTCTCCATTTCACCGGTAAATTTAAACAGATGCTAGACTAAACTAACATTTCGTGCAGATCGTTTTTGAAGCAAAGATCAAATCAAATACACCCTCACTAAAATATCTGACCAAATTTCCAGTGGTTGAACTAGAAAAAAAAATGGTTGGGACGTGTCATCAACAAAATATGTTTTTGTGATTATTTACTGTAAACGGTATGAAATAAAGAAACTATTTTGAAATCAACACATTTATAGACAAAGGTAATAGTACGAAGAAAATAAAATCGGAATGCTGTTAATGATGCTAAACGCTAAATCTTGAATTAACTCGCTCGGTAAAGTGTATTTAATAATAATAATAATAATAATAATAATAATAATAATAATAATAATAATAATAATAATAATAATAATAATAATAATAATAATAATAATAATAATAATAGATACATCATCGATTGATTAATGCCTTTGACATCGTCCGATTCCTAATAGCCAATTTTGTCGGTCCATCCAATCTCCTGGTTGCAGATGTTTCTCCTTCATATATAAACATATTCCCTGACTCCAGGAGGTTTTAGGTCTTCCTATGCTTCGTCTTCCCTCAGGTTTCCATTCCAAAACAGATTTTGGTAGTCGATCCTCTTCCATTCGCTGGACATGTCCGTACCATCTTAAATTGCTGAGTTTTAATATAATCTAAAATAGTGTCTTCAATCTTCATTTTCTCCCTTATAACTGAGTTCCTAATTTTTCCTCTTCTAGAAATTCTTGCGGCCCAATAATAATAATAATAATAATAATAATAATAATAATAATAATAATAATAATAATAATAATAATAATAATAATAATAATAATAATACTATTTTTACAACATTATAAAGTAGAGGATGACTGAGATCTCAGATAACTATTTCTTCTTCTTCTTCTTCTTTTATCCAGTGTAGACAAGATGTTTGTTCCCCTTCAATATATTGCCTCAATTGTACCTTTCCATCTTTTCTTCGGGCGTCCAATATTTATTTTCCCAGTTGGGAATTTATCCCTAGTTATTTGAACTATTCTGTCGTTTGACATTCTATTTATACTATGTTCATACCATTCTTTTCTTCTATTGTTTATCCAATCTGAAATTTGTTCTATTTGTAAATTTTCACTTATCACTTCTAATGTGATCTCTTAATGTTATGTTTTTATTTCACATGCTTTCCGTAGGCGTCGAGTTTCACTTGTTTCTGATCTAGTTTTAGCTGTCCTACATGTATAAAGTGATTCGATTACCGATTTATATATTTTAGTTTTAGCATATTTTCTTAGATATTTATTTTTCCAAATGGTTCCTTTTCAACAGCCTGAAACTCTATTGGCTTTATTTATTTGAAATTTATTCAAATCAAATAAATACAAAATAAAATGTACAGCCTTTGAATAAAATGATGGCGCAACTCTTGATGGTGGAAAGATAAAAGTTTTGAAGAGCGATTCACACTAGTGTTACATGCGCTGTCTCCTTTGAGGTCAAATCCGGCGGCATAAGGGGCCAATCATAGATTTATGCCAATCGTTATTGAAAGGTTTTCAACAAATAAATTTAGTAATTGGATTTTTAGGTTAAGAGAGTTCTCAGATGACTGAAAGCAAGTAATGGTCTCTTAAACCAATCAATAGTAAATTAGCGCTTACTTCTGATACAGTATTTGTATCGTTCGCTTCAGTAAAGCAGTCGGTAAGATGCTTTCTTGCGACAAGTACCAGGTTCGATCCTGGTCAGGATTTTTTTTAATAACGTCGTTATTTTTTTATAATGCTTACACGTTACCAGGCTACATTATATAAATAAATTTGTATATACCGATATAGGGAAATTATTTAATTAAAGGAAACAGCTCATATATATATATATATATATATATATATATATATATATATATAACGATTGTAAAATCTCGTTACTTTGTTTAAAAAACACAAGGCATAACAAGATTGTTTATTTCCACTACTAATGTAAAATGCGTCTGATTAATTTAAATTAAGACAAGTTAATATATAATTTCATTATACAAGTAAGTCCTGGAATATTGCATCGCTTCATACAGACAGTTTCCAGCAGGGAACGGTTGTGGTCTAGTGGAGGGAGCTTCTATTTCCCATGCAGGAGGTCGCGTTTCTCTCTCTCTCTCTCTCTCTCTCTCTCTCTCGTCCTTATCTCAATTATTATTTTTTTGCTTTGTTTTATTTACAGCGTTTACCGCACTACTTATATACGCGAAATTATTTTCCATTGCACGACACACAACGAAATAGAACGGATTTTAGTTTCTCAAATAGTTGTATACTTGTGAACCAAATAACTGACCTCTGATCATGCGCAGTGGCTTCGTTCTGGGACTTAAAAATTACCTGTGCGCCAACAATTATTTCAAAGGCTGTACCTATTTTATATTTTAATTTTTACATAGTGACCTCAACGGTGTTTCGTAATGAATTTTAAAAGTATTGACTTAATATGTAGACTACATTAACTCTTCAAGTGCGCTCTACGTTTATGGCAAAAATGTATCTATTGATTTGATGTTTTTATTAGAATCTGAGCTTGTCATAAAATACGATCAGAGAGGCAGTGTCGTGGTCAGCGTATAAATAATTTGACTGTGGGAAAGAATATGATGAATTGTTTCAGCACGACTAGTCAGCCGCAGGATAAATATTTTTAATGAAGTTTGTCGTCATAAAACTAACAAATCGTACAACAAATAACGGCATCCTAATATAATAAGTTGCACAAGCTGTGGGAATCGATTCATTCGTGATTCAGTCAATCGGATGAACGAATCATCTTATTAGAGACAATACTGGACACGACTCTGAACTGTACCCTATTATTAATGCATAACTAACAAATGGGAGGCTCCGCGGGGCACATGAATAGACATTCGTCCTCCGCATCTGGGTCCTGAGTTCGAGTAACGGTCACTCCATGCGAAGATGATGGTGGAAAAATCGGCGTCAGGTTAGGTTTACCTCCGGGTTTTGTTCCGTTTTCGTCGGTGTCGGTGGACTCAGGGTTATATTCTTTGCCTCGGTCCCGAGGTTTGCGGGTTCAAACCCGGCCAAGAACGGATATTCTTTTTTTTGGTGATATTGCTTTACTTATAGCACTTTCTTTTCGGCTCTAGAGCCTTGATGCGTTTTGGCCTCCTTCACAACCTTCTTCCATTCCTCTCTTTGCTGTGTCTGTCTTCTCCAACCTATAATCCGTATTTTTCTAGTCTTGCTCTACATCCTGCAGCCACTTCTTTATCGGGCTCCCTATTCTTTTAACCCCTGTACTATTGTCATGTAGTAGACTTTTGGGCATCCTATTGTTCTCCATTCTCTCTACATGACCTAACCATCCTAGTCGTATTGACTTTACTTATCTCACAATATCTTCTCCTCTCATTACACTCATCAACATGATTTTTGTCTCATGAGTACCAATAGTTGTAATTAATGCAGTTTTTTTTTATCGTGTTTTCAAATATGTATTCGGAATTTCTCCATCACCCACAGTTTTTTTATTTCAATTTATGGATTTAAATAATTATTTTTTTAATAAACATAGATTTCTTCCCGGAAAATCTTGGCGCAGTGAGCGATGAACACGGGGAACACTTTCATCAGGAGATTTCAGCTATGGAAAATAAATATCAAGGCAAATGGAATCCTAATATGCTGGCCGATTATTGTTGGACCATCAAGAGGGATGCTCCACAGGCGAAATAATGCAGAAAATCGTCATTTCTTACTTTCTAGGTGAGTCCGAATGTTCGAATATTGTGTAGTTACGAATGTAGAAAGTATTAAAGTGTTTGAAATTATAAATGCCTGTTCTCTCGGAAACCTTGCGTGATGGAGAAAAACCGATATCATATTTGAATTCAGGAGAAAAAAAAAAAACTATCAGAATCATATATTTCTCTTTTCGAGACAAAAAAAAAGTTTATTTTTTGTTGCTCAGTGTTATTTTTTCAATCTCTGTATTTTTACTTACAGTAATTGCTTGAATATTGAATTTTGGAAGATGAAATTTTATTTATTATTTACTTTGCATAAAGAATAGCCAGCCATAGTCAAGCGGTTTAAAACATCATGCTTGGCGCATAACCACGGGGGTTTTGGCGTTATGGGAAAATACATTTTTCCCATTTGAAGTTCTAAAAGGGATACTTATTTTTGGTTAACAAGAACGATCTATTTTATTATTAGAACTTACTTAAATTATTAATATTAATAGTGTTTTTATGTATGTATAATTTTTTTGGTCAGTTTGGGATCGGTGCATACACACACCAGCTGAGGAATTTGGATAGCTATAATACGTAGCGGCTCAAGATTGAGAAAACCAGTTATATCGGCTGGGAGACCCGACATGCTGCCACATGTTGCCCCTATACTGTCTGGATTATCGTCTACTTTTGAAAATGGTATACGTGAATGAGAGATTAGCAGCCGGCTTGTAGGCAAGGTCCTTCTAGTCCTGTCGGACCATGGAGAGTTTCCGATTCAAGTACTACTATTATCATTATAATAATTATTATTATCATCATTATTATATATTATTATCGTAAGTATTATTATTGTTATCGTATAAAATGTTGTTTGTACATGAAATTTACATTGCTATATTTATTGTATCTTTAACTGTTTATAATTAGTATAGTGTATATCTATATTTGTCAAATATTTATTTGTATTTGTGCTGGTTGAGTGGAAGAGAGGGCCTTATGGCCTTAACTCTGCCAGAATAAATAAAACATTATTATTATTATTATTATTATTATTATTATTATTATATTATAATACAAGAAGATATACTCTACACAGAGAAAGAGGGGAAGAGAGAGAAGCAGGCATACAGAGCACACGTTGATAATATAATACACAAAGAATTATGGAGAAAGAGATAGAAAGAACACAGCGACATAGTAAGATCCAGAGAGCGACAAAGATAGGTAAATAGGGAGTTGCTTCCATATTTCCGATGAATTAATATAATTTTGTGACATGTTGTACAAAACATTATAAATATGTTGTAGTATATTGTACTGCAATAGAGATACGAACCCGGTACTGTATTGACCACTGTAAAGTGGACAGCCGAGGGCGGTGCAAGTAGAAAATAACGGGTTATTCCTGCAAACAATACAAAAGCTATGACATTCCTGCGCACGCGCACGTCCCATCATCACGCTGTGTCTTCCTGCGAGATTACATTTCCGCAGGAAGTTATGGGTCACTCACCTTCATTAACTTGTTTTCAACCATGCGGCTATTAAATTACCTCCCTTTCCCCCTCGATCACTGGTTTGTAGCCTGTGGTGCTCATAACAACAGAGGTCATGGGATTGGAACGTCTGAAAGGTCGGTCCCAGTGGACTAGTTATTACCACGCTCGACCTCTGCTTCCGAGTTTCGCTGGGGTCCACATATTTTAAGGGCGTAAACATTTTTTTTTATTCAATGCCACCACATTGATATTTTCTCCTGGCATGGCGTTATTGTAACCCACTTCTGAGTTTGGAGTGCCTGGAAGCCAGAGTTACGCTGCCCCGATGATTTTATACATATATATATATATTTGGAATGATAAGAAAAATAAATGCCTGGACGGGATTCGAACTCGGATCTCTGAATCTGTACCTCAGCGTGATATCCATTACACTACCAGGCGAATCCAATTCAAACACTTATTTTTCTTATATATGTATTATACTCTCCATTATTACTAGATGTCGCGAGAACTCGGTCTTCACCGCCATCTAGCAGCTGACTATATCAAGTAAGCAAATTAAAGAGAATATTTTTACCTTATAGCAGTGACGCTTTATAGATATTATAATTAAATGTTTGCTCAGTGTTAAACATTTAATTATAACATCTATAAAGCGTCACTGCTATAAGGTAAAAATATTCTCTTTAATTTGCTTACTTGATATAGTCAGCTGCTAGATGGCGGTGAAGACCGAGTTCTCGCGACATCTAGTAATAATGGAGAGTATAATACATATATAAGAAAAATAAGTGTTTGAATTGGATTCGCCTGGTAGTGTAATGGATATCACGCTGAGGTACAGATTCAGAGATCCGGGTTCGAATCCCGTCCAGGTACTTATTTTTCTTATCATTCCATATTAAGCTTGCATTGCTCAATGTTAAACATTTAATTATAACATATATATATATTTATATATATAATCCATCCATAGTAATTCTGCCCGAGGGCAGGTCCTTCATGCTATGCTTTGCAGCTTTACTAGGGAATTGTAGGTATGGTAGCTTATCGTTGCTTTCCACACCGGCGAAGGATGATGATGATAACGATAAAAATATGATGATGATGATGATGGCCGGATGATTTTAGAGGACCGTTGGGCCCTAAGCTTCCTAACATTTGTCTTACAGGTGAGGAAAACCCCGAAAAAACCTCACCCTGGAGCCTGTCCCGACCGGGAATCGAACCCGGGCCCGCTGCGTGACAAGGCAGCACGCTACCTCGAGAATACAGCGGTGGACTATATATAGAATAGGTGATGATAATGATGCGCCAGGAGAGGACTTAATCCTAAACTTAATTAATAATGTTAATGATGATAATGATGGCCAGATGATGTTAGAGGGACCGTTTGGGCCTTAAAGTTTCCTGACATTTGTCTCACAGGTGAGGAAAAACCCCCGAAAAAAACTATCACTCAGGAAACTTATCCCGACCGGGAATCGAACCCTAACACGCCACCTTGTGACCACAGCGGTGAACTGGTGTGTAAACATTGAATGTTATACAAACGAAGAAAACAAGACATTATAAAATCAAGAATTCCATCTATCCATAGTAATTCTGCCCGAAGGCAGGTCTTTCACTACAATCATACTCGTAGCATTTTCATGCTATGCTTTGCAGCTTTACTAAGGAATTATAGGTGTGGTAGCTACCCGTTGCTTTCCACACCGGTGAAGGATGATGATAATTATGATGATGGTCAGATGATTTTCGGGGATCGTTAAGCCCTAAGCTTCCTGACATTTAGTCTTGCACGCGAGAGAAAACCCCGAAAAAAACCTCACCCAGGAGCCTGTCTCGACCGGGAATCGAACCCGGGCCCGCTGCGTGACAAGGCAGCACGCTACCTCGAGACCACAGCGGTGGACAATCAATAATTAATGAGTATTAAGGAGGCCTAAATGGAATAAATGCGTTTCAGGACTAAGTAATGAAAGGCTATTAAAAGTCGTAAGATATAATATTCCAACTGACAGGAACACATGACAAAGTTTGAATATCTTGCGGCCGAATAGTTTAAAATATCGTTCCTTTAAGAGCTATGGGAGTTGCGCTGATTCGAGACCCCATTGTGGAGGAAATTTCCTCGTGGAATCTCAACCAGTATGAAACCCAGAATCATGATGAATTCGGGTACCTACAATAAGTAAAGGCTTCAGGTTGAGAAAACCAGTATGGGTCCCTTTCGGCACCAAAGCTATCGTCAGAATAGGCATTTTCCTGAAACAGTTGGGGTAATTGCTGTGACCACCGAACGCCACTGCATCCCTTTTCCTATTCCTGATAATAATTAGAATTGTAATTGTAAGTTGGGGATGGAAGACCTAACAACTTTTGTTCAGAGACTAATTACACTGGTCAACATGACTTTTGTCTCATGAGTACCAACAGTTGTACTTAATGCAGTTTTTTATCGTGTTTTCAAATATGTATTCGGAATTTCTCCATCACCCACAGTGTTTTTTTTTTCAATTTCAATTAATGGATTTAAATAATTATTTTTTAATAAACGTTTTTTCGTCGATTTGTCCATTGGAAAATAAAACGGGGAACTCTTTATCAGGAGATTTCAGCTATGGAAAATAGATATCAAGGCAAATGAAATCCTAATATGCTGGCCGATTATTGTTGGACCATCAAGAAGGATGCTCCACAGGCGAAATATAGCAGAAAATCGTCATTTCTTACTTTCTAGGCGAGTCCGAAAGTACGAATATTGTGTAGTTACGAATGTATAAAGTATTAAAGTGTTTAAAATTATAAATGCATGTCTCTCGGAAACCTTGCGTGATGGAGAAAAACTGATATCATATTTGAATTCAAGATAAAAAAAATACTATCAGGATCACATATTTTTCTTTCTGAGACAAAAAAAAAAGTTGCTTTTTTGTTGCTCAGTGTAATTATAGACTTGAGTTGTTTTACGTGTCGTAAAATCTACAATACGGACTCGTGATTTTACTTCCTCACAAAGGAAGCCATAATCATTATTTTCATAGATTTTTTTATATATATACACCTATAAGACAAATATCAGTAATCTTTAAGGCCCAAACGGCTTTGACCATCATAATATGCCCATTATTATCACATTTGCCACAGTATGAATCGCTTAGTATGATTGTAGGTATGAGGAGTGAACGGCGTGTTACGTCTTAATATTCCTATTGTTCTCGGAAGAGGCCCTGGATCGAACTGATCACTCATTCGGTGAGGCCCTCCATGTCCTTGTGTGTCAAAAAATGTGTAATTCTAAGTTTAAAATACCTCTCCCGACAGATCGTGCCACTGTAAGGCCCGCGTGGTGTGGCGCACATGAATGTACCTATAAGGTAAGACGGTAAACTACGATCGAGGAGAAAAAGAAGAAAATCCATCGATGATGGGCTACAGTGACGGTAACTCCTGAAAGTAAAATGATGGCTGTGTTTAGCAGTGGGATTTGAAGAGGACGGGTTTGAACCCGGGAATCTAGGAAGCAGAGGCAGGTATGGTAACCACCGGTACTTGTAATTACTGAGGAAAATATACCAATACATGGTAAAATGTAATTTTTCTTGCATTATTTAAAACTTATTTCAGATTGATCGGTTTAAGATATGATATATATATATATATATATCATCATATATATATATATATATATATATATATATATATATATATATATGATATATATATATATATCATATATATATATATATCATATATATATATATATATATATATATATATATATATCATATTATAATTAAATGTTTAACATTGAGCAATGCAATATATATATATATATTCTTCTTCTTCTTCCTTCCAAGTATTGGCCAAGGCCTGTTACGATCCAATAGAAAATTTTCCCTCTAGCGTATATATATATATATATATATATATATATATATATATATATACATACTAGAAGTCCCGGCCACGCGTTGCTGTGGCTAATGTATACGTTAAAAATTTAAAGTAAGTTGCTGTCTTTCAGACAGATTACGTAAAACTAATACTTGGACACGAAATTAATAATATTGAAAATAAAATAAACACTGAACACACTTAAATTATGAAATAATCAATATTTGTAATTCAATTGAAATTCGCGGTTGCAACAAAAAGCACAACCATCTGGATCTCTCTTTGTTAAATAATGAACCAATTACCTTACCAAATTACCTTACACCGCCATCTGTTATAATCGTATGGAACTCACAGATAATTACACCGCCATCTGTTAGAATCGTATGGAACTCACAGATAATTATAACTCTTTGTTAAATAATACACAAATAATTTGCAATAAAAATAATGCGACTATAAATTTAGTTATAAACTACCCTAAGTCTCAAGTTGGATCAAACTGCACACAGTGTGCAAAATTTTATTAAAATCGATTCAGTAGTTTAGGATTCCATCGCGGACAAACAACGTGACACGAAACTTTTATATATTAAGATATATATATATACACACACACACGGAGTTGAAGAAATTTAAGTGCTCGGATTTTAAGTACGCATTCCTTGGGTGGAACACAAAAAAAAAGTTTCAGTAATATTTTGGTGTCAAATAAATATTTTTCTTTAAAACAAGGTTTTTTCTTATATGTTAAATACCACCTAACTCGACAAATATTTGCCGTACAAATCGAATATTTACTTAGATAATAATTAAAGGTGAAGAAAATGAATGTTTTGTTCCTTTGCAGTTTTGCAATAAAATTGATAGTTTTCGTGAAATTTAAGTGAAAACTTCTGATATTTTGGACTAAAAAACTAGAGATATTGCAACGCCGAACTGTAAGTAAAAGGTGGTATTACGATCGTTGATCCCAGAACAGCTATTTATGTCTAGTCACAAGAATCACGCGAATCTTACATGCGCTGTTGCAATTTTTAAAAGTTTGGTGGTCTTAATATTATTTCATTACTTGAGGAGTTAATCGTAGCACGAAGGAGAGTGTGTTTATTTCATTGTAATCCTTGTATTATATAGCACTTACATAAATTTCACTATATATATATATATATATATATATATATATATGTGTGTGTGTGTGTGTGTGTGTGTGATTTTAAATAAAATAAACTCTCATAAACTTCAAGTAAGCCAAATGCGCTTCTTACGATCATTGTTAGGAGTTAATAGACTGGATCTCCAAAGGAACACTATTATCAGAGGAAAACTTGGAGTAACAAGCTTAAATGAAGATATAGAAAGATACCAACAAGAATGAAAAAATCATCTGAGGAGAATGGCAAGAAATAGACTTCCAAAATTGGCATTCCAATATACCCCAACTGGACATAGGGACCAAGGAAGACCAAAACATCGGTGGAAAGATCAAGACCATCTTCGCTAGGTTTACCGTACAGGCCACATGGCCTAAAACGAATTTGTTCATGATGATGATGAATTATATATATATATATATATATATATATATGTGTGTGTGTGTGTGTGTGTGTGTGTGTGATTAAGCACGGCACATTTTAATAATGTTAGGTAATTAGAATTATATTTTTTTGGATTACGAAGTAGGTCTACTTTTTAGCACTCTTCACAACCGATAATCCTTCAATTTTCCTGTCACTTGCCATACATGAGAAAAAAAAAACAGAAAAACAAAACCTTAGATACGAATCTTATCCCAATCGAGAATGGAAACCGGACGAAGCAAGGATGTTATTACTCCTATACCACAAAATATTAACATTTAATTTAATACGGTAGATTTTAAATGACACTAGCCGCCACTGAATGTAATTGTATTAAGATTGGAATCGCTGTATGGTCACGGGCTGTGTCCACGAGATGAAGGTAATTGTCTGGCAAGGTCTACAACTCATCTTCGCAAATTGGCGAAACAATGCAACGTAATAAGTTCCGAATAATTTAAGTTGTTCTCTGTGCGACCGTAGTTCCTGGCTCATTCAAGGTCATCATCCACCGACTCGTGATTTAGTTACAAAAATATAATAAACCACGCAATTTTAAATTTTCATGATACCTAACATGTCCGTCGCCGTGGCGTAGTAGGTAGAGTCCCCACCTTCCACTCCGGCGACCCGGGTTCGATTCCCGGCAGGGTAGGGGTTTTTAAATCTCCACCTGTCTTGTGTTTGTATGTGTGAATAAGGTAAATAGATAGGAATAACAGTGTAAACGAAAGAAAAAACGAGAAAGAAAGAAATTAAAAAAAAGTGTCAAAAAATGTCCGTCGCTCTGGCGTAGGCAGTAGAGTCCCTACCTTCCACTCCGGCGACCCAGGTTCGATTCCCGGCGAGGTAGGGGATTTTAAGATCTCCTCCTTGGGTCTGGGTGTGTATCTTGTCTTTGTGTTTGTATGTATGAATAAGGTAAAATATTTAACAAAGGTAAAACGAAAAAGGAAGAACAGTGTAAACGAAAAGAAAACGAGAAAAAAAAACTTCATGGTATCAGATAAATATCTAAAACAAATTTTGTACCTGTTGTGGCAGTCGTCCTCAACAAATTATATTTGTATAAACTATTCGGAACTGGTTCCATTTTCAAAGTTGTTCTTTGGGTAGGCTACTGGTTTTGTTTAACTAATATATTTGTACAGTGGGTTGATCTCATAGGGCGTGTTCTTGTTCAGCAGGTTACACTGACAACACTGAAATTTGCAATGACAAATATTATACTATGTTTCTAACCTATTTTTAGGCCCTTATTTCTAAACTGAAACCCCTTTTCCGTTATTACCTACGGTTTTGAAGTAATCACCGATTTATGATTATACTAGAGGTCCGACCGAGCGCATAGTAGTGGGCTATTGCATACATAATCTATTGTATTTGCGGATACATCAGCCTCCAACCCTTGTTCATGAAGAAGGAGCATATGACAACACATTGTTACTTTATTACTGGGAAAGAAACATTTCCAGCCTATTGGGTGGTCTGTTTCAATTTATGAGCCCTATAAATGGTATGGCCAAATTTAGGTTAAACTCTCCTGGTTCTTCCTTATCATTTATCACCCGTCATATCCTTCGGGTAACGTGATTCCGCCTTCCAGGCTTCCCAACCTCAGAAGCGAGTTCAATTCCGCGAATGCCACGAGATAATATCAGAAATGAAGTCGCCCTACAGATAACCTATTGGTATTGGACAAAAAAAAAGTTTTGTAAAAACATTTTTTGCGCGATAGTGCGTTCTGTCGTACTTAAGCTATAGCGACCATGATTGAAAGTTCAATTTCCTAGATGTCGGGGTTGCCGACCTAAATAACTGTATACCTACGTACAAGAGTATATAGGCCTACAAAAATGTATCCGAAAGGTAGTGTCAATACACATTAGACGAAAAAAAAAACTGCGTGTTAAATGAATTGAACTTTATTTGAAACAATATAAAACAAATTCGTACTTGCCGCCATTTTATGAATGATTGGCGTCACAACCTGCTTTATTCTCAACTAAATTATTTTCGGTATTTACCGTATAAATATTGACCGCACTTTTAACGCTAGTCAGTTGTTAATAATGAACGAAAATATTTCCAACAAACATGTTATTATTATTGTCCACCGCTGTGGTCTCGAGGTAGCGTGCTGCCTTGTCACGCAGCGGGCCCGGGTTCGATCCCCGGTCGGGGCAGTTTTTCTGGGTGAGGTTTTTATCGGGGTTTTTCCTCTCCCGTAAGACAAATGTCAGGAAAACTTTAAGGCCAAACGGTCCCCGAAATCATATGGCCATCATTATCATCATCATCGTTATCATTATCATCATCACCATCATCCTTCACCGGTGTGGAAAGTAACGGGAAGCTACCACACCTACAATTCCCTAGTAAAGCTGCAAATATAGCATGAAAATGCTATGATTGCAGTGAAGGACCTGCCTTCGGGCAGAATTACTATGGATGGATGTTATTATTTTACTATTATTCACTATTTTTAATACACTATCGCGCAATAAATAGTGCTCAACGCACGTTTGTGAAGAGTTTTACAGAATCTCGGAAATTAAAAACCTCGATATCGCTCGGTTTTTAATTACATCCTCACTTTCAAACCTCGTATCGTAATATACTATTGTATTAAAATATATATACAGTCAATATGCCCATTTCACCAATTAATGTTTTAAAATGGTCAACAAGTTTCTACAGCCAAGCTGTCATTCTCAAGATCAGATATTGACTGAAGACAAAATTGATAATAAATAAATAAACAAATTCAGTTAAAAACAAACTACGTCACATGACGCAATCATTCATAAGTAAACAATAAAACATAATAAAACTAATCCTCTTTTGTTTCAATTAAAGAAAAGAGGGCGCTGTACGGAATAGGGCCCTTGTCTTTATTCATTATTTTATCCTTATTTTTATAAATTTCCAAACTTTCAAGGACGTCAAGGAATTTGAAATCAATGACCGAACGAATCAGCCTAAGGTTCCTTTTATTGATAGCATGACCGTAATCAGAAATATGCTGGGCAACTCCAGATTTTTCAATTCTGTTAAGTCTAAAATGGGCAATATGTTCATTAAATCTAGTTAAAATGGATCTTCTGGTTTGCCCAACATATTTCATATCACAGTCATTGCATCCAATTTCATAAATACCGGAATTTTTTTAAACAATCGACTTTACCTTTAGGGTTTCCAAGTACACTATTTAATGTCAAAGTGGAAGTAAAAATTATTCCGTACAGCGCCCTCTTTTCTTTAATTGAAACAAAAAGAGGATTAGTTTTATTATGTTTTATTGTTTACTTATGAATGATTGCGTCATGTGACGTAGTTTGTTTTTAACTGAATTTGTTTATTTATTTATTTATTTATTTATTATCAATTTTGTCTTCAGTCAATATCTGGTATTGAGAATGACAGCTTGGCTGTAGAAACTTGTTGACCATTTTAAAACATTAATGAAATGGGCATATTGACTGTATATATATATATATATATTTTAATATTTTATCACCAAGAAGATCACTTGTGTATTAAATATACTATTGTGTTTAATTTTAATTGTTTAAATGACACAACAATATTAAGACAATTGAACGATTATAAAGATTTATAGTCTAAATTGAAGTTTTGTAATACAGCAATTTATTATTCATTCAATCAACGAGCGTATATAAATATCTTCAATCTATCATACAAAACAACATTTGCATCAGACATTAAAACAGGTGCTGGATTTGAATTCTATTATCACGATCTTATGGAATTCAAGTTTGAGGAAGTGCAAGAAGATTCAAGTAACAAACATGGAGAATCTAGAATGGTTTTAGATTCAAACTCTCTGAAAGTATACATCACGCAAGAACTGCGTGAACTAAGCGAATTCCTCAGCAGTCGAATTTATGATCCGATTTTGCTTTTTTACGGAATACATATTTCTTTTACTAACTAAATTGTATGGTATACAGTTACACTGGGAGAAAATAAACGTGACAGTCGAGAGAGCAATTTTTGAATATCAGGTTTCAGGTAAACATACTTTTAATGGTTGGATTTCGCTTTTTAAATTCATTATAATTTCGGATTTCACTTCTAATGGTCGGATTTAAGGGTGTGTGTGTGTGTGTGTGTGTGTGTGTGTGTGACAAACAGGTGACCCTGCTCTCCCCAGTTTAGGGTCTTATTTTTTTTGCCCTCTTGAGGTTGTTTACAAAAATGTTGTTTGTGATTTTTTTTAAATTTTGGATTTTGAAAAACAAGTTTGTGTTATGTCTGGCCGTAGAGAAGAAAAGTTGTTTTGAAAATTAACATGGTTGTGGGAAGGTGAAACGATTTATGAGGATTTGTTTTTGAGTTCTAAAGAAATTTTGTGCACGGGGGGGGATAAAAACCGAGAAGAAAATTGTTAGATATGTATGTATATGTGTAGTAGGTGGAATGTGTTTATCTATTGTAGTGTTGCTTGAGGGTTGGTTTTATTCATTTTTTGACTATTTAACTCATGCCCCAAATGGGATTCAATGACCAATCACAATTCAATGATTTTTTAATTACAACCAATCACAGTCGTGTTTCACCTCGAATTTATCAAACGAGTTTATCATATTAAAGAAAGCTCTTCTTTTTTTACCATTCTGAATAGGACACAGCATTATTTTGCAGTGGCCAACTCTCTAGTTAGTTAGTTAGTTAGTTACTATGTAATGGAAATTGTGTCACTTCTTGAACTTCCTTTTTATATCCATCGAGGAAAATATCCATTTTTTGTGGAAGTCGTCCTCGACCAATGGGAATCAATCGTGAACTACAATTTCCGGCTATTCTTAGGGATTTCCAACCCTCTTTAGCCCTTGTGAATTAATTATATCGTCGTAGTTATTTAAAAATTTTGGTCATTACGAACTTATTTGTTCGCATTCTCATTTATTATAATGTATATCCTCTGCCCACGATAACTAGCCGCAGTCCGGTGTCAAAGATCCAGTGGTTGGACACACCAATCCTGCATTCAGTTTCTAGTTGAATTTCATTGAAGTTCTAGTTGTTTCACTTGATTCACTGAGCTGCCAACAGGAAGACTGCCACCATCACAGAAGCCGCCAGCCCTAAAGAGGGCAAGAGCGGGAAGTCAAGTCGGCATTCCAATCAGAAACGGCTCTTTTCGGATTTAGCTGTTCTTATTTAATAATTTTGAATTTAGAATATTTATTGGACTTTGATGACTTTACTAATGGATGCTAGGGGATCACTCCGGCATTTGCCTTAACATCAAAGAATGACACTAAATAAGAAATATGGCTACTAGATTGTATATATAGTGCACGAATGTCAGCTGAAAGTGCTTGCGGGAGATATTATAAAAGCATTTGTAGCAATTGATTGTACAAAAAATAAACTGTTTGCACTTTCTTAAACGAATTATTTCCCAGGAAATAACGTTGCAGAAAAATATAATTGACATATTTACATCATAGGACATCAGAAATTAATTAATAACTATAATGTTGGTTATAAATTTCTCCACTAGGGTGCATTCTTACAATATTGCGATCCTTTGGCAATAAATAATATGATCTGGTTCCAGTGATGAACAAGCGTAATACTCATTTCTCATTTCTTTTCAAACATCGCTTCCCATTTGTTTTCAAACATCGCCGCTTATATTAAATAAATATATATTTTAAAATAACTATATTTAAATAATGATTTGTGAGTAAACAGCTTAATTTTATTCGTTAAATAGTCCTAACAAATGCCACTCTTGATTTCCAAATTCTCTAGATAAATTGGAAATCACTCGTGGCATTACTTATGATAATACCTTTTTAATTCTATGCCAATGGCATATATCGAGTTTCGTTGCAAAAAATTGAAAATTTTGGTCGCTAGAGTGTTAAAACGCTCGCGCACGCACGCACACGCACACACACACACACACACACACATATATATATATATATATATATATATTATATAGCCTTACCCCTACATCTCGAGTATGTACATGGGTACTCCCTATCGGGAATTTCTTAACCAATCTAATTTAGTTACGCATATTTACCTACACCATGTCAACGAGTGACATTGTAGTTAGAACATCGCCTAAAAGTGGCATCTAGTAGGCAGGTAAGGTATTACTCGGATGGATGGAGGTCGGTTAAATGTGCACAGAGGCATTTTTATTCAGGTTTGAGGTTCTTTAACGAGCCTGAAAATCTTCAGACTCGGGATCCACGGGTTTTAAGGTCCTTCCGGAAGACTTATCCCTTGTATTTTACCATCCTAAAAATGTATTTACCCAGGTCGGGTTTGAACCCGCGACCCTCGGGATTAGAGGCAAGGAACAAAACACGACTATCAAGGCCGACATATATGAATAGGCTTACATATAACTAATTAATACACTGTCTCTATCGAACCCGATGGTTCTGGCCGCGCGGACATAAACTCTCCATACATCTCTTTCCTGAAGTTTTCCAATCATCTGCTGTATAATCTACTTCCCTCAAATCATTGTTAATGCTATTCTCTCACCTCATTCTTGGTCTCCCAACTCGGCGTTTTCCCTCTGGTTTTCATACAAAAATCTTCCATGCACATCTTTCATTCCCCATTCGTGCCACATGTACTGCCCATCACAGTCTTCGAGACTTAACTGTTCTTATTATTTCTAGCTTCCTATAAAGAACATGCAGCTCACTGTTATGTAGTTTTGTCGATTCACTTGTCTATTCATCTCTTTTTTGGCCCAACATTTTTCTTAAGGACTGTATTCTCAAATACTCGTAATCGTCTTTCCTCCCTTAAAGTACGAGTCCATGTTTCGCATCCATATAACTGGTAGAATAACTGTTTTATATATTTTCAGTTTAACGTTTTTTGAAACGAGTTGGGACGACAAGAGTCTCTGTAATGCATAATAGCATACATTTCCAGAATTGAGTCTTATGTTTAATTTCTTTGTACATCTTATTCCTATTTGTGATTATTGTTCCTAGATACTTGAAATCAGCCACTTCTTCAAAATTTCACTCATTAGTTATTGGTTGTCCATTTCCATTATATAACGCATATCTATGTGTAAACCTATATTTAATTTTATTAACGTTCACTTCTAATCCCAATTTCTTAGTGATATATATCAGCATATACACTTTTGTCAAGGTCATTTTCGGTATCTACTAGGTAGGATCGATGAAATGTAAAACAATAATAAATAAATAAATACGTAATCAAAACAACTTAAAAATGCTTTTTGCTATACATCAATTCAAATTCTACCCCTTCCCCTTAAAAATATAACTTTATAAATAACATCAAAGTCTATATATCTACTATATATTTTATAAACTACCTAACTAATTTAATTCTTCCGAAATTCACTAACAGGAAATATTCAATCATGGTAGCGCATATAAAAACAGTTTCCATAACTGTCCACATCCACATGCTATAAATATTATAGGTAACGGAACTCAAGTATGTGAGCGGTTTGAAAGAAATAGGGTACTGGACTTAGAATACAGACTCAACAATAAATATTAACGGATAAATATAATCCAACGGGATGTTTATATTTGTAAACACTTTAAGTTCTAGCGAATTCCAAAGGGGGCATTCATCCATTCATAATTTCTCTTACCTCCCAATACTTGTTGACTAAGGTTTTACTCCACAAAGCAGGCCAGACAGATAGGTGTTGAAAGTCCATAATAAGTCAGAGATCGCATAAGGAACAATGGGGACTATTGGAGATGCCAATGCGATGTAGATATTTGACCAGGCAATCATGACTAGTAGCATTCGGAATTTTGCTACTGCTTCTTTCCTTGGCCAGTCTTGGGACAGATTTTTATGATTTCTTTTCATGCTGAATTTTTAATCTCACCCTTAATGCTATTATCGATTTATTGTGTTGTTCGATGTATGTATGTATGTATATATATATATATATATATATATATATATATATATAATCTAGAATGGAAATTCTAGAATGGATAGAATACAAAATAAAGAAATAAGGGAAATTATGGGTGTACAAGAGGAACCGGACATCATAGACATTATAGAAAAGAAAATATTACAGTGGTATGGTCATGTCAAAAAATGCCAGACCAAAGATTGTCTAAAATTGTTATGGAATGGATCCCAATAGAAAGGAGGAATACCGAAGAAAACTTGGATAGAAGGGGTACAAGCAGCTATGAATATCAGAGGATTGGAGGAAGATCAATGGACGGGCAGAGAGGAATGGCGTTTGATTTCCGGAAGACGGCGGCAGCTGCCATAGTATTGGATATATATATATATATATATATATATATATATGATTGAGAAAGTTTTCTTGATCATACTTATATCCGCGAAAATCTACAATATAATATACGGTAAAAGCTCCTTATTCGCGTTTTCATTATTCGTGGATTAAAAATGCGACACAGTTCCTGTATTCGCGGCTAAATATTTCATTATTCGCGGATCCACTCGGTATTCTAGAAGGATTAGTATCCTTTATTAACGCATCGGCAATTTTTTTACTGCAGGCACGTGCCCAGGCGACTTTTACAAAGAGTGATTCACACCAGATGGATAAACTAATATCAAAGTAAAATAAATCTTGTCAATAATCCTAAAGTTCGTTGTTAAAAGCCACCGCCACAGTAATTCAAGTGACCCTATATCAGTTGATGTCCCGCGCCGTAGCCGAGTGGTTAAGGCAGGAAGCCTTGGCGCAGAGCTACGGGACTTGCCCTGGTTCGAGTCTCCATGGGGGAAGAAATTTTCTCATGGTATTTCGGCCAGTACGGGACCGGTGCCCACCCAGCATCGTGAGGCAATTGGGTATCTACAATAAGTAGCGGCTCCAGGTTGAGAAAACCAGCTATAACGGCTGGGGGACTCGACATGCTGACCACATGTCACCCCTACACTGGCTGATTATCATGTACCTCATGTGACATGTGGATGTGAGGCCAGCAGCCGGCTGGTAGCCTAAGGGCCTTCTAGGCCTGTCGCGCCAGGAGTTTATATCAGTTGATAAATGCCGCCCTCGCCACGATCGATGTTTTATTGTTTTAACTTGTCATTCTTTGCAATAATTTTGATTGAATAACACGTGTATCTTCTGCTTTGTTGTCAATTTATAATATCGAGTAAAAGGAAAGAAAAATTAGTCCCGAAACTGAAAAAAAGTAGTGTTGCCGCTTAAAGTAAAAATAGAAATGCTTGATCGTTTACGCGTTTGCGTCTATTTCACGCTGTTTCAATGATAATGAAGCAACTGTACGATTCATCCTGACATCCGAAGACAAAATAAGGAATTCTATCGCTGAATTCACAGCTGAATATCAATCTGAATTGAAAGACCTTTAAAAAGCGGCAAAACAGGAAAAAGTTATTAAGTTCTTTAAATCCTTGCCCAGGCCTGGCAGTAATAATTAATATAAATTGTTCAAAAATTCTCGTTAATTTATTTTATTTTGATAATTTTTTATTTTATTTTGGAACCCTGGAACGTATCCCCTTTATACCCATACAGATTACCATTCCATATTCGCGGAACAAATCCCCCGCGAATAAAGAGCGTTTACTGTATATAATTCTACATATTTAATTAAGTAAAAATAAAACTTACAGTTTTATGTGATTTTCATATTTATTAAAATATAAATTAGTAACAGCTGTTTCGGTACTTTGTTAGGGGTTACTGGACCAAGTTAATTTAGTTACCTTACATACCGACTCGATGAGACTTATAGTAGACAACATGTATTACTAGGACGTTCAGATCGGTAAATTTTGCTTAGAGGCCTTTTTATTTAGACTTAAGGATCTTTATTGAGCCTGAAAATCTTGGGACTCGGGACCCACAGCTTAAAGTCCCTTAAAAATATCCATCCATAGTAATTCTGCCCGAGGGAAGGTCTTTCACTGCAATCATAGCATTTTCATGCTATGCTTGCAGTGACTTTACTAGGGAATTGTAGGTGTGGTAGCTTCCCGTTGCTTTCCACACCGGTGAAGGATGATGATGATGATAATAATAAGGATGATGATGATGGTGGCCATATAATTTCGGGGACCGTTTGGGCCTTAAAGTTTTCCTGACATTTTTCTTACAGGTGAGACAAAAACCCTCACCCAGGAAAACTGTCCCGACCGGGGATCGAACCCGGGCCCGCTGCGTGACAAGGCAGCACGCTACCTCGAAACCACAGCGGTGGGCCTTAAAAATATATTGTATAATATCTTGTACGGCATCATTTATATGTAGGCTATATTTAAATTTTGGCCACAGCCATTTTCGGTGTCTACTAGATGCGAACGATGAAGATCTTTATTTTTTTTTATCAAAAAATATTTTATGAAAACGTCTATAGCTTCATTTCTTCCAAATTCGCTAAAAAACAGAAATATTATCAGAACTTGAAGTTGAACAGTCTTAAAAAATACAAAATTGCACACTACATGTTGGAATAATAACAAATTAACTAACTCACTGGCTCTATCGAACCCGTATTGTTATAGATGGTGTTTCTCTGTTATGAATTTCCATTTCTTTCTAACTAAGCAATCCTTCTCTTCCAATTCCCTTTGTTTCGTGAAAATATTTAAAATGCAACTCTTCATCCATCCTACTTAGTAGACACCGAAAATGACGTTGACATACATACATACATATATTTATGCGTGTGTATGGGATACTACTTGAAGTTTCGTCTACTGCTACGATAGGCATCCTCAGGAGGCTCCTTGTCCTGTGTGAACTCCTCAGCTGACGGGTAGAGACTGGTTGAATGATGGAAAGTCTCTTGGGGATGTCTACCGCAGCAGTAGACGAAACATCGAGTAGTTCAGCTCTGGACCACGATCACTCACCCCAAAAATATTATTTCAAGAATAAAGACACCGGCCGTGAAAGTCTACGGATAGATAATTATTTTATAGTTCATCAAATTTAATATGAGTTGCATAGGATCGATCCCGGTGGACTAATGTTTAACATACTCGCCTCTGGTTTTGATATTTGCGATTTCAAAACCGACAGGAATCGATTTATTTTTAAAGGCATACAGGTATTGAGTATGGCTTCTTTCAGAAAGGAAATGAAGCCGTGGATCCCGTGTCGTATATTTATTACACGTAAAAATCTTAAGCCTGAAATAAGATGCCTCTCATCAAATTTTGTCGATTTCACGCCCATCTTTGAATTACGACCTGATCTGCTAAAGAGCTATGTTAAATAAAATATTCCCAACCTACATTGAAATTCATTCCAGCGTCATGCTCATGTAAGAGTGGCATAGCAATTCAATGAAATTACTGATCAGTGACTATATAAAATGCATTAAATTTAATATACAAAATTGTTTTAATAGGAAACATTCCATTGCCATGTTTTGGACAGGATATTAACTCTATAACAATGGAATGCAACAAGCCACTGCAGTTTTGCGGTTTCCTTTTTAAAAAAAGTTAATTCTTGTTGCTACATCCCCATCAATTATTGGTTTGTGGTCAGCATTCAACATTGCACTTCAATTTTTTTTTGTAATTATAAAAGATGAGCAACTGTTTCTAGTGGAACAAAGTTTGTCGAGTTTCAAAAATGAAAGTTAACATTTGAGTCAAGTACGAGATGATTGTGGAATTATGTAATAAACGCACTTATCAGTTTTCCCAATAAAGATTAATAGCTGATTCTGAAAGATAACATACTGGAGGGTAAAATCTTGCCAGTATGAGGAGCAGTTAAGTACAACAATTTTAACGGAAATATTGATCCATATCTTAAATTTTAATCGGGGCATTAATATTGTAGTGAATATTTTAAACCAGAATTTTTGAAGAACGAATTTTTTTTGAGAAATTGTAATTTAACAACTTTTTTTAAGTCCATAAAAAGTTAAGAGAAATTTTGAAGACCAAGAAAGTGTTTAATAAGAAACTTTTAAAAGTCCAGTAAAAACGTTACAAAAAATAAAGTTCAACAGAAATTAAACAGAGACTTCGAAATTAGACGAATATTTTATCATACCTTTAAAGTTGAACGAAATTTTAACAGACGCTTTTAAGCCCAACAAAATCTTTAGCAGAAACTTTGAAAATTCAACGAATATTTTATAAAACTTTGACATTCAACAAAACATTTAATTCCAAAAAAATATTGTAATAAAAAATCTTTAAAAATCCAGAAAATATTTTAACAAATAAAAATTAAGCCCAAAACAAATTAACAGAAACTTTGAAATTCGACGAAGATTTTATCGAACATTGAAGTAGAACAAACCTTTAAAAGGAATTTTAAAGCCCAACAAAATATTTAAGAGAAACACATCACTATAAGAAATATTAAAAATAAGTAAAAAAAAAAAAGCATAAACATTGAAATTCAACAATATTTTTTGCGCGGTAATGCGTTTTGTCGTACTTAGAGCAATGGCGACCATATTTGAAAGTTAAACTTCCTACATTTCGGGATTGCCAACCTAAATAACTATACTGTAATAAAATAACTATACCATAATATTACATATTACAAAAAGCGTGTGGGAAGTAAAATCACTGTCCTCTATGTATACTACATACAATGTATATACAAAAAATATTAAAAGGTAGTGTTAATATACATTATAAGAAACAAATCACTGCATTTTAAATGAACTAAACTTTATTTAAAACAATATAAAACAATAAATATGTACTTGCCGCCATTTTATCACTAATATTGTCTCAGAGCCTCCTGTAATTTCAACTAATAAACATTGCCCACACTGTTGACGTTAGTCAATTGTTTGTAATGAAAGCAAATATTTCCAACAAAGATGTTGTTATTTTATTATCACTTATTATTTTGAAAACACCATCGGGCAAAAAATAATGTACAATGAACGTTTGTTAAGTGTTTTATAGAATCTCGGAAATTAATAACCTCACTATCACTCGGTTTTTTAAACATTTTCCTCGATTCTCAAAAACCACTTCCCAACCTCGCATCGTAATATACTATTATCAAACTTTGAATTCTAATAACAGAGTTGACAAACTTTGAAGCCCAATGAAATGTTAAAACAAAATACTGAGTTACAAGAAAATGTGTACAATTACAGCATTGACTATGCGTCATGATCTTATAATATTCTGGAAGGAAATTTGCCAAAAGTTGTAGTCTGGATCTACGTTGTTATGGACGTGACTTAAGCAATGAACAATGAAAATACCATTTTTAAGGCGTCATTGGTTACATTATGTAATGTATATTACATATAATCAGTAATTTTATACAATGAGGTACTAAGAGTTCAGCTCACCCTCCATAGTCTATTGTTCGCAAGCAATTTAATTGTGAGTGATATTACATACAATTATCCGATAACACAATCATACGATGTAATTTCACTACCTTGACATTTTCAGGAGAAATAGAACTTCATTTTTATTTCCTATAAAAATATTCAAATATAATTATGAAATTTCGTAAATACGTATTTTTTTTAATATTCCGATTCGGACACAGAGTTGATGGTTCAAATTATAAATTACAGGCAGGTTCCCAGACAATTTTTGAAACCATTATCGATATGGAATTTATGGCTTTAATTTTTTTTTGAAGGAAGACATACTCCAGAATGTTATACTCTGTGAAAAATCAATCAAATTGTACTGGTTATAGCAGGATTTTAATATCATAATAAATATGAAAGTTTAAGTTAATAATTTTACATTTTAAAATTCTTTTAATATTTAAATATAACTTAAATAAAGAAAAACATCTAAATAATTAATTGTTGTTCATTGTTGAATAAAAATGTCTCAGTAACAATTAAAGAAATTGTATTATATAACAGTCTTTTTAAATAATGCTTTTAAAATTGTGTTTTAAGTCATTGTTGTCTGAAATATAAAGCTTTCTGTTATAACTGTAATAGGAACACCTGCTTAACTTAATATTTTTAAATAAAAGTATACTAAATTCTGATTGGATGTTAAAACAATTAACTTTTTGATTTAACAAATCAAATTTAAACCTGGTATTTAATGGACCATTAACCAATAGAATTTAAATATAAAATCATGTGATGTAATAATGTTCTTTAAAATTATAACAGAATTACTCTAGTCAGTCAGCATATAACTTTCATCAAGGATAGAAGCAATAACAGCTCTCCTGATAAAATGTGATATTTAATACAAGAAGAATAGTTCATTCAAGAAAAGAAAATAATTTAATTTTAATTGACGGTGAAGAATAATACCACCTATATTTACTTGATCTGCTGGGAAATTAAATAGTAAATAAATTTATAACTATTTCTACAAGAATCAGTTATTAGTGATTTTTAAAGTGTTTTCCTATCCTGTGTACCAATTTCGACCTTGAGAAGAGAATCCAGCTCTACCGAAAATCAAACCCAACCTGAACCAGTAATTCTTATTTATTATTTTTGGACACTAATCCTTCAAAATGTTACTACAACATCGGGCATGAAGAGAGTTAGCCGTTTCAAAACATCGTCATAACATGGGAAAAGAATTACTTCTTCAAAATTGCGTCCACAACGTGGAGCATAATGAAGATCTGACTAAAATACTTCTTCATGGTTTGAACTCGTGATGTTGGGATGGTAAGTATTAAACTACCAAATTAATTTTACTTTTGAATTTTTCACGTTATTAGACAATTACAAGAGAAAATCCTAGCAAAAAATAAAGAACTACATATGACCTTTATTGATTTCGAGATGGCATATGATAGTGTACCTCGACAATTATTATGAACGGCAATGAGAAATATGAATATACGTGATAAATGGATTAATATGGTAGGAGGATCTATAGTAATGCAAAATCTAAAGTAAAAATAGAGAATAAATTAACAGAGGAATTCACAGTGAAAAAGGCCTTAAACAGGGATGTAGTTTATCGCCAATTCTTTTTAACATTTATCTAGACCAGGTTCTTAATTTATGGTATAAACATGTTTTGAAAATGGGTATTCCTATAGGAGGAAAGATACTACATTCATTATTGTTTGCAAATGATCAAATAATTTTTGCAAGGGATGAAGATGATATGAGATATATGATAAATAAACTAATGGAAGAATATACAAAATGGGGACTGAATATAAATTTGCAGAAAACACAATATTTATGTGTTTGGGAAAGGATGTGGATGACTTAATACTCGAAGCAGGAAGAATAAAAAAAAGTGAAATTTTTAAATAACTTGGGTCAATAATTACAAGTTTAGGTACATGTGAAAGAGATGTACAAACTAAAATTGCAATGGAAAAAAGTGCGACTAAGACATTACATGAAAATAATTTGGAACAAAAATATTACAACGGAAACCAAAATGAAAATTTATAAGAGGATAATACAAAATATTTTGTCATATGGAACTGAAATTTGTCTTTAACGAAATTAAAAAAGAATAAAATTAGAACAGTTGAATTTGATTATCTTAGACGAAGCTTTGAAAAAACGAGACAGAAATGAATTCCTTTGGAGAGAAATGAATGTCACAACATCTGTTGTTAAGAGGATTGAAAATCAAAATCTTAAATGGTATGGCCATGTACAAAGAATGGAAAATTAAAAATGACTAAGAAGTATATACCAAGAAGTATATACCAATGGTCACTCCCTGGAAGAAATAAAACGTGGCAGACCAAGATGGAAATGGAAAACCTATGTCAGAGCTATAATGGACGATAGGAATTTGGAAGGAGATTGGAATGATAGAAATAAATGGAAACTGAAGATGGCAAACATATAGGCGAGGGAAAGCCGAAGAAGAAGAAGAATTTTTCACATACTGAGATGCCTAATATAATTTATTTATTATGTAAATTTTGGCACATTTGTCAGCCAAAAGCTTACGACGCAGAAACTTGATTCTAACATTGAGCCTGGAGAGGACTGAAGGAGATGAAATGATACTTTTAAGATAACTAACTTGTCTATGGAACTGGAAGCTTGATAGCCTCGCGGGCTTACGCTCTCCATACATCCCTATCATGATTTAATATTTTCCAACCATTCCACGTATAATTTATTTCCTTCAAATAATGGTTAATATTATTCTCCCGTCTCATTCTTTCTCTATCTAATGGGCGATTTCACTCTGGGTTTCCTCCAAGCGGCTTCCATGCTCATATTTTATTCCCTATTTGGGCCACATGTTCTGTCCATCGCAATCTATGGGACTTGCTGCTCTTATTACACCCGATTTCCCATAAAGATCATGAATCTCACAGTTATGTAGTGTTCTCTATTCATCTGTCTGATCGCCTCTCTTTGGCCCAAAAATTTTCCTAAGAACATTATTCTCAAATATTCATAATCTTTCATTCTCTTTTCAGGTTAAGAAAACCAGCTATAACGGGTGGGGGATCAGACATGCTGACCACATGTCGCCCCTACACTGGCTGGATGATCGTCTTCCTCTGTGATTAGCACATGTGGATGTGAGGCCAGCAGGCGGATGGTAGTGCAAGGGTATTCTTGTGGAGTTTCCTCCTCTCTTGAAGAAAGAGTCCATGTTTCGCGTATATAAAACTGGGAGAATAACAGTTTTATATCTTTTTGATTTACATTTTTGAGAGACGTTATGACAAGAGTCCCTGTAATGAGCCTTGTTTGATTTCTTATGCACCTCATTATTGTTTGTAATTATTGTTCCCAGGATTTTAATTCAGCCATTTCTTCAAAATTTCCCTCCATTTGTTATTAACTGTCCATTTCATTATAAAATTAACTTCTACGCGTATGACACAAGAAGAAGGGTGCGTGTAGGCAAACAATTTACGAATATTTTTTAAATTCACAATGGGTTGAAGCAAGGAGATGCGCTATCTCATCTACTATTTAATTTTGTACTAGAGCATGCCTTCAAATCATTAGAGGAAGAAGAAGGCCTACAACTCAATGGTATTAATAAACTGTTAGTTTATGCCGATGATGTAGTACTATTGGGCGTTAGTGAGGAGATACTAAAGGCCAACACGCACACACTATTGAGTAACACTAAGAAATTGGGACTAAAAGTTAATATCAATAAAACTAAATACATGGTCACACATAGAAATATATCATATAATGGAAATGGACAGCTAACGACAAATGAGAGAAATTTTGAAGAAGTGGCTGAATTCTAATACCTAGGAACAATAATCACAAATAGGAATGAGATGCACAAATAAATTAAAAATAGGCTCAATTCTGGAAATGTGTGCTATTATGCATTACAGGGACTCTTGACGTCCCAACTCCTTTATATATATATAAAAAAAAAAAACGTTAAACTGAAAGTATATAAAACTATTATTCTACCAGTTATATTATATGGATGCGAAACATGGGCTCTTACTTTAAGGGAGGGAAAGGAGATTACGAGTATTTGAGAATAAAGTTCTTAGAAAAAAAATTGAACCAAAGAGAGATGAACAGACAGGTGAATGGAGAAGACTACATAACAGTGAGCTTCATGCTATGTAAAGGCAGCTAGATATAAGAACAGTTAAGTCTCGGAGACAGTGATGGACAGGACATGTGGCACGAATGGGAGATGAAAGAGGTGCTTGGAAGCTTTTTGGTAGGAAAACCCGAGGGGAAAGCGCCCAATTGGTAGACCAAAAATCAGGTGGGAGAATAACAGTAACAATGATTTGAGGGAAGTAGATTATACAGTGGATGATTGGAAAACATTAGGTCAGGATAGGGATGTATGGAGAGCATGTCCGCACGTCCATGAACTTACGAGTTCGATAGTGCCAGTGAGTAAGTTAGTTAGCGTATGTGTGACAATGTATTTAGTTTTATTGCTGTTTACTTCGAGCTCCAGTTTCTTAGTGTTACTGAATAGAATGTGTGCATAAGAGAATAGAAATATCCATAAAAAAAAAAAGAATTAAAATCGTCACGACGATTCATTTCATGTTGAAGAATTATCTATGATTCAAATTCTACTTTCAGGAAGTCTAAATATTCATAACTTAAATATCATTGGTGACAAATAGTTGACTCACAGACCATAAGAGAAACTATGGAATTCGAGAAGAGCTTCGCGTGACAGGAATATTTAATAATCTACGTACAGCAGTACATGTCACAGTAATGGCATGTGATAATGCTTGATAACGGAATAGGCAAGTTGGCCTGAATCGTAAATGTATTTATTGATGAAGTTCAACACATTTTCTAAGCATTTGGAAATTATACTTCCGTCGTTTTAGCGATATCTGAAGGAATGGAGCTATTGAGGTTGTTCTCATGAAAATATTTTTGAAAAAAAAATACAAATCCTCGCCGATCTTATCTAGTAGACACTGAAATTGACCATGAATTATAAGTTTTATGCGTGTGTATCCGTTAAAACAACATCGGCCACAATTTGTTTTTATTGAAACTAAACTTGGTATATAACAATTAATTAAAAAAAAAGTAAGATCGATTCATTGATCATCAAAAGTGGACCATTAGGTATAGGAGTTCACTTGAACAGTTAAGTCTCGTAGACTGCAATGGGCGCGACATGTGGCACGAATGGGGAATAAAATACGTGCATGGAAGCTTATTTTAGGAAAAGCAGAGAGAAGACGTCCAGTCTATAGTCCAAGAGTGATCCTAACATAAACAAACGCCAATTGTATCCTTCCGCCATTCACGCCACAATTAATGTCACACTGACAGGAAGCACGTGTTAAAGTATATAAGACATGTGATCACTGAATGGGATAGATTACAAAAAAAGCTGGTAAGATTTTTCACTGATCTTGTGAAATAATATATTTAAAATAACTGTTTTTTTTACCACTAGCGAGTCAAAGGTTTGCCAGACTTGTGTTTAAAAAAAATGATGGCGACACAGCAACAGAAGACTTCGACACCTGCAGCCATTTTGTTGCACCAGAATCAACTGAAGCGTGACTCAAATACATCATCCATAAGTAATACAATATTTTAAGTTGTAATTATTGATTAGGTATATTTTAGAATATTTTCTATGTTTTGAATATTATTATTTTCATTCACAAAGAATAACTAGTATATGCAAAGGATATATATTGAATTTAATGAAGGGAACTACTTTTTCGCGGTCCCGCGCCATAGCCGAGTGGTTAAGGCAAGAAGCTTTGGCGCAGAGCTACGGGACTTGCGCTGGTTCGGGTCTCCATGGGGGAAGAAATGTTTCTCATGGAATTTCGGCCAGTATGGGACCGGTGCCCACCAAGCATCGTAAGGCATTTGGGTAGGTACAATAAGTAGCGACTCCAGGTTGAGAATACCAGCTATAACGGCATCCGACATGCTGACCACATGTCACCCCTACACTGACTGTGATTAACACATGTGGATGTGAGGCCAGCAGCCGGATGGTCAGCCAATTGCCTTCTAGGCTTTTTCGCGTACTTATTGCTTCTATATCGTATGTTGGTGTTCATAACCAATGACAAGCGAGAAGGTCACATGGTTTTGTTTTGATTACCACTTTAACCCATTAATTTCAAGTTTAAATGCACAATGGATTTCCCCAGAAACTGAATTTAAATCGCCGTCAATTATATTGTCTGTTTTCAGACATGCAAAACGAACAAAATATAACAGTACTTGAAATTTCAATAAGGGTGAAGGCCAAAACACATTCCTCTACTATTCATAAATGTTAACAAAAGATTACCCTGCGAAAGGATATACAAAATATTGCGAAATATATAACAGGCAGAGTTAAGCGAGTGTAGCTCGTCTTCTGGGGCGAATGGGTTAAGAGCGGATAGCCCTTAGTAGAGTTGGCTCGCTCGTGGAATATTCTATTCTGCCGGCAGATGACTGCATGCAGCCCGCCACCTTGATCAAAGATCTTCAAAAACATAATATGTCAACTTTAAGATGAAGTTATCAAAACGTTGAAGTAATAGTTACATTGCATAGAGTTGGAGGTGATTGGATGTTACTGGGCGTGCGCACACATCACGAGGATGTTAGATAACCAAATTGCAAGAACTTCTCGCGCGAATGGCAGTCACGATCCACTGAGGTTCGATTCTCTATCACTTTCACCTCCATTATATCACTCAGTGCAAAGTTCACAAACACTAACCATATTAAATTCAGATTCAAACTCAACCGACATTTTAATAAATAAGTTTTCATTACAATTTTAGTCGCTTTCATAAACATGTGGGGCACACCATAGCTTAGTTGGTTAAGGCAATAAGGTATACTGCTCTTCTAATCCAAAAAAAAATACGTATCTTAAGATCATCAAACATTCGGGAAATGAGCAATTTCGAAATCGAAGCCGGAATCCAGCAATGGTAACCCATTTAATGGAGGAGATGTACTCCCTGCATGAATAAGAGCAGAGTGGATTGAGGAAGAACGCGGCTCGGACGGCAGGTAGTGAGGTTATCCAATCTACCAATAAAGGAGTTGTTACTTCCCTGTAGTTTAATTGAGAGTTTTGGCGCTGGAGTTTGGTGTCCTGCAGTTAAAAATGACATATTTTTTTTATTCGGCCTTGGTACATCACAACGCTTCTCTGGAAGAAAGAGTTCGTACCGCAACATTTATCACTTTTTTTTCTTTCCACTCACGCTATGGTAAATATTATAGGGGTTTTCACATCTAGAAAAAAAAAAGCTTTGCTTTTATGAAGCAAATCTTGCTAGTAAACGTGTCCTTTTATGTAGATTGATTTATTAGTTAATTCATTTGAAATTAATCATTTATTTAAATAGTTTCACCTGTAACACATAACAGTAAACTACATGGTCTTTATAGGAAGCCAGATATAATAAGAATAGTTAAGTCTCGTAGACTGCTATGAGCATGACATGTGGCACGAAAGGGAAGTGAAAGACTTGCATGGAAGCGTCTTGTAGGAAAACCATAAGGAAAACGCCCAGTTGGTAGACCAAAAATTAGGTAGGAGAATAACATTAACTGGAAAGCAACGAGAATCTACCACACCTATAATTCCCTAGTAAAGCTGCAAAGCATAGCATGAAAATTATACGATTGCAGTGAAAGACCTGCCCTCGGGCAGAATTACTATGGATGGATGGATGGATGAATGAATGGATGATTTGAGGGAAGTATATTATACAGGGAACGATTGGAAAACATTCGCTCAGGATAGGGGTGTGTGGAGAGCTTGTGTCTGCGC